>VZSU01001448.1:186766-204865 GCA_013398715.1 Nesospiza acunhae | reverse complement strand
CTTTTTTTTTTTTTTTTTTTCCCCTTCTTAAATACATTAGAGCAGAAATCCTGCCACTGTCTCTGATTTTATCGGCCTTGGCCAGTGTTGGGTTCACCCTGGAGGTGGCATTGGCTCCATGTGGGTCAGTGGAACCTTCCAGCAGCTTCTCACAGAAGCCCCCCCTGCAGCCCCACCGCTGCTTACCATGCAAAGCAAAGACAGAGAGAAATCACAAGTTTGTCAGGAAAATGTCAGGTAGGAGCCACTATTACTGCCCAAACACAATTCAAGGAAAGCAGGATGCATTTGTCAGAAATACTTCCATCCCTAATGCACAGACAGCAGGACCTCTATTAGCTTCATTATGGAAACATCTAGGAGAGCATATCAGGGACAAAAGAACCATCTTTTAGTTTTGGCAAGAAATAATCACTTCGAGTAATCTCCATGAATATATTTGATGTTTATGAAGGTCTTCTTCAGGGTTGTTTTTGGCTTTTGGTTTTTTTTGTTTGTTTGTTTGTTTGTTTGTTTTTGTTTTTTTTTAACTTAAAATAGGAAAAAATCTTAGGGCAGTACTTATATTGTCTTTCTCTGACTCTCCTTTCATCTTATCCCCCTTTGGTTTTTTTTTCTTTCCCCCTCTCCCCTCTCCTTATTTTTCCCCTCATATAAAAGAGTTTTCAAAATACAAACATAATTAGATCTGTTTAATACTGAAATAAATGATCATCCACTGTCCTGTCTTTGTTACTTGTAATTTCCCCATAACATAGTTCCAAGTAGCATTCATGTCAGAAGGGGTTTTACCTTGATTCTGCCAGGCTTTTTGCTTCATCTTGTCAGTCTTCTCTTTTTAAATTAAAATACTAAAACAGATGTACAGTGGTCTAGGATGGTACTTTTGGGTGACTCCACCTTCTAAATTCCATCTGTGGACTAGTGCCCATGAGTTGTTTATTCAACATTGTCCTTCCTTTCAAAATGAGTCCAAAAGGAAGGATGTCTCTAAATATAAATGAAATTTAGCGTCTGACAGATTAAGCTCATCATAGTTTTTTTTTTTGCTATTTTCTCAAGAAGATCACATTTATGACCAGCATTTCTGAAATGAAAATATTTGAACTGGGGATCAAATTTTGCTGGAGTTATTTTACTGAACAGTGAAATGTCATCTTTTCAATATAATGAGTAGAAATTGCATGATTTTGTATCAAAAGGGAGTTGTCATGATGAGAGTGGAATGACAGTGGAGAACTTCGCAGTCTCTGGAGTCACTCTGGCAGATGGGATGTTTTTCAGCATTCTATAATGTTAGCAGTATTTATGTATTTTACACCTCCTAAGAAAAGAATTTGCTAATTACCTCTGGTGATTATTAATGATTAGTTGGTCAGGCTGACCACAGATGTGTGTTGCCATAATCAGTAGAGACATTGGCAAGGGACACAATGGAAGGATAGGTATTACAGGGGGTTAACACTGTGCTGTCAAAATGGTTGCTTCATTCAACTGCAGATGTGAGTTCTTAATAACAGTTTTGGATGCTCTATAATATTAAAATTTGCAGGAATGGTTTAGTTTTATATTCAAGTGAAAATCAAGTCCTTTCTGCCTTTTATAGTGATAAATTTAGCTGTAGAAAATGGGAGCGATGCTAAGAGAAAAGCTAACCTCATACCTTCAAAATGGTGGAAAACCCACGAGCAGAGAGGTTGACCATATGATTTTCCTGTTTAGTCAGCCTCAAAGTATGTGGCAACCTTTCACATCAAAGCTCCTATCGTTCCAGCTGAAAGAAGATTTCGAATCTTTATTGAAATGGAGCAAGACACACATAATTCTTGGACAGATTATTTGAAAGAAGAATGCAATGGTTAATGCAATAGTGGCAAAAAATTGCATATAGCAGGCAATAAGGGGAATATTCTCCATTTTATTCTCTGAGGTCAGTTAAACACCACCAGCTGTGAATTTATCTGTTTTTGAGTAAAGGTGCAAGGCACAGGGTAAAGTTAGAGGAGCAGTGACAATGGCACATATGTCAAGGACATAATTCAGAAACAGGCACTAGATATAATTACTCAGTGACATATGCATTGTTTCAGTACAGGGAATGAAAATAAAGAAGAGACATTAATCAGAATGATAATCAGTCAATGATGCAATAATGATGATCTAGCTGTACTTAGTTTGAACACCTCATGTCCAGGAAAATATCCAGGTAGTCACCATTTCATGCTGATTATATAATGAAAAATGAGAGTAATGATTCAGGTTTGGCAGCCACAGGGTTCTCCTGTGCTGAGAAACTAATAAATGGACACTAAATCTTGATATACATATCACATTGGGGCTGTCAGAGCATAATCTTCTCCAGAAAAGTTTCCTTGATAATTCAGTGCACCACAGTTTACTTTTCCCACTTGACTAGCACTTTAATAGCATTAAAAATACTTCTCACTACATTAAAACTTCCTGTGGATATTATATTTCTGACACACTCAAATAGCATTTATTTTCAATAGGAGAGGATGTTTTAACCAAGAGGGGCCAGACACTATATTGTGCAGTGTTTTTTGTACTGTAGGGACACAGTGTTGTCCCTTATGAACTCCTTGCATTTAGATTTTGGCAAAAGTGTGTTGCCAGTTGGGTTGAACGTGGGTAGAAGTTTTTTTTTTTTTTATTCTCTCCACCCCTTTTACATATTGAACAAGAATTGCTATTAGTTGATTTTGCTATTGATGAGAATTTAATTATTTCCCTATCCCTCCATGATGAAAGGAAGCAGGGCAGTCATTGCAACTACAGAGAGTACTTCTCTTTTGGAAAGCTCACCTACCAGAAGATAGATATAATATGTTAACTTTCTCTAAAATATTTTGTAATTCTTCAAATATTTTTTCCCCATAATGGCAAACACAAAGCTGAAAAGTAATGCTTACTCAGGTAGCCATAAATGAAAACACCCATTTACAAGTTAACTTACACATAAATAGTTTTGAGAAAATTTAAAAAGCTACCACACTCTCTAAGGAAATGCTTATTATCTCTGGGGCATCTTTATAAATATTTGGGTTTAAGGTTGTGGTATTTTTTTTTCTTTTGTTTCTGTTGCTTTTGATTTGGTTTTAGTTTGGATTAGTTGTTCAATTGGTTGTTTTTGTGAAAGTGAAAAGGTATACCGAAAGTCATGAGGTGGCAAGTTTCTTGCACCTCACAGAAAATATAACTGCTATATCCCTGCTCTACCACAACATCTGGATGTGTGTATTCTTATGCAAAGAGACAGTTGAAAGTTCAGTCATTTCCCAGACTTTTGTTGTCTAACCTATTCTAGAATGATAGAGCTCAGACTCCTGATTTAAGTGAAGTTTATGTTGTACCATATGGTAGTGTGAAGAAATCTCAATCAAGAACTATTATGTGTTTCCCTTGAAAACCTAAATGAAAACAGAGAATTTCCAAATGAAAAGTGTCAGGCTTTGCAATCATCAAAGTGTAAACCACATGAATGGAAATTACTATTCAGGCAATAGTTCATGCTGAAGGGAAAAATATAATGTAAAAATATAAATAATTTCAAGGGGACACATGAATATCATCAGACATTTAGTGCTGATATAATATGAGATGGATTTTGTGATGGGGCTTTCTGGAACCACTGAAGGAATTTCCCCCTCTGAAGATTTGAAAAGGCATACTGTAAAGGTATTTCCAGGAAGGATGGTGTTACCTATTGAAACATGGGACCTGAGAAGGTATTAAGGGAAGGGAGATTTCAGATTTATCTACTGTAATTTCCAACTTTACTGCTGCCCCACTCCTTACTTATGGTCATATATGTTCTTGTGTCTCCTGGGCCTACAGTTCTACTCCTGCCGTGTGCTGTGTACTCCTCTCTTTGTAATGATGCCGCTGATGATCCCACATCCTCTCAGGACCTGTATCACGGCTGTGAGGGATCCATATCTGTTTGCTCTTAATAAACAGATACTAGGGTTTTGTTTGAGGATTTTATTTTTTCTTCTGGTTGGTTGGTTGATTGGGTTTTTGGGGGTTTTTTTTGCAAACCCCTCAAGATAATTCCAAAAACATGGTATAACATGAAAGTAATTTCCTTTAAATTCTGGTTTCTTCTTCTCAAGTCCCTACCTTGGAACATGCCTTTTTCCTCTTTATATTCCCTTTTTCCTCTTTATATTCCTCCACCACTTAAATACTTTGTGAGAGAATGAAGCCAACTTTTTGTCCATTTGATTCCTTGGCTTGCCCAGCTGCTTAAGGATGTCTTCTTTACTTGGCATTTTTCATTGCAGACAGAATATGCTGTTACCCACATACAAATATGGCATCTTTGTCTCTGAAGCAATGGCACTTAAACTCCAGGAAATTTTAATAGAATGGTTCACGTTCAGACTCTCCCTCCTCTCTAAATACCTACTGAGAATGAGCTTTCTCTTTCCTGCTGCTTTGAAATGAACAATTAAAGCGAGTTCCACCTTGAGTAAGCCTGGAAGTGCATTGGCATTTCTGGGCTTGGTGGAGGATGTGTCATGTGCTGTCACCATTGGGTTTCTCACAATATGACAGTATTTGTCCTATGTTAAAATCATAGAAGAGGAGAAAAAAAGTAAAATAAGAAAAAGAAAAAAAGAAAAAAAATTGCTGAAAACAATCAGAGTTTACAGAATGGTTTAACCATTTACTACCAGCCTAGATTTGAAGCCTTTACCATTCAGGTGTTTCATCCAACAAAGGGGTACAAATTTTACCACACCTGAGACCTGTGAGACTTCTTCATATTTTTACACATCACTTAACTCTTCTTCCATTTCTCTCCCTGCCTAAAATCCAGCACCTACTCCTATCTACACTGCCTGATGCAAAACCTATCAAAGCCAATGGAAATGGTCATATTAACTTTGCTGGGCTTTGGTCCAGGTCCTGAGCTATATGGAGCTTGAACCAACCTTGACCTCGGTGGAGATAAAACAAGTCACCTCCGACATTGTATCAGTAGTTTCCTACAATCCATCAGTAAGATGTGTCACATATGCAGCATGAGTGAGTCCACCTGCCAAGAGTGATACTTTTACTCCACTGGCTCATGGCCAGTCGGTTAGTCATGCTATTTTCCCTGCATGATAAGAGAAGTTATGCATATTAGGCATTTTTTTGCTCCTATTTAAAAATGACAGCCTGGGATCTAACTTTGCATTAACTGCTCATAAAGTTCTGCAAATTCCTCTCCTTCCTTTTGTGATTAGCACATTAATGATCTTCAGATGGTTCAGTGCAATGCTGCAGAAAGTTTGGATGACTAACAGACCTTTCTATTGTCACTGCTGGTGAATGTTTAAATAAAGGTGATGCAATTAAGAAATATTCATATAAATCGTAGGAGGAAATGAATTGTGGTTTTGAGTTAAATGGGAAAGCATTAATACAATCCTCACAGCAAAATGTCCTTGCATCTTTACTACACTCAGGTCATAAGTATGCAGCTTAGGCTACTACAGAACTCTGATTCACCTCAAGGAGTCAAGTGAAAAGTGCCCTAAAACTGACAAAGAATTCACAGATTATATATCACATATGCAATTAAAAGTGATCACAATCAGTTAATCATAGTAATAGCAATTGGGAAATTTTGCCTAGGCTTTTCCATCTACACAGCTGTTATTGAAAGATGCTTTTGCATAATGCCATCAATATAAGGTATTAAATACAAGTATTTTCAAGATTCATTATTTTCCCTGTCAAATTTCCTTTGTCAAAATGATAAAAGTCAGAATCTATAAAATACCCCTGAAAATATACTGCCTATACTACAGCTATAATAAAACTAGTAAAATTAATCAATTTGTGTCTTTCAGCTATTCTAAGTCTTTCTGTATCATTAACAATATTTTTAACACAAATTCTTTTTGTTGTTTTCTGTGAAAAGGTCTATGTTTAAGAGACACAAACTAAGTATCCTTTTAAAGTTGATTTTTAAAATGGTTTTGCATAAAGAGCTGTGTACCCCTGACAAAGAAAAGTTTTGACTTTGAAAAATAAGCATATTGAATATGAGTAAAGGAAATGGAAGCAGAAAGCCACAAAAACTGTTGTACCAGAGGATTCCTAACTGTGGTTACTAAGCAATGCTAAGATTAGACCTGAGCTGAAAATCTTGCGGGGATAAACAGAAGTTTCAGTTAGTGATTATCTATTCAGTAGTCTAGTTTGTTTGTATGTTTGTTTGGGTTTGGTTATTTTTTAATCTGTACTATGTTAGTGTTCTAGAAGAGCAGTGAATGCATTCTATAATTTTAATTACCTCACACTGTTTCCCACAGCAAGCAGACACTGCACTCAGTATTGGTGAGAGACTAAAAACTGGGGTCTAGGAGCTGCTGTTGTCTTACTCCATGCCATTCATCTCCGAGACAGCGCCTAATAAATCTCTAGTGGGGGCATACAAACCTTACAATCCTTAGGATTCCCTTAGAGTGGAAATCACCACATTAAACAAATAATTATTACCAAGAAAATCTTTACCAATTATTACGAATTTACCTATGACTTTCTTGGTTCATGTCAGACTGAACATTGCAGGTCTTGCAGCTGAATGATCCTGAAGAGCTTTGAAGTATTTCATCAGATGTTTCTGATACATACAGCACAGATGGTTATGCTGATTTATTTATTTATTCCCCTCCAAAATATGAATTAGCTTTTTGCTTTAATCAAGTAGTCTCTGTGTTTGTACTCAGATCAGCATATATTTTAGGCCACATCTAACAAATGGTTCACAGAGCAGTAATTGTGCTTCACAGCTTCTACTTCCATCCTATTCTTATTGGTCATACAGGCATCGTTTCACAAGGTTAATTGATGAGACCAAGCTCAGAAATGAGGGATCAGAAGCAGAATGACTCTGTGAGATTTATGGACAACAAAAGATTAACATAAGCAGTTCTGCGATGAGGAATGTAAAATAGTATTTAATTGTGTGTGTGTGTGTGTGTGTGTGGAGTGGGGGGAGGGGGGGACCAGCAGCTAAATCATCAGAACTTGTTATGAACTCCACAGAAATTCCAAAGCTCTTACAGCTTCTGTGGTCTAGGTTCACATTTTCAGTGCTTCTTTTCACTTCCATTGTTTTTGCCAGTAATGTTTTGAATCAAGGAGTGGAATATCTGTGTAGTATGCAGAAAGGGTCTTATATTTTCATCTACGACTTTTTCATCAGTCAAAGACTTTGAGAAATTCGTGGTGTCCAAGGTCCAGCTTGGTGTATGCATGGGGACTGTAGTCCAGTGCATTTCCTTGAATGGGTGCTGTTGGCCATGAGGCACAGGAGGAAGCTGACAACACAATGAGTGTTCAAAGAATTAAGAGTTTCTAGGAAGCAGCACATTCCCTGTGTAAGTGCTGGACGGTTGATAAATGGATTGGCAGAAAGCTTGGCACATCTGTAAAGCCTTTGGTCCTACAGCACCTGTGTGTGCAATCTTGTAGTGTTTGTTTGCTGAAGATAGGTGCCTTCGAGGTGCATCTGCATTGTGCAAGCTTCATAAAATTGATTAGGGTGTCCACAGTGATGTTTTGGCCAGCACTCCAGGTATCGATTGGCCAGTTCAAAACAATTACTCAGTCAGAACAAAGTCTTCATTTTTTTTGTTTGGGTATTTGTTTGCTTGTTTGTTTATTTTCTCCTCCTTGGAAATATGGCTGGGAAATTCAGTCAAATGGTAGCCTTACTTGACGGGGAATCTGGCACCAAAAGCTGAATTCACCATTGCTGTAAGGATCTTGTGTGACCTTGAGTAAGTCACTTCTTCTCTTTGTTCCTTAGCTTCTATCTGTAAAATGGAGATAAATGCATTTCCATACCTCATGGGGGCCTGTTAAAATGCATTCATTACCAAGAAGTACATTTTATCTCCAATTTACACATTTTTTCTCTGCTGTCCTTGCTAGAAATCTGATTGTCCAACCAGTCCCAATGTAAACCCTCTTGCTTCTGAGTGGAAGCCAGGATCTACCTATTAAACTTTTTAGAACTGCTTATTGCATATTTTTTCACACTGAAACCACCAAGACTGCTCTTTTTGTCTACAGAATTCTAGACTGAACAGGAAGCTTTACCAATCCAGTTTGATCCTGTATTTCTTGTTTTCTGCTATGTATAGTTCAGGGAATAGTGCTGTGTTTAAGAACAAATTTCCCTAAGTCATCAAAATTATGAGCCACTTCTTATGAAGAAATAGTGCTAATTAAATCGGACAAACACGGATAGATACATTTGTGGAGCTCATCTGGTCCTACATTTTGAAATCACTAAAAAGGGAGAAAAAAATTCAGAACTAATATCCAATTTTATCAAGCCCATTTTTTTAGAATGTAATCACTTGCAGAAATTACGCTATTCTGTTCTTTGAGATCATTGACCCTCTCCTAAATCTTTTAAATGTAACATAATATTTCATATATAGATATATATACATGTGTGTGTCTCTATATATATACACATACATGCATGCACACACACATACACACACATAATTATAAAACTAGAAAAAGAAATATTGATGAAACATTATGAAAGTTGGGGTTTTTTTGAACAAGAATGAAAACGTTAAGAGATGTCAAGCTGCCTTCAGCTTCTACTTATGGTGGGATAATTTTTTTTTTAACCCCGAGAAAACAATTTTTTTCCCCCCTGGGCCTTTGTAGATTTTATAGTTATGTTATAGGGAACTAGCCTCTTATCTGTTATTTCCAGAATGGTTAATGAAGACTACAAAAAAACCCCTCCCATGTAGTTGTATTGTAGGTTCTGATAGATACTACTGTCAAATAACAGATGAATTAAGGGTTTTAAAGAGAAAAAAAAGATAAGAAAAAAGAATTTAACTAAATAGACAAAACACATTTTCATTTCTGCAAAGCAGCAGCTGTAACAAGAGGTTTGGATACTTTTTAGTAAGGGACAACCTTTGCCTTCAGCAGTGGGGACAAAACCAAGCAAGGATCAAATTAAAATAATCTTTTCCTAGGAATCTGTCAGTGATGAACATAAAGCTGGAACCTTATCTGCTATTGAACTCCTTGGTAAAAAGCTGAAACATGGTGAATGTTGCTCTGAGCAGCAGTGAAGAGCTGAAGAGCTGGAGGAAGAAGACAATGGGGATAGTGTGTGGAGCACCCCCGAGAACCTGACGCACAGTCTCATTTTACCAAGCATAACTCTGTAAGCAGTGAAATAATCTGTAGATCACCAGTGTCATCATTCTCTTTGGGCAACCTATAGGGTACAGAAACTGACCTGTTTCAAAGATGAGCCTCATATAGTTTGGATAGAAAGCAGTTAATGAACTATAAATGACAAGGGAAAGTGACTAGGTTAATTTTCTTATCAATGAAAAATTACAGAAATAGGACTGTGCTTGCAGCTGTAGCCCATGAACACACAGAGAAAATATCACTTACAGTTTCTTTATTGATCAGGTTTTATTGAGCAGCCAGTACATCCACTTTTTTTTTTTTTTTTTTTTTTTTTACCCCTTTAAAACAGTTCTGCCAGCTGAGTCACTGTTTAACACTACTTTAAATCAGGTAACACTTTAACGCACTATGAATATCCATACAATTTAAATTATTTTTACAGTTAAAAGGGTGAAAAGTGTTTAAACTACAGACATTCACATTTTATTTTATTCCTAATAAGAAACATTTTTTTAATTGCTACAAGTTCCAGAAACAAGTAAACCTATGAAGACCAAGTTACATGGTTCTCCTATCTTTTTTAGTCATCTACCTACCATTTCAGGTACATAGTCTTGTGCCAAAACTTATTCAACTGAAAATGTGGGAATTTCAATTGAGATTAATCTTAAAACAACTATATGAAAAAAATTTATCAATCCAATATTTAACACGATCTAGTGTTTTAGTCCCAAAACTCTGCCACACAGGGAATATTGTGTAGTCATATCATTGTTTAATCATATCATGGTTTAGTCATATCACACTTATCTACTAGTTAAAATTTAGCTGAAATATGTTGCTGTGGTTGTCAATATTTACCTGTTGGCGAAGTTCTGCAACAATATTTTGTGACAAATTCAGTATTATTCTAAGGCCCATGCCCATTTAATGGCAGTGTGCATGACTACTGGTTTCTGTTTTGATGAAATATATGGGCCTGGTTTATGTGATCTGCATCACTGTTAATTACTCATTGATTGTTTATCCTTAGTTTTTCAGGATTTTTAGCCTCATGAGTTTAAGCAGTCTTGATCAACAGATGCCAGCTGGGGAAGGTTTGAATACATCTCACAGTGAGCTACAGAGCAGCCAAGTACTTTGCATTACACAGATGCTTGTATAGCACAGAACAGCACCAGCACAGTAATTAAAGAATTACATCAACAAAACCTACAGGACTTAATATACACATATATATTTGTATATTAACCTTGTATGAAAGCCTAGATAAATTCTGTCTAACTCATTGTGACACACAGCTCAGGCACGCATGCTAGAAGTTTTGTGGCCCTGATCTCTGTACCCACCACCAAGGAAAAATGCAGTTTATTCAGGATCTGAAAACTGTCTGGACACAACCAGCTCTCTCAGTTTTTTGAAAAATAGGGCTGGAATGAAATGGAATAGAATAGAATAGAATAGAATAGAATAGAATAGAATAGAATATTTCAAAGGGATCAATATTTCAGTCTTTCTGTTTTAATATCTGCTTCTCTTAAAATAAGATGTGGTACACCTGGACTTGAAAAGGGCAGCTGTAATAGAGACACTCTCTATGACTCAGAGAGACTTATTGTTTAAAACTTCAACTCCATCTCCCCTGAAATGTCTTATTGGCCAGAAGTTTGCCAGAGCTTTAATAGAGACATAGGAATTTATCAGCATGTTTTCTTCATGGAAAATGGCTTTTTGCCAATACCACTTATCTCACAAACTCCCAGTTGTAGGAATACCACACTTGCATTGTGGATATAGCATAGACAATTCCATGGTGAAGTCACAAAACTTTGCATATGCAAAGTGTATATCCCAAGGTCAAAATTTCTTCCCAGTCTGTGAGGTTGCAAGGCCACTGTTCAAATATACATCTAGGTATTTGCTCCAAGATTTATCTCCAGCATACTTCAGGCAGAGAAACCCTTGAACCATATTTCTGTTGAATGCAAAATAGAGAAGAAACAGAAGTTTCTGAAACTCAGAACACAGGACTGAACTGCTCCATTGCATCTTCTTAGAAAGGGCAACTCATAGCTGTATCTTGGAAGGGAAGGTGGCAAGGATGAGGAAGCAAGGAGTTATGGGACTATAGAAGCAAAAATTACTGTTTATTGTTTTAGATTTCCTGTCCAATGCTTACAGAATCCCAGAATGGTTTAAATTAGAAGGAACCACAGTGCCTCATCTGGTCCAATCTCTCTATTCAAGGAGAGTCATTCCAGAACACACGGCACAGGACTTTGTCCAGATGATCACTGGAGTCTCCAGTAATGGGGACTCCACATCCTCTCTGGAAAATCAGTTCCAGTGCTTGGTTACTGCACAGGAAAGAAGTTCTTCACGTGCCCAGGTGGAACTTCCTAGGCATCAGTTTCAGTCCATTGCTTCTTGTGCTATTGTTTGACATCCCTGAGCAGAGCCTGGGCCATGCTCTGAGCCTTCCCTTCAGATATTTAAACACATTGGTGCAGTGCCCTCCCAGCTGTCTTTTCTCAAGGCTGAACAGGCCCAGACCCTCCAGCCTTTGCTCATTAGAGAGATGATCCAGTCTCTTAATCACCTTTGTAGACCTCTGGACCTGCTCCAGTAGCTCCACGTCTCTCTTGTCCTGCGGACCCCAGAACTGGACACAGCACTCAAGGTGTGCCTCACAGGGCTGAGTGGAGGGACAGGATCATTTCCCTCAACCTGCTGGCCACGCTTTTTGGTGCCCTCTCATTTTTCAGCCGCATTCTGAAATAGCTTTGACTTTTTTCCCTTTTTTTTAATATGTCATTATAATAGGACTTGTAACTTTACTTGACAGCTGGACTCACTAAATTAAGACAATTAATATATGCAAAAGTAGAGTTTACCAGAAGAAACCCTTGTTGGTGTAATTTCTTTATAAAAAACTGGTAAAGCTCAGATTTTTTTTCACACTGAAAATGACACCATAGGGAAATGATAAGATAAATTCCTTACATGACTCTCACTGAGTAATAGGAATCCTCTTATAATCTAAAAAAAAGAAAAAAAAACAAGAAAAAAAAACCCCAAAACCAAAAGGAAATAAAAATTAAAACCAACCAACCAAACAAAAGAAAACAAAAAAAAAAACCCACTTTATAAAAAGACCCCAAGCTGATGCAAAATACCTTACTTTCACTTAAAATGGTTGACTGTTTCATTGATTGACTTAAAAACTGGTGTTTTCTTTTAGGATAAAGAAATAGGATAAGGAGGAGTTTTGTGAAGGAGAGGTCTTGTATAAGCACGTAAAAAGAAAAAGAATAAAAGAATAATCTAGAGAAAAAGTAAGCAAAGTTTGGTCCCTTTTCTGTTTTCTTTTCTGAGAAAAACAAAACTATATACTTCTCAATCCATTAATAACTCTTCCTAAAATGTTCAAAAAACACCCCCAAAATGCTGGTAATTCGATTTTAAAAAACAGAGTACAAATGAAAAAGTCACGCTCTTTCTCTGAACAAAGTCTCTGGGATATCAAGCACATTAAAACCCCAGGAAGACCTATTCAACTGGTTGTGTTCATCATTAGCATCTTTTTATTCTCAATTACCTTATCTGACTCTTAATCCTCTAGCGTCCCACAGAAGGGATATCTTCAGGGTTGCCTCTCTGTGATAGGTCAGAGAGGAGACAACAGAAAAGCACATTGTTTATTGCATAGCAGAATGTTTCCAGCTAGCCAACTACTGCATCATTTCCCATTCAATGAGCACTTGAGTGCCATCAGATTGCCTCCAGGTTGAAAACACAAAGTGCTGTGGGTGCTTTTTGTGGCTCACTGAAGGGAATGTCGCTGGCATTGACACTACCTGGAGCTGACATTAATACAAGACAGGAACCCACTTGTGCCATGGAGAACGAGTTTGGTCTGAATGTGGGCTACAGACCCTTCTCTCTATTTCCATCAGCAGACGCACATTTTACCTGAGAGGTGACTGCAGTTTATCCTCAATTTCAGTGGACTGAATGATGTTCCCGAATGTATCTACAGAATACACAGGAATTGTTTCCTCAAAAGGGATTTTATTTTAGGAACCATGTTTTATTCCTGCTCAGCATCTTCAGAAGCATCTAGGGTGAAAGACACATGACAGCATGAGACATTTGTGCACTACACTATAATAGTAAATCCATATTTTTATCGAGGATCCTGTAGCAATATCTGTACAAAGAAATTGAGCTTGTTTAGTGCCAGGGAATATATCTGGACACAGGAACCTTATCAGCTAGAGCATTATATACTTAGATCTGTCTGTGACATATTTTTAACCTAAGTCATCTAGAACTCCCTGAATCAATTCTCAGACTTGGATAAGGAGTTACCTTAAGCTGTAGATGATTTCTAATGAGTAGTTCACATGCAATTACTTTGTTTCAGATGATAAGCAAGTTAAGCCATTACTGCTCAGGCTCATTCTGATGCTTTCAGTGCCCGAGAAGAATCCCAGGTGTTTTTCACTTATAAGTATAGATGTAGCCAGTGGCATCAAAAAAGCTTGTCAAAGAGGTCTCAGTGCACTACTCTAATGTCAGAAAAGGTCTTGGTCACCTCTGAAATATTGCTTTTCCTTGGATGGAAACACAACAACACATGCAAGATCACATCACATTTTCTCACCTACTTCTCCAGGGTAAGGGTACAACTTAAAATTTCATGTGGCAGTTAAGCCTTTGAATAGAATCAGCAATAGAATAAAGTCCTCTTTTGGTTTACCAGGACACAAAATAAGTATGGAAGCAACAGATATAGCTCTGAGTTCAAAGAAATTCATGGATGTGCCACAGGTGCATCGCCTAGATGAAAGTATAGAAAATAATTAAACCTCTTATCACAGAGAGACAGCCACAAAATCACAAGTTCCTCACCCACTGGTGGTTCCTCACCCACTGCTACTATATGTTTTGGGGTTTTTTTGAGGGGGGATTGATTTGTTGATTTGTTTCAAGATTTTTGGAGTTTTTTTATGTTTTTGTTTGGGATGTTTTGGGTTTTTTTTAATTTGTTTTGCTGGGTTTTGGTTTGTTTGCTTGTTTTGAGTGGGGTTTTTTTGTTTGTTTGTTTTTGTTTGATTTTTTTTAAATGTAATTGCCATTATTGTACTGTGACTGATGTGGACTTCTTGCAAGATTTCCCTCAGTGATATAATGATGGATCAAAAGGCTTGTGATGATAAAAAAGAAATAACTCCCCACCAAAAAATATCCCAAACCAAACACAAAATAATCCTCCTGAAGACAGAGGCATAACATCAAGACATTGGGTAAGAGGAGTGTGTGTCTTACACTCTTATGTAATTTAAGCACCTTAAATCCCAAGATGAGGTCCAGTAAAAGCTTTTAAAAGACAGTTGAAATGAACTAAAAATAGAATCACATCATAAAAGGATATAAGAAACTGAGATTTGTGAGAAGTCTGTCTCCAGGTTCCTGACAAATATCACTGTTTTGATAAAAACAGAAAAGGGAAGGAAACTTCAATGGACTACTGAGCTTTCAGGCAGAAAGGTGCTTTCTCAATATACAAGGACATATTAATTAAATTGCATCTGAAAATTACATGTTCAGTAATTTTGAATTTCTAAGAGAATACAGTGCAGCAAGTTTTTAGGAAGCATTTACATGTAAGTGAAATGGGTCATGTTACATTGCCACAAGGTTAAATTCCTCTCTATACTATGCCCAATGTTTTCAAGCTCATTTCACACTTATACATTTTATTCTTTGTGGCACCTGAGAGAAATAAAATGAAATAGCATCAAATAATTCAATACTAAGAAGTGCTTCTCTTTTAATGGTAAGAATAACAATATCTTTAAAAGAATGTTTATAAGTAGGCAGTATGGAAAAGTTAGAGTGAGAGAAGCTGAAATTGGGAAATCACAAGTGTTAAGAATGAAATGAAAATTATAAGCAAAACCACCTTCTTTTTACATTATTTAGTTTCCAGTAGAACTGATTTGTGATCACTGGAGTGTCCTTGTGATGTTTTCTTGTTTCACCCATATCTTCTTTAGCTCCATTATACCCATTTTTTCCCTAAAGCAATTTATATGAAAACCACTCTATGCTAGCTATCTTTCTATATATCTTTAACTCATTATATCCCACGAATGATTCTTTATCCTAAATGTATATGTCTCAATACCTGCACTTTTACTAAAAAAAATAATTTAAAAAAAATTAAATTAAAAATTTACTCAAAAATAAAAAATGTCAGATGAAGTTATCTAACCAGCTCAGTTATACCCACTTCCTGACAAAACATGGAAAACACATGCTCACCAGATATTTGATTTCCAAAATAACTAAAGTTATGGAGTCACCACAGTGTCTCAGCTGTCGTAGCTCCTCCTCCTTCATGCTTTTTTCCCAAGCCCACATTTCAATCTGAATCCTGAATCCTATGCAAACAAGGCACTCACATCCCTCTGTCACTGTGGGTCAGAACTCCTAGAGCAAAACATTTCTGATCTGTCCTCTCCAGCCCCTGCCCCAGATCCTCCCTTCCAGAGGAATGGCCCATGCCATCATTGGAATATTATGCCATGGCTGAAGGGACACGCTGGATAAGTGCCAGTGGAAGGCACCTACGAGTTTGTACAATTGCTTTGCTAAACTCTGAACACTTATATTTTCCTCACCATGATTTTTAAATTGAGCCATTATTATCTTAGAGACGAGGATGTCACATTTCTGTTTTCCTTTGAATGGATTTGAGAGCGAGATTTACAAAGGGTTTTAAGATGCCTTTTTCCATTTCCAAGACAGAGAAAATGTTTATGGCTCTTCTATGACAATGTAAGTTCTCTGATAAAGAAAAGTTTATCCTTTTCACCTTGAAATCATTAATAGGCTGAATTTTAAATTCATGAGATTCATAAGGGCCTACATTCCGTGTCATGCCAAAGAGCTTTTCATGTCATCTGCTGTGGGATCCTGGAAAACAGGTGAGTAAGGAGTGGTCAAGGAATGGTAAAGGAATGGTCAAGAAGAGTCCTTTGGCACTATATCTGTCTTTCATTAGAAAGGAAACATCACTGGGCATATTAAAAACTGTAGTCCTCTGGTGATATTCCATAATAATTTATATAAATTAAAGAAAGAACTCCAATATTTTGATTCTCAAACCGTTGCTTCTGCTGGAAATATTGCCCAGACAAATCCTGAGCAACTTATAAATAACACTTTTTTTTTTTAATTAAAAAATGTCAAGATCTTCTTTAAAATATTCATTGTGTTATTTTATGCACTGAAATACTGACTATTAAAGCATTTGTAGGATGAGGTGTTTATAAAGTAATGCTTTCAATAACCTACACTTTTTCTTATCTTTTCTAATGGCTTTCCAGCAACTTAGGAAAGTGTGTGAAGGAACTGGAGGAGGAAAGAATAGTACCATATTCTCCTAGTTTCACTCTGGAAAGACCATCTTGACATGGAGAAATGTGTGAAACATTCTTGTCTTCTAACTAGCTGGATTTTAAAAGAAGGCCAAAGAAACCTGAGGAAAGCAGAATAATTTCACAAAGGAAGTATTCTTTCTGGTTTTTTTTATGCAAAAGTTATGGACTCTTTTTACTAATCAAAGAATATAGAAAATTCAGTTTGAATGTTATTATGCCCAAAGAAGGAGAGCAAATTCAATTTTTTCAGCTGTAAAAAAGAGATTTTGCTCCTATTTTAAATGCAAATCCCCAGACATCTTTGCATAGCATCTCTACTCACCCCTTATAATGAATGGATTCTTCACTGCTGAAATCTTGAAATCTTTATCAAAACTAAGTGCCTTTCACTAATGTGTGTTCTAGTTCAATGACAGGTTCTAGGATTAGGCATAGGAACAATGAAAGCCTGTGCTGTGACTCATGCAGGTCAGATTACTTATCCACGAGGTCCTTTGTGATTATAAACCCAATGAATCTAATAATCATATATAAAGGCGGAAAAGCCCATGGGTGAGGAGGGAGACAAAGAAGAAGAGACATAATCAAGCAGTTTTATAAATTCCTAAAAAAGGCATAAAATAGTAAAGATGACTTGAAAGGGAAAAATGCAAAAAAATATTCTGATTTTCTTATGTATATGCATACACACACACATCACACCTTGGAGATTATCTTTAATTTGGATGCTCAGAGATTTGTAGATTATTTTTGTAGGAAGTTGCTGCATTGATGCAGTTTATTTTTACCTTCTATGGCAACTGAAACTTATGATCTAATTTAAACCTACCAAAAACTTTTTGGGCTATGCAGAATCATTGAAGAGGTAGCATAGCTGCATGCCATCAATGGCTGTTGGACACACAGAAACTGGGAATGATTAATGAACTGTGTCAGGATAGAGACATAGAATTCAACTCAGAAGACACCAGTCCCCATCCTGGTGTTGTCTTATGCCTGTTAGAGTGAGATTTCTATCCCAGTGGGTTATAAGGAGATCAACAATAATGAGCAAACAAATTACCATATCTCAAAACTCACACCACATCATACTGCTGACTACTTTAGTAGTCAGTTTTAGCTACTTATTTTAACCATGTTAATGATCATCAGACAATGCTATCAGTGTCTCTACCATCATTCAATTTCGTTCAATTTGTTTGATTTAATAGAATTTCGTTCAGTTTCAGAATTACATTCTATGGATAAGTACAAGTGTTTGTGGAACAGAAAAAGAAAGCTCGAGCTGGCATTCATCCCTGAAGATAAAATTGTTTCAAGGTACGATAAAGTAATGAACAGAAGTGGGGCTTCATCCACTTTCTCTGTTTGGGTGCAAAATTTTAGACATTACTCTCTTGTCATGCAGTGCAAGAGACAGGAAACACTTATTTCAGGTTTAATC
>VZSU01001448.1:175498-186717 GCA_013398715.1 Nesospiza acunhae | reverse complement strand
AAAGAGTAATATTACAATTCTGCTTTCTTTTTCTCTCATTTGCTATTATATGTGGGTGAGTAGGGGATAGTGAACAATAAATTACACTACTTAGAGCTGTAGGCTAAGGCTTTTCTTGTCAGTTGTGTCAATAAAGTACACACATAACATCAGTTTCCCATTACACACATCATTCAGACTCATATATTACTCAGTATAATGGGAAAGGGGCCACTGAAATCTAAAATGAAAAGAGAAATTGAAGTACAACCAGCAGCAGCAGCTGAGCCAAAAAGCAGCTGTGGTAGTGAAACATTTAGTCACTGCTGCTGGGAAAAAAGAGCTATCTCTATAGAGGACATATAGTGCCACATGCTGGGAGCTATGCAGCAGGTGGGTTTCTGTGGCACTGGAAGGTACCCATTTCTTAGTATTTTCTTTATTTTTTTTTTCCAATACATTTGCATTTCACTTAAAATAATTGAATTTAAGCCCAAACCACAGCCCAGGTCGCGCTATTGGCCAGGCTTTGTCAGCTGCTTTCACTGGTTGTTTATACTAGAGGGCAGATGCCATAATTTGTTCTTAGGATAAATTTTTGTGGTTCCAGTTGTGCTGCTGGGTGACTTTGCCACAATGCTGTAAAGTCTCTTTTCTGAAGCATCTCATGCTCAAAGTTGGAGCTAGATCTTGGACAAGTATGGTTCATTCAGATTTTTAGCATTTGGAAACATATAACCACGAAAATGACTATATGTCGGTGCTTTTATTAAGAGCTCTGTGTGTCAGGGGTATTCAACCCAAATCTGACTCCGCCATACATTCAAGATTAACATGTTTTTATATTCTATCCTTATATAACTTTCATGTTAATTATTAAACTTACATTTTCTATTGTATACATAGATTTCAGTCAAGCATGGCCCCTCATGGTTCCCCCTAAAACTTCTAACATAGTTTCTCATGATTCTTCTTATGATTATACAATAATTATGATTAATTACTAAACAATAATCACACCTAACAATTATATCATTTATCATACTGCTTATGCAGGTGCAATGATCTGACAAAACACAAAGCCTAACATTTTCAGAGTCTATTTTTAACATTTTCCAGGGCCCCCATTATCATTCTCCCCACTTTGAAAGAATTTTCACTTCACTATAGGTGTAAATGTTTTCACTTGATATAGTCCTTTATCTCTCAATTTATACTTGACGTTCCTCAAATCCAGGGGTGATGTAAATGTTGTCGTGGTTCTTATCACAAACTGGAGAACCAGAAGATGGTGGGCGCGGATCTCGTGTCAGTGCCTTTATTATCTTCTGGTTCCAGGACGTTTTCTTCTGTATCTCTCCCTTTAAGATGCTGTAAACTAACCAAATTGCTAAGAATACAATTAGTAATATTATCACACTCTCAATAACAGATTTAATCCATGAACTCACATTCCACCCTAACCCTTTAAAGATTTTGCCTAACCAGTCGTAGTCAAAACCAGTTGTAGTCAAATCCTTTTGCTCTTCTTGTGCTTCATGCTCTATTTGTTTCAACTGGTTGATGTCATATTCTACATCTGCAGTTACATTTGGGATATGAACGCAGCAGTGATCAACCCATCCCTTTAAAAATCCACATACTCCACTCTCTTTCAGGAGTAACAAATCTAAGGCTAATCGATTTTGTAAAGTCATTTTTGTGGTGGCTTATAATTGTATGTTTAATTCTTTAAATCATTCCCGGGTGACTCTTGCCAGTCTATCTACCTGACCTGTAAGTTTGTACAGCATCTCTCTACTCTGATAGTTTGCTATAGGACCAAGCAAGGACTCTAGGGCCCACCCAAATTTCACTCCACGAGATTGTTGTTGCCAAGTGTCATCTGAATTTCCATTGTCTAGAACTTCTCGTCTTGCTCTTATCTGCAGAAGTTCATGTTTTCCATTAAATGGGGACTTATTCAAATTTGACATAAGGTTGGGAGGCCTAAAGTAAATTCTTTCACTTTCCTGTCAACAGGCAGATGTGTTGTCCAGGTACCATCACTTGTTGCCCATACAAATTGTCCTGGACTTTGAACTGTACTCCTGGTACATCCTACACCTACTTTATAATTCATTCTGCCTTGTTTATGTTTGATCCCTCTGCAAGCACAACCAGTTTGCAGGACCATTGCCAAGGGTGGCATCTGTTTTATCTCTGCATCATCAGAAGTGCAGTCATAAGTTTTATTACCTGCCCACCAACTTACTTTGTCTGCCCTCGTTCTGCTACTGGTGGCAATGTACGTTACTGCTGGATCTGTTTCATTCTTGGAGCCTTCCCACTTAATACACCAAGGGGTATTTGCCATATATTGGAATTTTTGAAGTATACTCACAGACCATGTACTGTCCCAAGGCTCTATCTGATCTTTCTTGGCCTCACACTTCCATACCAGAGTGGTTTCTGTAACATTTTCTATAATCCTTTTATAGTGTGGCAAATACCATTGCCATTGTGTGATGCCTCCTGATTCTCCCATAGGAGTTCCTAATATGCCATCACTTAGAATACAGTCTTTCTGGCTCATGGGTTTCATCCATGTTCCTATTTTCTCCCAAGTTTCCTTGACTATTTTTCTCGCCTCGGATACCTGTTTGCATGCAATTGTTTTGTTCTTTTGTATCTCAGGTAGTTTTGATGTTATCATTCCCCAATTTACTGGGTCTCCTGCTGCCTTTAGTATTGGCAGACAGGCAGTTATTTTACTGGTGTTTTGCATTTTGGCAAAATCTTTGACTAATCCAATCATTACATTCTCAGCCTGAACTTCATTAGAAGCTTTTATAGCCTGGGTTTCTGCTTGTACCTCTCTCTTCATTCTAGAATGAAGAGAAGTTAGTTGATCTTCTTGCATTCCATATCCTGAAGACATTAATGACCATAACCCTAGCACAATTACTGATAGCATTCTCAAAGCAATTAAACACATCTTATCTGCAGCCTCGTTGGTTCCACAGTTTACACAGTCCGTGATCCAGGATGGGTTTTCTTCATTCGGGTATAGTGAATCCAGGGGTCCAAGCCCGCTACTTTGACTGCTGTAAAGGTGGTCAGTAGTACCTGATGGGGTCCACTCCACTTTTCTTTCAGTGGTTCTTCGTTCTAGTTTTTAATGTACACCTCGTCTCCTGGATGTATGTTATGAACTGGATTCTTGAGAGTCAGAGGTCTATTTCACATGAGGATGCTCCGAAGCCGAGCTAAAGCTTTCCTGAGAGACAGAACATAATTATACACTTCCTGCTATCCTGTGACATTAGGGTTTGGCTCAGGAGATTCATATGGTTTCCTATACAATATCTCATAAGGACTGACTGATATCCCACTCCTAGGCTTGATCCGAACCCTCAACAGTGTTATTGGCAAAGCATGGGGCCACTGCAGTTTGGCTTCTTGGCATATTTTACTGATTTGCCTTTTTAGTGTCTGATTCATCCTCTCTACCTGTCCACTTGACTGGGGTCTCCACGGTCTGTGGAGGTCCCAAGTTATCCCCCGCAATCTACTTACCTCTTTTACTACTGTAGCTATGAAATGGGGCCACTTATCTGATGATACCCCTAGGGGTACCCCGAACCTGGGAATAATCTCCTGTAGTAACTACTTAAATGTTTCCTTTGCTTGGTTTGTGCGACAGTGAAGGGCTTCTGGCCATCCAGAAAATGTGTCAACCCCCACTAGCAGGTATTTGTGTCCTCGAGTTCTTGGCAATTCTACAAAATCTACCTGCCAATAGTCTCCTGGCTCTATTCCTATCTGAATTCTTCCTAGCTGGACCTATCGCCTAGCCACCGGGTTGTTTTTCAAGCAGATATCAGATATTTTGACATTACTGATTTTGCCATTGTTAACATCCGTACCGAAATTAAACTCTGCTTTAGCAATTTTACAAATGCCTCTGCACCCCAATGACATTCATTATGTTTAGTTTGTAGAACTTCTCTCATTATCAAGGGGGGTACCACTATTTGTCCTTGTGCAGTCACATACCAACCCTCTGAATTCTTTTGTGCATTTAGAAAATGTGCCAGTCTCTCATCTTCTACTGAATATTTTGGTTTTGGAGGCAAATTGAATTGGGATACATTAAGCTTTAAAGGTATCAATGTCATTGTTGTTTGCACCTCTCGAGCAACCTGTCGGGCTGCCCAGTCTGCCTTTCGATTTCCCTCACAGATTTTGGAGTTTCCTGATTTGTGTGCTTTACAATGTATAATTGCTACTTGTTCAGGTTTTTGTACTGCTTTTATCAATTGCAGGACTGCATCCTGATGTTGATTGTGCGTACCTCAAGAAGACAATAATCCGCTTTCTTTCCACAGCGCTCCATGTACATGCACCACTCCAAAAGCATATTTTGAGTCAGTCCATATATTTACCTTTTTCCCCTCACTTATTTCTAGTGCTCTGGTCAAAGCAACCAGTTCTGCCTTCTGGGCAGATGTATTTGGTGGTAATGCCTTTGCCTCCACTACTGTATTGACAGTTGTTACCGCATATCCAGCGTATCTGGTTCTGTTTTCCACAAAGCTGCTCCCATCTGTAAATAGCTACCACTCTGGCTGCTCTAGTGGAACGTCTTTTAGGTCTTCGCTTGCTGAATAGGTGTACTCTATTCTACACGGTTGTGCTCTAATGGGCCTTCTCCAGTTGTGGTACCTAGGAACAAAGCTGGATTCAAAAGGTTAGTTGTTTTTAATGTGACATCATCCTGCTCAGTCAGGACTACCTGCAATTTTATCATCCTGCTTGGAGATAGCCAGTGGCCCCCCTTCTGTTCTAAACAGTGGTTATCATGTGTGGTACATAGACATCTATGTGCCTTCCCATAATAAGCTTCCTGGCTTCTTGTATCAGCATCACAGAGGCTGCAACTGCCTGCAGACATGAAGGCCACCCCGCACTTATGTTGTCAAGTTGTTTGGAAAAGTAGCCCACCGGCCTTTTCCAACTTCTAAGATGCTGGGTCAGGACTCCTAGTGCTAGGCACAGCCTTTCATGTACAAACAGCTGAAAATCTTTAGACAGATCAGGTAGCCCTAATGCTGGAGCAGTTGTTCGTGCTTCCTTTAATTTTAGGAACGCTTCTTTCTGTGGCTTGCCCCAGGTGAATGGCTGCGTCTTCTGAGCTTCATATGGGGGTTTTGCAATCAGTCCGTAGTCCATGATCCACAGGCAACACTATCCTGCCATCCCGAGGAAGACTTGCAGCTCATGTAGATTCTGGGGCTCTGGAATAGCACAAATAGCTTAGATACAGTTAGTACCTAGTTTTCGTTGCCCTTGTGAAATTTCACATCCCAGGTAGATCACAGTTTGTTGGGCAATTTGTGCCTTTCCTCTGGATACTTTGTAATGTCCCATTCCCAGTGAATTTAAAATCTCAATGGTTACCTTTATACAGGTTGCTTTTTCTTCTGTAGCTATTAGTATATGTCATCAACATACTGCAACAACAGGTATTGGTCTCTTGGTACTTGCCCATTCTTGGTCCAAATCTCCAGTTCCTTTGCCAGTTGGTTTCCAAATAGGGTCAGACTGTTCTTGTATTCTTGTGGTAATTGTGTCCAGGTGAGCTGGGTCTTCCATTTCCTGGGTTTTCCCACTCAAAGTCAAACAGTTTCCTACTTTCTTTGTCAAGGGGTATGCAGAAAAAGGCATCCTTTAAATCAATTACAGTAAACCATTTATACATCTCCTTTACAGAAGTTAGCAATGTGTAGGGATTTGTTACCACCGGGTAAATGTCCTTTGTTATTTTATTTATTGCTCTCAAATCCTGCACTAATCTATATTCACCATTTGGTTTCTTTACTGGAAATACTGGTGTATTAAATTCTAATTCACATTCTTCTAAAATTCAGTATTTCAAGAATTTCTCAATAATCTTTACTATTCATTGCCGTGCTTCTGGTTTTATGGGATACTGTTTGACTTGTACAGCCCTCACCCCTTCTTTCAACACTACATGCACTGGTTGTGCCAATTTAGATTTCCCTGGTATATCCATCTCCCATGCAGAGGGAATCCCTGCCTCTTCTATCTCCCTAGGGATAGAGGGAACAGGTTTTTCTTTGATCATTAAAATCTGTCCCATCTTTGATTCAGGTATTTTCATTATAAGGTCTCCATTTCCAAAGGTTATTACCGCATCAAGTTTCGCTAGCAAAGCTCTCCCTAAAAGCAGAATTGGACACTCAGGTACATATAAGGACTCATGTGTTAAAACCTTGTTCCCAAAACACAAATATAGGGGTTGCAAGAATGGTCGTTTTTCCTTCTTCCCTGTAGCCCCGACTATTGTTGTTTCCTTGTCCCCAATTTGTCCTTGCAAATCATTTAGTACAGAGTAAGTAGCTCCCGTATCTATTAGAAATTTGACCTCCTTATGCCCTAACTGTATATTTATGACAGGTTCTTGAACCTGTTTTACAGGTTCTATGCCTAATCAGCTACTATATTTGCCTAAAACCTTTACAAATACTGGCCCTTCCACTCCTACGCCTTGTCACAAGGGGGTAATCACAATCCATTTTTGTCTGCCTATGTCTTTTCTATCCACGACAGGGGCAAGCTTTGACCGACTTCCAGTTCTGTGGGCTACCTAGGTGGCTGAGTCATTGCTATCGCTATCTTTTTCACTTGCATCCCTCCCCCTCTTTTCTATCACAGTTAGGTTTCGCTCATCTTCCTAGGAAGAGGGATCAGGTGACAGTGGGAGAGGAAGATAAAGAGGGAAGGGTGTACTAGATGAGACAGGTTCAGGATTAGGTGAGGTAGGGGCATATGGTGGGATAGGGACTGGTGAAGCAGGTGGGATAGGGCTAGGTTCTCTTGGTCTTATTGGAGCTACCTTAAATCAATATCTGTATAATTTTCCCTATTCAGGCTTTCTTTCAATGCCAAGTGTTCTAGACAATGTTTCTCACAAGCCCCACACTTATCATTTGCAGATGTTTTAACCACGATTAAACCACATTCATCCTGCCATTCTGGCTTTCCCCGTAAATAGAAAAACAAATCAACATACTGAACCTCATTCCATTTTCCTTCTTGTTTACAAAATGATATTAACTGCAAAATAGTGTTATATTGCAGAGTCCTGTATTTTGGCCATTTTTCACCATTCTCCAAGACATATTCTGGCCACCATGTATTACAGTAATCAATCAACTTAGCTTTACATAATTCTTCCGCAAAATTACCCTGTGTCCAATGTGCTAATAAGCACCCCAAAGGAGAAGTTTGCGGAATAGAGGCATTGCTGCCCAAAATCCCTTTGAGCTTCTCCATCCAAAAATACACCACAAATTGCTGAACCCGCAACGCTTTCACGATTGTCTTACGGAACGGTGCCTAGGCAATACCACCAGGAATTCCTTTAGCCCAACCAAGCTTTCGCTGCGTCTTATTGGCAGGCACCCAAACCAAGTAAAAGCACAGTACCTTTCTCCTGGGACGTTGTGAGTGGCAGAGGCGGTCGCGCCCGATGGGCTCCCCGAGAATCCCTCAGTGCCGGCTGGAGCGTGATCGGGTCGCGAACTCGGTCAGCAGCACTCACAGGGTCCCATCTGGGTCACCAAAATGTTAGCATTCAGAAACAAATAATCACAAAAATTATTATATGTCGGTGCTTTTATTAAGAGCTCTGCGTGTCAGGGGTATTCAACCCAAATCTGACTCCGCCATACATTCAAGATTAACATGTTTTTATATTCTATCGTTATATAACTTTCATGTTAATTATTAAACTTATATTGTTCTATTGTATACATAAATTGCAGTCAAGCATGGCCCCTCATGGTTCCCCCTAAAACTTCTAACATAGTTTCTCATTATTCTCCTTATGATTATACAATAATTATGTTTAATTACTAAACAATCATCACATCTAACAATTATATCATTTATCATACTGCTTACGCAGGTGCAATGATCTGACAAAACACAAAGCCTAACATTTTCAGAGTCTGTTTTTAACATTTGCCAGGGCCCCCATTATCAAGATGATGGGTAGGACCAATCTATTTCTGAAGCAAACTTTGTTCTGCATATTGTCATGGCCAAACCTTTATTCAAACCTTTATTGATTATCTGGATGGGGGGATTGAATCCGCCCTTAGTAAATTTGTGGATGGCACCAAGTTGGGCACCTAGTTGAGAGTAGGAAAACTCTGCAGAGGGGCATGGACAGTCTGGATTGATGGGCTGAGGCCACTTGTTCGAGGGTTAACAAGAGCAAATGTTGGGTCCTGCACTTTGGCCACAACAACCCTCTTTAAGTCCATGCTGAGTCAGAATGGTTGAAAAGTTGCTCAGAGGAAAAGATCCTGGGGGTGCTGGTCAACAGCAGCTGAACTTGAGCCCGTATGTGCCCAGCTTGCCAAGAAATCCAAAGGCATCTGCCTGTATCAGCAACAGTGCGGCCAGCAGAATCAAAGAAGTCATTTGGCCCCTGCACTGGGCACTGGTGAGGCACACCTTGAGTGCTCTGCCCAGTTTTGGACCCCTCAACTCAGGAAGGATATTTCAGGTGCTGGAGCAGGTCCAGAGAAGGGCAATGGAGCCCAGGAAGGCTCTGGAGCACAAGTCCCACTAGGAGCAGCTGAGGGAGCTGAGGTTGTTTAACCTGGAGAGGAGACAGGACTCAGAGACCTTATAATTCTGCAACTCCCTGACAGGAGGGTGTAGCCAGGTCAGGGTGGGTCTCTTCTCCCAGGCAACCCAACACAGGGTGAGAGGACATAAGCCTTAATTTGTGCTAGGGGAGGTTTAGGTTGGGCATTAGGAAGAATTTCTTCACAGAAAGGGTGATTAGGCATTGAAATGGACTGCCCAGGGAAGTGTTGGAGTCACTGTCCCCGGAGGTGTGTTGTCACTGTGATATTTTATGAAAAATCCCTTCACCAGGATTTCTTCTCCTGGCAAGATCAGAAGCCCCAGCTTCTCCATGTTCTGCTCCTCTGGAATGTGATTTGGAGAATTGTTTACCTACATGTGAATAATTTTTAATTAATGACCAACCACAGCCAGCTGTGTCGGGCTCTCTGAGTCTGTCACGGGTTTTTATTATCATTCTTTTCTAGCCTTCTGATGTCTCCTTTCTCTTTCTTTAATATGGCTTTAGTATATAATTTTCTTTTAATGTAATATAGTATAATATCATAATATAATAAAAATCAGCCTTCTGAGAACTTGGAGTCAATTCTCATCTCTCACCTCATCCTGGGGACCAAAACAACACCACAACAGGGTGTAAGGAAAGGCTGGACACAGCACATGGTGCTATGGTCTGGTTGACATGGTGGTGCTCAGTCATGGCTTGGCTTCAATGACCTCTGAGTTTTTCCCAACCTAATTGATTTTGTGATTCTGTAAAACTGATAAATTCTCCATTGGTTCAGCTAAAGCTGTCTGGCATTCACTAGGAGTTCCTGCAAATCATTTATTATTGTTGCTTGAATTGTGCTTTTAGTGTTGCAGAATCATAAAATCATATCATAGTTTTGGTTAGAGGGAACTTGTAAGCATTATGTAGATCAAATCCTACCATTGTCAGGGACACCTCCCACCAGGCTATTGAAACTCCCATCCAACCTGACTGTAAATAATTCTAAGGGTGGGGTATTCACAGTTTTTCTGGGCAACCTGTGCCAGAGTTTCTCCACTACTTTTCATAGTAGGCCAAAAACAGATGCAACTCAGAGGATCAGTTTTTCTATTTGGATAGTCAATTGTTTCCTCTCCCTATTTAGAAAGTGTCATAGCTTGTTCTGAAAATTGCACGTAATAGAAAGCCCCTGCAAAATAAGGAGAAAGGGAAGGTGTTATCATCTCCATTTCACAGAAATGGAAGACTAAAGAACAAGGAAGCAGAGCCTAAACCCCAAGTGATTATTTTAACACCTGAATTGTCTTTCCATAAAATTTATGAAGTGAACGGAAGATGGAAAAGCAGCCTTGGTTCTGACTTTAAAACTGTGAAAAGCAAAACAACATTGAGGCTCATTATTAATTATAGCGCACTAGAAAGGGAGGGAGAGAGGTGGTGGAATTATAGTCTATTTTCTGAACTAATACTTATGAAAACTGGATGGCATCGTCTGTGATTTCATAAATGTTCTGCAAGAAAAGTGTAGTGATTGCATAATAACCCCATCAAAAGGGTGGTTGATTAGTTTAGTCAATTTGGCATACATTTCAGCTATTATTTTCATTTGAGAAGCAGAGGATGAATGCTTTTATCCTGGCACTTTGCAAATGAACATCCTAAAGCCTAAAGTAGTTCTTTCTTAACTTCTCCACAACTTGGGGCATAACTGTGACAACAGTGTTTGAAGACAACAGAGTTAGAAAAAGTTCACCACTTTGAAGGGAATTGTGGATTTCTTAGTTTGCAACCATACACTAAAAAGAGGGGCAAAATCCTACACAGCTTGTGTTTGTAGAAGTGTTCAAAGTTATATCTTCTGTGATTAGATCACTGAAATGTCATTAATATCAGTATGTAGTTATTCTCTATGCCTGAGGGTGTTCTGAAATATTGGTCCATACCCAAAAAAATGTCATTAGCTCCACAGGGGTGAAATGTGTAGCTGTGCTGGAGAGTATGCAGACATTTAGTAGGAAATGACTGTTTCATACAGATTTTCTTTGATCACAAAATCTGCATTTCAGAATTTCTGCTTCTCTTATGATAAATTCATTTATGTTCATCATCAGTATTTTATCCAAATCTGATCTCATCAATCCATTCCATGTGGTTTTCTTGGATTTTATTTTGGAGGTGCTGTCATGTTTTAGGAATGGTATTCCCCAATTTAGTACTTCCACTGAAAAGAGCATCAACTGCTCCACCCTCCCCCTTCGAAAAAGGTAAAGATAAAAATAATTTATTTGAAACTGCAATGAGATAAGAAAATGAAAAGTAACAGCCAAAAATATTAATAACAAAGGTATAGGAAAAAGAAACTATTTACACAAAAAATCTGAAACAATAAACAAATACTGATTGGATCTTCCCCACCACATTTTCTCCTACTGAAAGGAACACGCTTCTATTTGGAAGTGAGTGAGTATCCCTTTCCCCACCCCTAGCAATTACATGAGGTTGTATCAAATAACATTAGGGGCTGTCTGCACCCTGTAAGCCACAACTCTTCTTCGCTATGACAAAATATAACCCTGTCCTG
>VZSU01001448.1:154093-167548 GCA_013398715.1 Nesospiza acunhae | reverse complement strand
AGCAGGAAGAGGTGAAATCTTTGTTGTGAGCTGGGTTTCAAAACTGAGAGGAAGCAGTAATAGACCTTCTTATCTGTTGCCATCATGGTAGCCTGGGAATGTGCTGGAGCTTGGAGGGTTCATCTTCCCTTCTCATTATGAATGGAACTCAAATGATATAAAGCATTTTGGGTCTTCTTTCTCTGCCAGGTAAATGGGTATGTTACTCTTTATATGGTGGCAGCTATAACCCATTCCCAGAACCACAGCTGTGATAAAGAATGGCAACATAATTCAGTAGTTAAAATATCTCTCAGTTCTTACCATTTGAACCAATATATTTAAACTGCATTTTTTAGCTGTCATTTAAAAATTAGGGGTCAAGGTAGGTGAATAATAACACGAGTGCAAATTTTTCACCAGACCAAACCTTTCTGCATTATTTTTCTGCTTATTTATGCAATTTAATTTCTATCCATAAAAAATATTGTGGAAAGTAAAAAAAAGTTTAAAAAAAGTTTTTAAAAGAAAATTCTTCTTGTTGCTGCTGAGGACAATAACAATAACAGCACTAGAAGATTTGTGAAGGTTAAGGTCTTTTGGGAAAAGTCCTTAGCCTTATTTGGTCATATGGGAAAAGCAAAATAAAATAGAGCCCTCTAAGTTTTGCTAAAGAACTAAACAACCAGGCTGATAAAGTTTAACAGCTTCATTTCTTCTGGGGGTAAAGTGTGGCCCTGATTGACCAGTTGGTTCCCCTTGTGTGGAATCTCATAGTTTTCTATTTCAAAACACTTATGCCATAACTGACTAATTTATTTCTGTGTCTTTTCTGCTTGATGATGTAATACTGTGCAGAAAGTAGTTAGGAATTTAGTCCCAGTTCAGTTGGGATTCTGCTTTTGGGTAACTAGATGCTTTTGGGCACCAAGGCTCCAGCAAGGAAATGACTCTTAAGAATACTGTTACATTTTCTCATCTTCTTAGTGATGGAGAAATTTTCTCCTCCATTTTCCCCCTCCTTTTTCAGAAAGAAGGATAAATGTGACTGTTATGGTTTCCACAGTATCAAAAGAAAACTCCATCACCTGACTACAGTATTAAGTGAAAGAGTATTTTTTGCTACAGGTGATACTCTAACAAATCTCAAGTTACTGCAAGGAATACAGAGGGAGAGATTACCAAGGTTAACTACTGAGATGTGGAAACTCAATTCTCACCAGTAGCTTAAGGGAATTAAGCTTCAAACTTAATACATTCAACAGCTTTACCAATCCTTCATCAACTAGAAAAGGAAAACTAACCCAGCTGCTGAGAAACTAAGCTAAAACTAAAAAAAAAAAAAAAACAAACAAAAAACAAACCCAACAGCAAAAAACAGTTTCCTTGCTTAATCGATACCACTTTACCATTTTTCAAGTATTCCAACTGTAAAATGGAGATAGTCTTCCTTATACCTGAAAATAATGCTGTGCTGTAAGTATTCTGTTTCTCCTTTTTTGATTTTTCTTTTTAAATAAGTTTGGATCCTCTGTTAAGGGATGTCAAATGAAAGGGTAGATAGGCAAGTGAATACAAAGAAAAAAAAATTTTTTCTTTTACAATCTTGACTGAATCCATGAAACAGAAACAGATGAGACTTTCCCAGGGCTGCATGTGCAGAGAGGGGCTAGCTTCCAATCCAAAGTATTTTTTTTCCCATTACTATTAGACGTCTTGCATGAGGGAACATTTTAAGCCCCACTATTTTACCTTAAGAGAAATTGATACAAAAGAGAAAGGACTTTCCTGGGGTGATGAGCTATAAAGGGAAAGAATACAGATTTTTTTCTGAGCTATGAAAGCTACAGAGTAAGCAGCATTGAAAGGCTACACTGGCAATAATATGTGATAATATAAAAAAAAAGATTGCGGTTCTTGGTGGGAAAATGATTGGAATTTAATATTTGTGATCAGTATCTCAGAGTTTACTGATGTTCTTTTATCAGAAAAAAGGAAGAGGGACCAGGGATAAAAAAAAAACAAACAAACAAAAAAAAAAAAAACCAACCAAACTGAAAAACCTAAAAAACAAAAAAAAACACAAAACCATTATGAATAAAAAGTGGGAGGGTCCAACACCAACAGAAGACGTCTACATAAAGCCTTAACTGATGTATCATGCAACGTGTAGAACTCGATCTTCACAGGCAGGATCTTCTCTATCAAACCATATGTATTTGTATGGCTAAAAACTCACTGCTTCTGGCTATAGATCTCCTCATCCATAGGCTGGGAATGCTTAGCAGCACCTGACAGTACAGTGTGAATCACAATGGGTTCTGTTTGGGTACCCCACTGCTGGAATTAGCACCATGGAAGAGTTTCACAAAGTTTGAGCATTGTAATTCATTTGAATTCAGATGCTTGTGGGTAGATTCACACAGATTAAGAAGAGGCTACAGGAGTTTAAATTAAATAGGAAAGAGTCTAATGATGTGCCTTAAGGACTAACACTGGGTCCAGCTTTATCTTCTCTAATGATCTGTAAATGAGAGTCAATAGCACAGTTATTAAATTAATGGATGCAACTAAATTGGGAGGTGTTGCAAAGCCAAGTGAGGTGAGAAGAACAATGTAAAAGGATATATATGAGACATGGTGATAAAAGAACAATCTACAACTCAAAGCTGTAGTGTGGGATGAGAAGCAGATGGAGGATAGGTATGTACTTGAGGAGTAAAAGAGAAACACTTGGAAATTAGTTCTGGAAAAGGAAAAAAATAGAAATCACATTGTTTAGCTGAATGGGTGCCAGTTTGCAATGTTATATAACACTTAGAGCAGACTGAAAAATGATAGATTCTCTTCTGTTTGCATACACAGAGATACTTTTTCGGGATAAGGTAGACAGGAACATACATTTCTGTTCCACTGCAAAGATTAAAGGTTTTGAGCTGTGCAGGTAAGAGAAATTTTTACCCAGGTGAAAATGTGTTTTCAAGCCTTGCTTTAGTTCCTCTTTTATTGGTGAAAGACCAAGGATAAGACTCCTCAGAGTACTCAGGTATTTAGATAGATATGTGCCTAGTGAGATTTTCAAAATCATCTATGCATTGATTTTGATGGGAATTAGGCATATGTGAACAGTTGGAATACTCATTTGATGTCTATTTTCCTCTTTATGCATGTCAATAGCTATATAAGTGTTTAAGCTACTTCTGAAAATGGATCTTAGCTATCTAAATGAATTGCGTCTTATGATGCTTAGGCTGAAATTGCTTTAAAAATCTAGGCATTAAAACCTGATTCCTGATATTTCACTTAGAGCTAAATGTAGGAGTCATCTCCCATAACACTGGTTGCCTAAAATTTTAGCCTCCTGTCTAAGCTGCATGTCAAGGATTTCTGTAATCAATGAAGGGAGTTAGATACCTCCAGAGAGTGATTCATCCTAATATGGTGCCTAAGAGAGGTGACCCATTTCCACCTCTCCCCATTAACTGCAGAGACAAGCTAGATAATGATCCTTGCCCAGAATTCACTTTTAGCATAGATGAGGAAAATCATTCCCACTGCTATGATTCTCAAAGGTAAACTCCAATCCGATTGATTTCAGGTTAACTTCACCTATAAAAATAGAATAAAGCTTTGATTTCATCAGAGAGATGTGGGACGTCTGTTACAAATATCCAGAATTATAAAAGAGAATATTCTATCATTGATACCGGTGCAATATTCAGCTGAGCAATATTAATAGAAAGATTAAGCAGAAAGTTCAGTATGTTTCAGGCAGTATAAAATAATGTCTATTTTATCTATTTACCCTTAATATTTATTAAAGTATTTTTTTTAAGTGGTCAACCCTTTTTGTGGTTTTCTTTTTTGGCAAGAGCTATCTCTTACTCTAAGCTAATTTTTTAATTGAGCTGAAAGTTCTGTGTCTGCTCATTGTCATTATCATGAATTTTAGAGTAATTACGAGAAGTGTTTGTTAGGTGTGTCCCTCTTGAGCATATGAAGTAAATAATACCCCTGTTGTCCCACGTATTTGTTATTCAGCTTTCAGCAAGTAATCCAAGCAAAAAGGGATCTTTTTCCCAGATAAAGATAAGTTCCACAGGCATAGCTTGGAAAGGGTAGAGAAGCACACGTAACTGAGGACAGTGCTGCCAGCATGTTGTTCTGCGCTAGCAAACTGCCAAAAATAATAGCAACAGCTTTTCTTTTTTCATTTTCTATTTTTTTAGGGAGCTGGTTGTAGAGGACCTTTTATGTTTAGACAAGAAAAAATCTATACTAAATTCTTTTTAAACTTCGCTGCTTTGTTGAGTTTCTTTAAGTTTAGGTCCGCAGGGAGATGTACTGCCTGTGGTTTATGGAAGATGGCAAAGATATGATTAAATTAGCCCTTCTATTTCAACAACAACATCAAGAAAGGTTGTCACAGTGCAGTAAGTTCTTCCAATAGGATGTGGAGGGATTTTTGTTGCTGTTGCGTTTTGTTTTTTTTTTTTTTAATTATTGAGATCAATCATTATTCATTAATAATACTCAATGCTTCCATACTAAAGAAGCATTTGTCCAAAGGACTAAGCCACTTTTATAAATAACAGTACCATTGTTTCATTTTGTGGATATGGCTATTTAGGCAAAAAGGGTTATGAAGATTGTCCAAGGTTGCACATAAATTCAGAGAACAATGAAGGCTTGACAGTGACATGTATGCACATTGGTTTCACGGAAGAAGGAAAGAAAAATTTAGCTTTTGAGAAACCAAAGTACACACTAAAACTCAGGTTTCATAGCAGCACAATGATTTTTGCATGCTCCTTTTTTTCTGCATCTATATTTTATTGCTGTCTTTTAAGAGAATTGTTTACTTTCACATAGCCATACGCTTTCATTTTTCTTCACAAAAAAGAAAATAAAGAAAGAAAATCTCATCATACCTTTCATGGCTATTACTCTGACAGCTTACTTGTATATAGCAAGTAAGTTACAGAGTGCTTAAAAATGTAGCTGCAAGGCTATGTGAGGAATGAGGAGTTGCAAAGATGAATCCATGCAGCATGAGTCTTCCTTTTGGAGGTTTGGACGCTGGACTTATAGTTCTAATCTGCATTAGTTTTATGAATTAGACTTTCAACAAAAATTAAATGGGTTATAAACAAATAAATAACAGTGCTTGACTACTAATAGTTTTGACACGATATCTGCCTGGGCTTTATAAGTGATGGAAATATGGGAATGAGTTTTGTTCTGTGGCCCTTCTCTCATCCTTGGGGACAAAGAGCCTTCTAAATGTAGATATTTGTTTATATCTATATCAGGACCATTAATCTGAAGATAATACCCTTATGCCATCTAAATTATTTGTTGCCTAAAGATATGATGCTGTCAAATGCATGGACAATTACGCATTCTGCATACACAAATTCAGGTTCTAAATAATGGTCTTGACACATTGAACACTTATGGGTTAGTTCAATAGGATCTGACATAAAAAAATAACTTCTCTAGAGCTTTTTGAGAATTCTCTAGAGCTTTTTTTCTATTCCACAGTTCAAGGCATCTTTGGGAAATTAACTTCCTCTAAATTTGGAATGACTTGTCAAGTGTCCATTAAAGAAGAAGGAATACAATGTTTCCATCATAACCCTTCTTTTATGTACTTTCATAAGGAAGCTTTGCACTTAATTAGCTACTTATGATGGAGAGAATGTTGCATTTTGAGAAATGAAAGCACAGGATATGTAAACACTTACTGAAATGAGCAATTCACTTCAGATATGAAAAATTATTGCCTTTCATTTAAGATCTTGAAGGGCACTCAATTATTATTCTACATGGCATTAATGTATTTATTGGTATAGCAAAAAATACGCTTTACTATTATTTCAATTAAACCCTTTTTCCTCTTTCTGCATGTATTTCTAGTTTTTCAGGATGTTATTTTTCAGGAGGTTATTTTTCAGGAAGTCTTTTTAATGTATAAGCTCCTTCCTTAATTGTTTGTTTGAGTCTTTCAAGTCCTCACAACAGAAAAGAGAAGAATGGAATTGAACAATGAGACCAAAACCTTAAAATACATAAGGTAAAAGCTGGAACTGAATCATGATGGTCTCTTCTGTAGTGGTTGTAGGCTGTTTAATTACTATTATTATTGACTAGTTTCCAAGTACATATCTTTAAATGACATTTTTTTTCCTTCATCATTGTATGGAAAGCAAAATTATCGTCAAGAAAATGCACCGTTGGTTATTTGTCACTCCCATTGATTTTAGCTGCAGTCTGCCCTCTGAAATTGGGACTGAAAATCCGGGCTGAAATAAGTACACTGAGAAGATGAAAAAGGAAGAAGCAGATATTAACAGAAAAGGTTTGAGATGACTCTTCAAATGAGAACTTTCCTTGGGATCAGAAGACTTAATTCCTTTCACTGCATTTCAGTCTTTGTATGTTGGAGACGAGTTTTGATGGAAGAAGTGGCTCTGAATTGTATGGGTTACATCTTCATGTCAAATGGAAAAAGTGATTGAAAGAGTAAGGATGTGGTGGGGAGGAGGCATGTATTTGACCGATGTTCACTGTGCCTTTAACAGTGTTTCACAGGAAAATAACAGAAATTAAAAAGTAGAGGTGAATATCCACCAGCCTAGGAAAAATTCTGGATCTCTGATAGTCTTGTACTTTTTTTCATTACTGTGTTAGACCACAGTATATTATATTCACAGTTGTTAGCATCTGAGACAGCTAGACAGAAGCTCGTGCAGTTGTTTGACTCCAGTTTTAAATTAACACTCTTTTTCACAAGCATCACCTAAATTGTTTTTGAAAAATCTCAATCTGCAGTATTAAACAATAACTAAACCCAGTCTCCACTTGAGTTCAGTTTGATAGATATTGGATTAGGCCCTGAAGATGCAGCACTGCAGCCTCTACTCAGTTCATTAAGGGCACGATCCAATGCCCAGTGACATCAATAAGATTTTTTGTATTGATTTCACTAGTTTTTTGATTGCACTGTAAATCCCCGATCCAAGCAAAGCTCTTAAGCCTGTGCTTAAATTCATTGCTGGATCCAGTCACAGATAAACGCCTGTTCTAGTTCTCTAGATTCTTTGTGCAGTTTGTCTTTTATTGCTGTGATTAAAATGGTGAATGAGGACAATACTTTTACAAACTCTCTGATGTGTATAGAGATGAAAGTTACTTCCCCAACTGTTTTTCTGCTGGAAAGAGCACAGGATAGATCGCGGCAGATCTATGGACTCTCTTAGCTCAGAAAAATGTATCACAAAATATTTCATTAAGGCTGAATGTTATTTCATTTTGACTGTTTTCAGACCCCTAAATTGTTAAAAGAATTGAGGACTATATTGCACAAACTGAAAGGAAAAGAAAAAAAAAATCACCACTAACCCACAAGTTGAAGAGAAGTTAGCTCAGGAAGGAAGAGCTTTAGATCTAGGTTACAATAGAGCTGCAAATGCTGACAAATGACAAAGCGTGAACTCTGAGCAGTGTTAGACTTGTCTAATTTTATAGATTTTAACATAATTATCAATGCTTTCCTTTCAGCTATTATGCCATTTTAATTGCGTGCAGCTTATTTCTATGGTTTATAGAGCTATATTTGCAACAAGAAAATGAAAGAAGCAAAATGAAAATGGAAGAATTATGCTAAAGAATCTACTGAGTTCTGAATCAGTGCCTTTCACTTTCTCTGTGATTAATTTTTTCTGTTTTTGACTTTATACTGACGGCGATTATAGGTCAATGAGTGTCTAGGTGTTTTTTCTACTGAAGAAGTCACTTTGCAAAATTTTCAAGCTTCAAAACTTCTGAAATTTCACTTGTTAAAGTTATATTTTCCATTTCTTCATTTTTTAAATTTGTCAAAATAACCAAGGAAACTTTTCCGTTGTCTTCTGTGTCCCTTTCATTCATACCATGGTTTCGTTACCACTCCCTACTCCAGACAGATGTTCAACACTCACCCAGGAAACCGAGAAATTTCTGAGGCCCTCTAGAAACCACCTCATCCAATGCATTTATCTCAATTTTTTCCCCCACACAGTAATGTTAATTCATTTTCTTTTGCTCTATGGGAATATATTTCAAAGCAGCTGCATCGCTATGCATTTTAGTTTGGTTTCACTGACGCTGGGGTTTACTTCTTGGGTGGACTTCTTCCTTTCCTCTTGTCTTGACACTTCAGTAGCCTAGCAGCTTCATCATAATTCATGCTATTACAAAGAGGCCAAAAGGAATTATTAATTATTTTATGCTTATTGCCAAACTCTGTAGGGCAAAACCATGGCCCACAATGAGTGGGCAAAGCTTCTACTGCAAGAGGAGTTCACCTTTGTCTGGAGTCTTCCAGGCACTACAGGGGACGCACTGAATGCTATGTTATCTATCCACAATACATGCCAGAATTTGTTCTGCCCTTGCTCCAAGCCATGCAGTTGCTGTTGAGCTATGAGCCAAAAATAATAAGCTCTGGTGGGAGGGAGGCTGAATTATCTTGGGCTGTACAACACAGAAAATCCACCACACAGCTTTTAAATTGGTGCTCACTTGTGCTTCACACCGCGGTCATACCTGCCCCAGATCATACAGGCAGATTGATCTTGGTGCATACATAACTGTTAATAATAATGGTCTATTTCAGCGCTTTTATTACAACAACATTATATTTACCCTCCAGGAACTGCTATCAGAATCTTGTCCCCTGTTTATATGTACATGTATAAATATACCGACTGCCAGCAGGTGTGTTGAAGAAAAATAGGAGGGTTAGAAAATGTCTTGCAGATAAGAATTTCTTTTTAAATGTTAATTTTTAAGACTTCTCCCCCTCTGCCCTCAGTATATCTGACTGTAAACTTCATCTTTTAAACGTTTTTTTTTATTATTATTATCACTATCATAGCTAGAGCACATACAGGCAGAACATCAGTTTAGTGTGACCTTTCTGAAATCATAAGCAATTCTTTCTCTTTGTCATAGTGATAATAGAATGGATCAGATACTTCCTGAAGACATTATAATAGAGTTCAGCTGTCTAAGCTGTACACTAATGAAAAATGTAAAATCCATCTCTGCTCTACAGTGGTCTCTAGTAGAACAGAGACGTTGTCTTGCAGAGAGCTTTCCATACGGTACATTAGGAACTCTGATATTTCTTGTACTGTATGGCAGATTTCACCATGGGCAGGACATTCTTTTTGCTTTCCATTCTGTATGCCACTTCTATAAAGACATGAATGTATTAACTAACAAGCTTTTATCTACCTTACCCATTCTTTGCTAACTTCCTTTGCAATAGCAAACTACAGTGGGATACATGAGACAGCAGAGGAATGTGATAAATGTGTAATTCCTTTGACTTTTCATACTAATCTAATCCTTCAGCAGGTGTAAATCAGTGAAGCTCCACTTACTTCACTACACTTTTTCAGCCACAACAGTTGAACATCCATTGTTTAATGCTTAAGGAGATTATTGGTTTGGTTTTATATTTACATGGAAAAAACAAAAATAAAAAGAAAAAATGTTAAATAAGTTAAATGTAATTTTCAGTAGAAAAAAAAAAACAAAGCCCTAGAATGAAATTTCTGTAAACATGGTTCTTATGTCCATTATTGCAACAAAGATAATATTTCTAGTAAAGCTGCTTGGTTTTCAAGTGTTCAAGGCCAGATTGGATGGGGCTTGGAGTAAGCTGGTGTAGTGGAAGGTGCTCCTGCCCCTGGCAGGGGAGCTGGAACTAAAGGATCTATAGAATCCTTCCAACACAAATCATTCTATATATCTAAGATTTTTCTCTATCTCCTTAAACAAAACAAGCAATCAAATAAAAAACCCACAAACAATCAAACAAACAAGCAAACACAAAGAGCATGTTCTTTTTTAAATTTTTTTTTTTGTTTTTCTTTTTGACAGAATGCCATCAATGTCATTTCCTTCTTTTCCTTTTCACCTTTCAGTTTGGTGATTATCCAGGAAAAGAAGATAGTAAAAGATGAAGGAATATACTGTTTTAACAAAGAATTTTATTAAATAAAAATGACCAATAAGCTTTTGCTTTTGGATTGAAAATAATACATTTTGTTTTGTAATCTTTCCAAACAGACAGATTTCAAAAGCTTTCCTTCTATAATGTTCTCATTAGTTTGAATAGTTTTGTGGTTCCAAGCAGAGACTTAAAAAAATACTGTTTCTTACTGGACATTCTATTTTTAGGGCCGTTCCAATTTCTGGGCTAATCTCTGGTAAAACTGCCAATAAGGCTGCTGATTAGTGTCCCTTTTGATGGGATATTTCTTATCTATATCTTGATGTATTAGTTTAAAAAAAAAAATGGAAAGGACACTGTTTCTAGCACACTTGTATATATCTCACATTTCTGGAATAGCATTTAAGTAATTATTTTGTACAGCGCTTCTTAGAATGTGCTTAATTATGAAAGGTGCAATGTCAGACAGGGATATTGAGATTGGATCCTCAACCTCTGACACTAGTTTCATGTGTTATTTTGCTCATTTCAATTGGTTTATTTTCTTTTATACCTAATTTTTAAATTCAGCTAGTGTGTAAAAAAAAAAAATCACATCAGCTATGATAATACCTGGCTACTGTGGTTTCCATCTGGATTTTCTCTGTTGCTTCCTCTGAAGGCTCAGCTCCGGTTGGGCAGCATTTCTGTGATTTTGGCTAGATATTATGAGAAAATAATATGATTGAGATCTGGTTACTGACCCTGCATGAGATAAAAGTGATAAATCTGTTATAGTTGTTTGCATGGCAAGTCAGAAAAATAACAACTCTTTTTGCAAGTCAAAGAAGCTAAAGTTAGGGTAGCCGAAAAATAAGATTTTGTTTTGTGAAAAATGCAATTATATATATAGTTCAATGTATCATTAGCTATTCCAAATTTTACATTAAAATGCAAAAATTCCCTTCAATGGTTTAGTAAAGCTCTTTCAGTTATGCTAGTCATGAGACACACATTCAAAAAACTCCTAAAAATACTGGAATAAGAATTTTGTTACATGTCCACCAAAAATAAATGTCATAATGAATGTCATGATCCAGAATAATATGTGTTCTAAAGGTCAAAATAGTTAATTATGCCAATGAAGGCATCAGCTCACACTCCAAACCATATGGCCCTGATTTCATCTATCCAGTGAACTGCTATAGAAACTGGACTAATGGTGGAGTGAGGAAAACTTGATAATTGCTAGTCCATTTAATCACACACGGAAAGTCATTAATTGTCAATCAGCTTGAGTCTTATAATCATAGAATGATAGAATAAACTGTGTTGAGAAGGATCCACCGGGGTCATTGACCCCAAATCCTGGTCCTGCACAGACACTCCAAAAGTCTGAGTTCAAGAAGTGTTTAGACAGTGCTCTCAGCCCGTGGTGTGATTCTTGGGGTGTCCTGCATAGGGCCAGGTGTTGCACTCCATTATCCTGATCGGTCCCTTCCAACTCAGTCTATTCTACTCTATTCTACTCCATTCTATTCTATTCTATTCTATTCTATTCTATTCTATTCTATTCTATTCTATATCCCACCATGTGCCTGAGAGCATTTTCCAAACATTGTTTGAGTTCTGTCGGGTTTGGTGCTGTAACCAGTGCTCTGAGGAGCACTTTCCAGTGCCCAGACACCCTCTGGGGGAAGAACCTTCTCCTGAAATCCAAATTAAACCTCTCCTGACTCGTCTCCATCCCATTTTCTTATGTCTTGTCGCTGGTCATCACAGAGAAGCGATCAGTGTCTGCCTCTGCACTTTTCCTCATTTTGAAGACCCTAATGAGGTCTCCCCTCAGTCTTCTCTTCTCCAGACTGAGCAGACCGAGTGACCTCAGCCACTTCCCAGGAGTCCTCACCTCCAGGCCCTTCCCCATCCTTGTAGCCCTCCTTTGGACACTCTCTAATAGCTTAATATATTTTTTTATATTTTGGCACCCAAAACTCTCCCAGCACTTGAGGTGAGACTGCCCCAGCCCCGAGCAGAAGAGGACAACCCCCTGCCTTGCCCAGCTGGCAATTCTGGGCCCGCTGTCCCCCAGGACAGGGACGTCCCTCCTGGCTGCCAGGGCACTGCTGACTCCTACCCAGCTTGCCACCAACCAGGACCCCCACGTCCATTTCCACAGCTCTGCTCCCTTGTTTCCCAGTTTACACACATAACCAGAGTTTCCCCATCCCAGGTGCAGAATCTGACACTTCCCAGATTCTTAAACTTCACATGGTTACTGATGCCCCATTGGTCAGGGTTTCTGCCCTCAATAGTCAACATCTCCTCACAATTTAGCGTCGTTGGCAAACTTAATTAGTATTTCTTCAGGCCTCCAAGATCTTAATGAGGATGTTGAAATGAAATGGGCTGAGGATGGAGTCCTGGGGAACCCCACCGGTGACAGGTCACCAGTCTGATGTCACCCTGATCACTTTGACCCTCATGGCTCAACCCATGAGCCAGTTGCTCGCACATTGTGTAACATGATTATCCAGCCATGCGCTGGACATTTTCTCCAGCAGGACACTGCGACAATCAGTATCAAAAGCTTTACTGAAATCCAAAAATATTACATGTGCTGGTTGTCCTAGATCAGCTGGGTGGGTTGCCCTGTCCTAGAACAAAATCAGATCTGACAAGAAGGACTTTCCCCTCATGAAGCTGTTCTGGCTGTGATCCATGCCTGTGCTGTCCTCCAGGTGTTTTTCAATACCTCCTAGAGTGAGACAGGCCAACCAAAATCATGTGAAGAAAACATGGTAAGGATTCAACCCAACTGCAGTTTGGAGTGAAGCACAAAGAAAGATCAGTTTGTGTCCTTGCTGCCTAAATATGCATCATAAAGACTTTTATTTGTTTCACACAGACACACAGCCATAGCCACACGCACAAGCCCAAGTTTCAGTAAGAAAAGACAACAGAAAAAATCACCATCAAGACTAAAATTCTTACACAAGTCTCCATTGACTTGTTTTGGAAAAAAAAAAAAGTAAATAAATAAAAAGGTCTATGTACTTTCTACAGTTTTTCAGGAAAGGAAAGGAAGTCTGAATGCCCTCCTTTGCATCTGAAAAACACTGCAGGAAAGGAGCATGAGAAGAAAATCAAAAATTAATTTTCTCCAGACAAAGGCAAGAGAGCACTTTTGTACAATGGAACTTTCAAAAGATAAGAGTTTATCTTCTTTTTGTTACTCCTAAGCTGCAGTAAATTCTATGAGTAATTAAAAAGCCTATCCTTCCCAGTCTGAGAAATTAATTTTGATACCATTTCCACACCCTCTATGTTCTCTTTAGATAATGGTCTGATTTTTAGTATCATTGATGATAGGGATTGTCACAGGGCATCTTGTCTTCCCCTCTCCCTTAAAATGGGATCAACAACTTTGTAGATGTCTGTTTAGCTTTGCACTCACTGACTTGCATGGACCTTCTTAGACAATCTAAGTA
>VZSU01001448.1:133892-154036 GCA_013398715.1 Nesospiza acunhae | reverse complement strand
AAGAGAGTTTTATATTTACCTATACATTGACATTTTCTGTATATATCCAAAGTGTGTCTTCTCATTTCCATGCTAGAATAAACAATGGCAATTTTTTCCCTTGATTTATTTTTTCTAGGCATCTAACAACCCATCTCTTCTGGGACTTGATTCATTTGTTTCTTCAAATTTGAGACCTCTACCCAGTTGAAATACTTCAGTTGGAAAACTGCCAATAACGAGAAAAACAGAAAGATTATCTGTGCATCTTTCATGCGGTAGTTTTGCATATACATGCTAATATCCTGGGCTTTTTTGCTCAGTTTTTTTATCTAGATCTGGAACTGTTGAGTCATGCTAGGAAAGTGACTCACAAAAAAGCATCAAATCTATTTTATTCAGAAATTTTACCTGATCACTGGTTCCTCAACTTGTATTTGTGCAGTTAGTTATTTTTAAATGCATATGTCCTTTTTAAACTGCATCATATTTTTCCAGACCATTTATCCAATTTGTCAAGATCATTTTACATTCTAATCCTGTACTTTAAAGTGCTTGCAGATCCTCTGCGTATTTAATAACCATAATCTCTCTTCCATTATTCAACTCTTTAATATTTCTTAAAGGACCAAGTACTGAAATGACTCTCAATTACATCTGAAAATTACAATATCTCCAAAACATCCATGTATTTTTTAAAAAAACACCTAGAACAACAACTTTCCATTAACTCTGAGACAATTTAGCAAAATATTACACGTTATTAAACCACAAAAACTCCTCTTTGTCTAAAACAAACTAAGATGTGTCATTACTAAAATTAACTATTGATGCAGTTATTATATGTGTTGAAGAAAAAAATGCCTAAGTTTGAAGAATTTATATGGCTGAATAATATAATCTCATGTTTTTTGCACTATGGTAAAATCATGTGATAATTTATTAATACCATGGTAAAGAATAAAAGACTGTGGGCAAACATGCTCCAAGAGGCATGGGGTTGGTTTCTTATTTTGCCTTTTTTCCTATTGTTACAATTGTAATCTTAATTTTAAATCTAATAAGGACCTAAATACAGTTTCAGGGGTGCAGCTAAAAAGAGTGATTTTCTCATGCATACATACAAACATATATATATATATGTATATATATACACACACACACTCTGCAATTCTTCCACTTTTGATAAGTTCTTTTTGTGTACCTGCAGTAATGACCTTCAGTTATCTTTATAGCTCAGATGTCTTTCAGTTTGCTTTAGATATTGAGCAGCTAACTAACCCTAACCCTACAGTAGTTCTGGCACTGGTGCTCTGAGGTTGATATTTTTTTAACCTTGAAGCTATCTCAGTGTATTTTTTACTACAGAAAGAAAAAAAAATCATGAAGCAAGAGACTATATTAATATTATTTATTTCTTCAGAGTTTTTCTCTTTTTTCCCAGTTTGTATTTTTCCCCCTTAGAATATAGAAAAAGAAAACTGTAGCAAGCAATCTTTCACACTTAAAGTAAATAAACCAATCTGTACTTCTTTGTTCAGGGAAGAAAAATATATCTATGAGCTGTGTGAAATTCTCTTGCCTCTAGAAAAGGATTTTCCTTGGCTTTTTAGAGTATTTTTTATTTCAGCTGAATGGAGTTGGCATTATTAAAAAAAAAAATAGCTTAGGGATTTTTATTGCTGAGATAGAAAAAGAAAAAGAAAATATAAGCTACTGCACTAGGACAATTGCTGTACATGTTTTAATTTTTCAAATTTTAAATATTAGAAAAGAAAAACATTAGATAGTGTGTCAGCCATTGTTGAGGGTGAGCCAGGCAGAAAGCAGCTTGACAACAAAAAATGCCAATTCTTGGTGGGAAACAAGCTGAGCAGAAGTCAGCAATTCTCCTTGCAGCAAAAGGGTCAGACCCATCCTGAGCCACATGATCAACAACACAACCAGCATCTCCTGGGAAACCTTTTTTTTTCCTTCTATTTGACCCACCTGAAACTTCATAAAAATGTTTACTATGTCCAGCTTTGTGAACTCCAGAAAAGTGAGATGTGGAGAGATTGAAACAAGTCCAAGAGAGATGCCCAGGATGAGCCAGAGGCTGCAGCTCACCGTGGGCAACATGCTTGGTTTATTCAGCATTCAGTAGGGAATTGCTCTGGAGAGACCTCACAGGTGGAAAAGGCAAAAATCAAAACAAGCCCATTCTAGAAATTGCACAACACAAGGGGAAAACCCAACCTGTCAGCACAGGAAGGTCCAACTAGATACAAGTGTGTAATTTATTATTATTTTCTTCTCCCTCACCTGAAGATAGTCAAATGCTGGATCAGGAGGGCTCAGAGAAGGGGTAGAACTACATCCTTGAGATACACCCAGGAATCAGCTGGATCATGCCTGAAAACTCTGCTCTGATTTGCTCAGATTTGAGCAGGATTTTGGACTACAGGACGTGCCTACAAAAGTACAGGATTCAGTAGTATTTTTGTTTTATACATTCTTCTAATTTTGAGCGTACTACGAGTGAGAAAAGTCAACAGAAACCTGGGAGAGCCTACACAATACTAAGAAATGTGTAAGACAATGGCAAAATTGTTTTACAGAGCTGATCAATTTTGGGAAAAAATGCTGAAAACACTGCCATGCTAATAGAAAGTTGTTTCTATGAGTAGGAAATAAAACTTTCATTCATTAATCTCTTTGAGAAGATATTGCTCCTCCTGCACAATGTCTTATAATTTCTGGGCTGCAAGCTATCTAGAGTGGCTGAATAAGAAGATTCCTGTGTACCAAGTACTAATATTCTGTTTGAACAACAACAAAAAAAATACTCTTCTATCTTTTTTTGGTTTGGTTTTTGGGGGGATTTTTTGGTTGTTTTGTTTGTTTGTTTGTTTGTTTGTTTTGGTTTGGTTTTGTTTTTGTTTTTGTTTGTTTTTTTTCTTGGGGTTTTTTTGTTTGTTTGATTGGCTGGTTGGGTTTGTTTTTTGTTTTTGTTTGTTTGTTTGTTTGTTTGTTTTCTGTGATGATTCCAGGGTATTATCATTGCAGTATCTCATTCCTAGGGAAAAAAAAATGTTCCTTATGTGTTGCGGCTCGCTGTGTATTTTTTCATCTTTACTCTACCTATGGTACAAATAGGAATTAAGTTTCTAACTTACTTCCTAATTAAGTTAGAAAAAGATTAAGAGAAAAGGAACTTGGAATTCCAAAATCAATAAATATTACTTGCATGTTACTCAAGGTGCTCCTAAGTCCTGCAAACTCTAATGATCAATATTTAGGCGCCATGCAAAGAAACTCCTTTGGACTTGGCCTGAGGCACTTCAGCAAATGGTATCCAATTCCCTGGCACATTTTATACTAGGATCCCACCTATAAACAGTTTACAAAGAACTAAAACATGATTGCTAGAAGCTACAGATGTAAGAAATCTTGTTATGGATGGCTGGAGGGACATGAGTGAAATGTGTTATAGATTGTTATGAGCCAACTATTGACCTTTTAGCCTCCAAAACCTACTCTAACCATTCATCAAAATCTCTATTAATCATTTATTAACCATTTAGAAGCTATAAAAGAAACCATAATACAAACTGTGGCTTCTGTGTTTCTACATCTTCTGCCAGGGGGGACATAGTGGCAACAAAAAAGACATATTGACCATGGCAAGGATTCCTGTTTCCTGAATAATAAATATGTGTTCTAAGCCCTTAGCTGGGATTTAGGACAAAAAAGATAAATTTTTCTTTTGCTGTTCTTTATTCAGAAGTCCATTCTGTCCTCAGTTGCAATTTAGAAATGTTTATGGGTCAGTTTTCTTTCTGAGAAGAGGGGAAACAAAGTGACGTCACATTAAATATAAAACTAGAAAAATCATGCAGTTCTCACACGAGCTTCTCAGAGAACAGGGCTTTAGCTGTCAGTTCTGAATCCAGCCAGAATGTGAAGGCTAAGCAGCAGTAATATGCTGTGGTTTTGCTCTTTTTGTGGCTTTAGTAAGGATGCCAGGTACCAGCAGCCTGACAAGGGTTGTCGCAGGCAGGTGACACTCTGGTGTAGCTGAGGGTGATCAGATGGGATCTCACTGAGGTGAAACTCCAAGTAAAGTGCAGTCTGTGTTCTCACAATCTGTGAATATATCAGAAATGTTAATGTAGTTAAGCTGGGAACATTCCTGCCAGGTGAGGGAATGGTCCCATCCCTGTATTTCAGATTTGGGGGCTGATATTAAAAATAACAAGAAGAATCAAAGCCACATGCCATACAGCTATGACAGATAAGTGTAACAACTGTGAAACCTAACAGTTTTGATCAGTGTCATATTGTCGGTGAGTAGGGCTGACAAAGTCAGGGATCTTAGATGAATATGAACATATTTCCTTAAGTAGATATGGTTGTTTCATTCTGCACCATTTATCTGTCCTTTGAACTTAGGCACAACTAATGAACATAAGGAGTATGATATAAGAGTTTCACCAGTCTCAAGGCTTGACATCAGACCATCCTTCCTTCTCCTCACATGTACGAACAGTGAGAAAATTGTGCTATTAAACCATTATCAGGATATTTTTATGTCTTAAGAGTCTCAGTTACATCTGCTGCCATGTGGAGTAGATCTTTTTCAGTCAGGTGAAATTATCGTCATTTAGGTCTTAGGAGCTAGCATAAAATAAAAATGTGATAAATAAAAATATAAGATAAAACAAGATACCAGTGGAAAAAAAAAGACCTTTCAAAAAAACCCCATGCTATAACTCAATATTTCAACTCCAAATGGAGTTTAACTTACTCCACACTTTGCATTTCCTTGTGTTGGGCATTTGAGATCCCAAATTTCTAATCTTTTAATGATTTCAAGGGATAGAATTAATGCCATATATGAGTTATTTCATATCAAAAGAGATCCAAAAATTGATCAGTTTCCATTGGAAATACATATTAAAAGTACATTACTTTAAACCACTTCCAAGAATCTGTTGTAGTCTTCCAATAGGTAGAAAAAAAAAATAAGAAGTAAAATAATATCTTCTGCTTTGCAGTGAAGTAGCTTTACAAGTAGGAAATTGTTGTGTCTCTGCTGAAAGGTTATATCTTTTAAATAATATTTGATTTAATGACTTCTATTATTTTGTCAGATACACATAATTTTCTTTCTCCTATTTCCATCTGTAACAGCTGTAATATAAGTTACTTATGAAATAGCTAGTGAAAATAAATCTTTTTTTTTTTTCAAATACCACTTGGATACAAAAAGATGGAAAACTGTAATGATTCAAAATAGAACAACCACGCAACAGAGTTGGCAACAAAACCAGAGCCTCCAGCTTCCCAATCAATGCCATACCGACAGGATGGTATTTCCCACAAAAATAATTTCTGGTCAAGCTTTTTCTCTGAAAAAAAAATCCTTTCTGAGACCAAAGTTGTGAGGGGAAAGGATGAAAAGCAAAGAAATCATAAATGTAATCTTAACTTAAATATTATGCCTTATTTATCTTTCCTATAAAAACTTTAAAAGACTCCATGATATTTTATTTAAACTATTGTATCTGAAACCTTGATAGCCCTGCAATAGATAGAAATAATACATGTTAAATTTAAAATAAGGTAATTTAAAAAAAAAAAAAAATTAAACCTAACCAAACCTGAATGTAGCATCTGTGAAAATTTGTTGAATTTAACTATACGTGTATTAGAGCACTTCCAATGTTGGAAGGTGCCAGTGCATATACTCCCATTAAAAAGGATGAACGTGTTTCTTAAACTGATATTTCTTTGAAGGAGAATGGAGCAACACCTCTAAATTTGAAATCCAGAACCTTTACATCTCTTCATGACTCTATGAGCTGAACATTTGAGAACTCTACATTTCAAATTTGGCCACACCTTCCCCTACATGTGTCTGTGAAACTGGAAGGTTCTTTCTGGACCATTAAAATCAAGCTGTCTCCTCCTGTAGGCAACCATAGTGCAAAATCTCATTTAGAAATTTATCAAGCTCCATTTTTAAACTTGCTAATGCTGTTTGATTTCTCTACTCCCATTGAAGGACTGTTCCAGAACTCTGCTCCTCTGATGGTAAAAAGCTCTTTCTAATTTCAAGGCTAAATTTATTCATGAGCTGTTTATACCCACTTGTTCTTGTGCCAGTATTGGCCTTTAGCTTAAAAAGCTCTTCTCTCTCCCTGTTGTATATTGAACTGTTAAAATATCTGTTAAGCTGGAAATATATTAGACACTGTGTGAAAATCCACCCCTTCAAAGATTAATAAACGTCAAAGACAACAGAATTGCAATTCGTAGTTGTATCTTTAGCCTATAAGCTCTTCTACTGTAGGGACAAATGAAGCTTGTTTATTTTTATCCTTTCCTCTGGACCAAACCAATGCACAGTATAGTGCTGTGTCCTTGTAGAACCATATGAATAATAAATGCCAACAGTATGTCAGTTTTTTGTCATGAGAATCTAGAGATCCTGCTGGCAATTCCTTTCTTTAGCCCTATGAATCCAGATTTAAAATTTTGATCTTATAGTTGTGCTTTAATAAAAACATAATAATGCATAATTCCCTGATGTGCAGATACCTATTGTCTTCAGTGGGAATTGGCTCAGGACCTTGTTCAGTTTTAATCAGCATGATTTTCTTCTCCACACAGACTTTTGGAACTAAAACTCATTAACTGATATGGAAAATGACTTTCCTTTTTCTTTCTCTTTTTTTTTTTTTTTCCCTTTTCCTTCTTTTCTATTTTTTTTTTCCTTAATAGGAGCTATTGCATTGTGTTTCCTTAATTGCACCATGTCATGTCACATTGCAATGTAAAATGACATGGTGTAACACTTTGTGACATGTGATAACTATGATGAATTACATTCAGAACAAAAACCTGCTTTGAAAGGATATATCTGATCAGGGAGAGAGCAGGTATTTCAAGCACTCCATGGATATTTTGGATTAACGGATAACTCCCCATCACATATCACAAATGTTTAATAATAAGATTATGAACATGCTGGCAGAGGATTTTTCCTGGTTTTTATCCTAACATATAAATTTTTTTATTTACTGTAGCAAATTAATAACTTCTATCCTTACAGTGTTTATATATAAAAATGTATATACAGGTATGTAAAGCTAACTACTTTCAAAGAGATAAGGTTCCTATTCAATTTCTTGGAATAATCATATTAAGAAATTATATTAATGTCAGACAGAGAAGAGAGAGGAGTTTGTGATAGCAGAAATGTTTTGTTCAACAGAAAACATTAGGATGATTTTACTAATATATTAATAAAAAAAATCAAACAAACCAAAACAATACAATACCTCAATACAGACGAACAATTAAGAAACCAAACCATCACTTGTAATTTTTTCAGATGTCATTGAAAGTTAAGCATGAATTCTCTTCAACAGTAGTTTTAAACTAAAAAAGAAGAAAAAAAGGGTATCAGAAAAGTGTCTAGAAAGTGCCATTTTTAGAATCTCACAGTGACTTTCAGATCAAATGTGCCTGATTCATATCAAAACACAATTTTAATTTTTTTTTCTCCTTGACTGCCAGTAGTACAGCTGCAAGTTGGGATATGAAAATCAAGCCATGTTCTTCTGTCATTGAGCCATTGCCAGAAAAGAGGATCTTGCAAAGCAACCTTAGCTACTGACAATTTTGTTGATGATGCATGAGACAGAGAAGAATGCAGCACTCTTGTCCAGTCTGGTATTGAATCTTCAGGGGGAATTTTATTTAAAAGGTTTTTTTTTTCTTATCCTTTTTTCTCTCTCTCTTTTTATTTTTTCCCCCTTTCTTCTTTTTATATTCCCATTCTTTTTGTCTTTGTTTGTTTGTTACAGTTAGGGGTTTTTACTTTATTGGGTTTTTTTCCTCTAGTGTTTTTTTTTTTCCTCAAGATGACAGATATAACTGGAAAACCAACAGAGTGCAATGAGAGGATGAGTAGCTAAGTTTCCTGTACATGTTTCTCTAGTTTCAGATATATTTTTTATTTCTTTTTTGAAAAATCATTAAAGTGCTTGGTTGTATTACTTTTTTTTGTATTGAGCTTTTTATGGTTTAAGGGTAAACTGTTTTAATATCTCTCTTAATGTTATAAAATCTAGCTTATTCAAAATGAAATAAAGCTGGGATATGCTCTAAACCTCTTCAAAAGTGTTCAAAAATGTCCTTGTAAAAACAACTGAAAATAAATAAAAAAAGAAAAATAAAATTACTATGAGAAAATTATCCTCTTGTTACATTGTAGGAAGCTCAGATGTCCTCAGATGTCTGAGAACCATTTTCTTGTTAAAAGCATCACAGACTATCAAGTGGAACATGTGGCTGAACATGCTCTTCTCAGATCCTTCTCCTTCCTGGAATCCTACCAGATTTTGAATCTATATAAAATCCATATGCTTTGTCAGGCTGGAATTTGCTGTGTCTCCAACGAAACATTTCAATGCTCTGACATTTGGTATTTTAGCAGTGGGATTGCACCCTAGCATTTAGATCAGCTGCCTCTCAGAAGAGTCTTTTGGTTTGGGTTGTTTTGTGTGTTTTCTCTGGGCATGTTTAAGACTCAAAATGATTACTCAATTTTTGACTACTTTCCCGTTTACCTCACCTGAATCACAATTCCTCCAACTTGTAGACAGACAAGAAATTTTGGAGAAATAAGTTTTCAAAAGATATCTTCAGTTCTCTGTAAAAGAATATGCAGAAAGAGCAAGAAACTAAGTAGCGGGTTGCTAACATTTGTGGTGGCAATAATTAGGGGGCAACCAGAGGTAAGCTGATGTCATAGAAACCAAATTATACTCACACTCCCACCAAAGAAACAGAGGGAAAACCATGGGTTTTTTTTTTCCACTTTTCCTTGCAGTTTATTGTACAGAACAAGTATCTGCTTGGCTTAAGATACGAGATGACCTTAAACACTGAAATCTTGAATGTGTTCCTTGGTAAAAAACCACCCACAGGCATGAGTGAGCAATCTGCTGTGGTGGAAGGGGTCCCTGCCCAAGGCAGGATCTTGGAACTTGATGATCTTTAAGTTCCCTTTCAACCCAAGCCATTCTGTGGTCCTGTGTTAAGACATTGAAGTCATACTCCCCCTCATGGCAAAGTCATCTCTAATCAAGCCGTTTCTCACAACCCTCTTTAACTACTCCTAAAATATTCTTAGAGACCTTTCAGGATGGACAACTAACACCTCGTCCCTTTGATCTTGTCTGTCTTACCGGAGTTGGATTCTGTTGACAAAAAAATAAAAAGGAAAAAAACACCTAAACCTCATCAAAAAACCAAAAACTCACTAAATCCAACACAACAAAAACTTTTAGAAATATGCCTTGCTAATTTTGCAGAGCTGATTTAGAAGGGACTCTAACCATTTCTGAAAGATAATAAATTACACCTTCTTGAGGCAGATGTACAGGAAAGGCTGCTGGACATGCAGCTCCTTTTCCACAAGGGGAATTATTATATCAGAGCGCCAGCTCTGATTAACTAGAGGGGAAGATGAAAGACAGTGAGGATAATATAATTGTGTTTGCTGAACAGTGGACCTGAATGTGCTTAAGGTCAAGCATTGCTAATATGCAGTCCCTTAATAAGAAAAACTCACAACATTTTTGGATGGAGTATTCAATGTAAATTGTCATTATACTTGTTATGAAGAAGAATATAATGGAATAATGGTGGTTGGATAAATTAAGGGTATGAAGAAGCACTGCTGTAAAATTAGAGGAGAGAGAGACTAAGGAAGGAGGGAGGAAAAGAGGGGGAAGAAAATAAGAGTTAGGCCGAAATCATGAAAAACAACTGCAGTTCCTGGGTGCCGTTGACAGCCTCTGGGAATTATCTATTTTCCAGCTGAATTCAGTAAAGCTGTATTAAGTGGAGGAGAGATTAGCTGAAGAAGCAAAGCTGATTTGCTTTTGTAATCTGGGGATCTGTGAATCCCAGCTTTTCCTACACCCCGTGAGTATGCTAAACTTGTACTTGAAAGGATATGGTCTGCTGAGTCATGCCAAAGCCAAAAAATTAAATCTTTCCTTCCTGCAGGGAAAGTCAGCAGTGAAAGGAGAAACAGGACTCATGCAGAGGTTTCTTGATGTCCATACAGACACACTATGCCAGACACAAGAGGGGTTGTTGAATCCTGGGGACTTGTGCAGAGCTTTGGGCAGAGTTAGTGGCGAAAACTTGTTTTCAAACCCTACACAGAAAGTGCCAGATATTCCTAGCAGAAAAAAGATTTCATATCCCATCCTCCCCTATGCATATCCTGTTCCCTCAAAGTTCTTCACTATTCAAAAAGGCAGAGAATAAGTCTGTGTGCTGTGAGAGTATTGGGTCATTGCTCAAGGAAGGAAGAATTAAGGTCGGATTGACATGTACCTTAACGCTTCATTACTTGGTCTTCAGAAGATTAATTTTAGGCACTCTGTCCATTCTGGAAGGCCATTAGGTACTACTGGGCCACCTTAGCTCTATAATAATGAAGTCTGGGTCACTTCCTTTATTTGTTTTCACCCGAAACAGAGTAAAAGTTATGACTTCTATGGTGTCCCTTTGGATTTCAATGATGTTATGGGGGTCAGAATAGGATCCCCTATAAAGAATAGGTGAAAACACACCACCATTGAATACTCACAGCTTTAATTGAGTCAGGATTTAATTCAATGAGCCTTATCCTGTGAGCCGTTAATTACTGATGCCTGGTAAAGCACCTTTAAAGATATAGGTATGTTTTTTGTTATCCTGGTAGAGAATTGGTTGAACGGACCCAGTTTTAACATTTCTACCTGCTATATGTATTATAAAAGACCACTGAGAGTCAAGTCCTTTCTCAGGAGGATTTATACTCTTAAGACAGATGAGCAGTACTCCTCAATTCCACAGATTTACTTACAGTTGAAGAAACAGGGCTGAAGATTTCATACAAATTCAAAATACAGAACACATTCACACAGTAGTTTTACCATTACAGGTACAAATTAGTACCTCCCTAAAGGAGAATGCCCCACATCAGTTTCTTCAATGGCACAAGTAGAAGGAATATGTACAGTTCACATTGTACACAGCTGTCTACTTCCCATCCCTAACTATTCCTGAAAGGTGTATCAATATATCAATACACAACTACATACAAAATTGCAGAAGAAATTTAAATATTTGAAAGATGAGACATAGCAAAAAATTAGAAAAAAAAAAAAAAAGAAATCTCCTCTAAAAGTAGAGAAAAATGACAACTACTAAGGTATAAAATTGTTCTGTTGGTATCAGGAATTTACCAATGATCTTGTACAACTTCGAAGGTTGAGGTTTTTGGGGTTCTTTTTGTATTTTGAGGGATTTTTTGAACAAATGTCTTCACATTAAAGAAAATGTGCAGCTGTACCTTTAACATTCTATAATTATAAGATGGACAGAAAGTGTTGGAACAGGGAAGTGTGTGTGAATGGGGGTTAGCATGCTGAGACATTGTATTTCAGCTGTGAAAATCAATACTTGCTCCAGAGATAGGGCACTTGATCAGAAAGGATATTGCAAGATACAAAAGAGCAGATATGAAATACCATTCCTGTGAAGTTCATTTCTTGCTCTTATTACATCAGTTCAGCAGAAAACATGGTGTGCATGAAACTATGGCAGTGCCAGCAATTTATTATTGCTCTTCCAAGATTTTTAGAAGATTTGGATGATATTTCAGCAGAACTGTGCTTTGTGCTCATACTTTAACAATAATTAAAACCCTGGAGATCTAGATGTTGCATTTGGGAAGGTTTCCTTGTATATCTTGATCTTTTTCTCCTGTTCCCATTTAACACAACTGTAGTTTGGTATGATTCTGCCCAGAAAACAAAACCAATATTTCATCGAATAAGAAGAAATTTTCAGGATTTTTTCTTTAATTTCTACTTTTGAGAAGACATTTTTATTGGGTTTTGTAGAAGGGCAAAAAAAATAAAAAAGAGAAAGACATGCAGAGGATAAAATTGACCATTGGAAATACATTAGATTGGGAGACTGTTATCACACTGGTACTTGTAAATGGATGTGTCCCATTAATGTTTGTCATGTTCTTGTTTCTGGAAGTAATTTTATCCTGAGTTTGAAAAAATTTCACAAAATCACCATTAGACAGACAGCTATAGATATTAAAAAAAACCAGATTTTAGGTGGTTTCCAACCAAAGAAGATGCTTGCTGTGGAAAAAGGATGATCCCTGGAACAGAAAAGAATGAAATATATTTACACCAACATAAAGCATTTCACGTCCAGGACTGCTGCAAGGACCAGTTTCATGAGGAGGGCTATGTCTGAACTTGGCCAGTCAAACACTGGGCAACCTGGGAAGATTTTGTTTCTAGCAGTGTAAACTCATTCAAATAATATCACATTTCCATGGGGATTTTATTATTATTATTATTATTATTATTATTATTATTATTATTATTGTTGTTGTTGTTGTTGTTGTTGTTGTTGTTGTTGTTGTTTTCATGTTGATAAAAAAGTTTCCAATAAACATGAAGTAACTTGAATTCTATGAAGAAAGCACTCTCTGTGTATCAAGTTCTGTTAGTTGTCTTTAAAAAATGGAGTAGTAGCCAATCTAAACTTAATTTTGATGTTTGTGAAAAAAATATACGTTAAGTATTTCAATAGAGAAGATTTATACAGGATTTTCTTTAGCTTGGGTTTTCTTTTTTGGTGGGTAGGAAGTTTACTTGCTTTCAAAAACTTGTTTAGACACCTGAATTTTAACTGTAGTTCATAAATAGAAATATATTAAGATAAGTGGAGATCAATGGGACATTGCAATGGGGGTCAGAAGAAGCTCCCAGTGGATGCCCCATCCCTGGAAAAATTCAATGTCAGATTGGATGGAAGTCTGACAATCTGTTCCAGTGGAAGGTGTGTCCTTAGGAGGGAAAGGTTGGGACAGGATGATCTTTAAGGTCTTTTCCAATTATTCATGAGATTCTGTGAAAATCTGGTAAGTGTTTAACATCTTCAGGGCCCTGCATATTACTACGACACTGTACCACATTGTTCTTTCCTAGCCAGGAATTCATCACTCTCAACTTCATCACAGGAATGGAGCAAAATTGATAGGGGCCAAAACCCCCGTTTCAACTTTTGATGTTCTAACCGTGCCTCATCTGGGGTATTTTCCTTGCATAGTCTTTAACCAAATAAGTTCAGACATACCCCTGCACACAAAACTGGTCCTTGCAGCAATGTAAGAGGTGAAGCCTCTGGGGTAAAATGCTTTCTGCTGTTAATAGTGTATTTCCCTTCTTGTCCCCCTTTTGTCGGTAAAACAGAATCTCTGACTCTCCTTCTCTGACAGAGCTGTGCTGGCAGAAGGCTGTGTCATCGGCAGTTTTCAAATTGCAGCTGGCTGCTAGCCCACTCCTGCAGCAGAGCTGTGACACTGACACTTCCATGCAGCTCACAGCAAAAGATACATTTAATTTAGAATAATATCCCAGAGAGAAGGTGGAAAAGACAAGTGAAATGGCCTGTTCTGGCAATCATTCCAAAGCTGGTGTTAATGTTTTTGGATTGCAAAGTGGAGAAAAATAAATAGCTGAAGTGCTTTACCGATTAATGCAAAGCAAATAACTCTCAACAGCCAGGGTCAATGACTGTCACTGTTGCAGCTGTGATCATCACACAAACTGCCCTCACTTCATTCGTGTAATGTCCTACACCTGCATGCTGGCTGTAAAGAGTCCCCAAAGTGCCTGCTGAGTCACAACAAATGACCCTGGAATGGGAGGAGACATATCAGTTTAACTGCCCAGATAGCAATGCTTGTTGGGGCACATTTGGTTGACATCCAGAGGGCACTGACAAAAGTTTTTTACCACCAATGCCATCGCTGCAGCTTCTCCCTTCTCACCCATCACAGGTTTCTCTAAGGGGGAAAATAAATAGCTCACTGAATTAAATCTAGCAAATGGGACATTTGCCTTTTTTTTTTTAATGCCTGTCAATAACAATATACTTTTCATGTTTCTGTTTGAACATAATCCTAGAGATTAGCAATTAGGAGGAAATAATAGGGCCTGATCTTATGCAATATGGAAAGTGTTATTGTTCCTGCTATATAGATGGAGAGAAAATTGGAAGGGGTTCAGAAAAAGGGCTAAAAGGATAAGTCATGCCTTCTAAACATGGCTCATAGGCAGCTCTGACTACCTAGCTTATTAAAGAAAAGGCTAAGATGTGATTTGATTGTAGTCAATACATGTGGAAAATTTCTCACAGAGACTTTTGTTAGCTAGAAATCGTTGCATAAAAGCTTCAGGGGCTGGAAGACCTTCTTGGTATAAAGAACATTTGTAACAGCAAAGCTAAAATAACTTTGAGTCATGATGGATTCACAATTACCTAATATGATTCCATCAAGATTTTATTTCCCCCCACCCCATGAAGGTCATGCTATAATTCACCCACAAAATAAGTATTTGTTGTACAAGCTAATGAGCAAAATTCATTGGTTAAACAAAATCATGGCAATAATACATCTGTTCTATATGCACCTCACAATTGAGTTTTTCTCCCCTTTTTGTCTCTCCATCATTGATGCATTGGTTACTAAGCTCTTCTTTCAGAATATACTGAAGATTAATTTTAAAATCCCCTCTTTCAAAGTAGCCACCTAAAACGCTTTACATGTGTGCCTGGCTACTGGAAGGAGAGAGTTGAAAAGTATTCTGTCACCTCCAGACATAGTTAAGACTTCTAACAGCAATTTTCTGAAGTGAGAAGTTCTGCACTATTTTCTGCTGTAAAGTCTAATATGATTTTTAGATGATAAACAAGTTAAAATGTTTGTGAAATAAAGATAAAACAGAGATAAGCCTGAGCTTACTGCCATTTAATTTTGGAGGTATCTGCCACCCATCTGTGTGTTACAAGGCACAATACAGGGGGGAAAAGGCATTTTTTTTGCTTAAGCTGCAACATCTTTTGCTTTTATTGGGAAGTGGAAGTTCCTGGTTTGGACGTCAGTGTCTTGGCCAAGATAACATCTATCACATTTAGATACAGAGGCTTAATTCAGTGCATGGTCAGTCAACCATGAAGTTCATATTTGGTTCTGGATATTAAGTTCCCAAGGCATTCAAGGAGGTTTGTGTCTGTGGAGTTGCTCTGGGCCCATGTCTAGTGCAATGTGAAAGAGAATAAAGCACATTGGTGCATGTCAGGAGCCTTCAGGCTGCAAGTCTGGCCCTTGCTGTTCACAATTGCATGCCACAAGCCAAAGAGGGTCCTAAACCATAAGCACCAAGAGGGAATGACAGCAAGAAATATGGCTAGCGCACAAATACCGTGAATTTTCACAGTAAACCAGCATCATATTATTTAGCACAGGTTTTCTGTAATTGGGATACAGTGAGAAAAATCACAGTGTTCAATGGCCCTTAAACTCTCCCTTCCATCTCTGTGATGGGGTCATCTTGCTGTTGATATGTAGGGTGCATGGGGCTGTAATACAAAACATGCAGAAAGAACGGATGGCTCAGGATCTCTTAGAGAACCTTTTTGTTTCCAATGCTGTTACTTCTTCACCTGTTTGCCCGGGTCTTTGCTGCAGTATTTATGGAAAGGAGCAGCTCCTTTGCCACTCCTGCTGTATTACCACCAGCCATTAGTTTCCTTTGAAATCTCTGAAACATGGGGGTGTACTGGGTCCATTCAGCACTGCAGGATGCTGTAATGCACTGGGGCATTCTCATGCCAGTCAGAAGACTGGTTGCCTAGGCAAATCATTAAACCTCCATGAAAAGTCTGAGAAATTTTGCATTAACTTCAGTTATGTCTGAAGAGATGAGAATAAGATTGATAGATGCTCACTGGGAAAAGGAAAATATCCGAAGTTTTCTATTAGGCAATTTGCAGAAATCATGGGGAAAAAAGAAGTGGTTAAGAATGTGAAAATTTAGGTCAAAGTGAGCTATGAAAATGGAAAAAAGTTTTAGGCAGCCCATTTTACTGCCAAGAGAAAATAGGATTATAAAATACGGAGGGAGAAGTGGACAATGTCAGTAGAATGAACTCAATATCTGAGAAAAAAAGAGTCCAGAGAGTAAGAAGTTATGAGTACTGTTCATAACAGGCAAAGCTGGGTAGTATTTCAGTAAAAATCATAGGGCAAAAAGCACAGTTGTAAAGGGCAGAGAGAAATTGAAAATGTCAAACAGACTACGTCAATTTCTACATAAAGAAAAGATAATGAGTTTTATTCAAGAGAGATTCATGGGACGGGAGCTAGTTGGCACCTGACCTGCTCCTGAGACATTGTTCCCTAAACATTGTGCCTCTAAATCCAGCATAAATTCAAACTCACATCAAACTCTTTAGCATTTTGTTTGTTTTGCCTGGGGCACTGGAAAGATTTACACCAGGAACCTGCATAGATTCTTCTAAAACCTCTGTGATGCTCTTCTTGATTATTAACATGTAATAAAATTTCTCTAATCATGAAATGTCACCCTCTATCATCACCACTGAGGTTTGAAACACCAGTGTCTGTCATCATTTTTGATGAGAGATGACTTTTCCTAACCTTGATCTTGCCCCTGACACATTGGATTCCTGACCACTGTCCTTTTCCTCCCCAGAAGTCTTCAATCAAATCTGAGTTATTTCAGCCTCTTTCTGGGTTGCTTTCCTTCTTTAGAGCACACTGTGGGTTGTTCACAGAATGTGTCATGGCCACAGGACAAAATTTTGCATGTGTTTCTGCTCTCCACTACTGAGAAACTTAAAGAACTCAGCTCTCAGTTTGAAAGCACAGTGTTCTGATGAACAGCTAGAAATTACAGACATGTATGCACTTGAGGACATTGTTATGGCCTAGTTAAACTGAAATAAATTGCACACTTCTAGACTTGCAAGTTTTCTACTGGGAATACTTCGCTGTAGAAACATGTTCTAAATATTGGCCTAAATGGGAGAGTAGGACCCAAGTGAAAATCATTGATCAGCTTTGGAATGAAACATTGTTCTTTAAATATGAATGGATTTGCAAATGAGAATTCTACAATGTGGAGCACCATTTTAGTTTTATTATTATAATAATAAGCAAATAAACAAACAAACAAACCTACAGAGCACAGTAATTGAAGTATACTTCATCCTGATCTGCAAATTAATCAGAATAAGGTACAAGACACTGAATGGGGAAGTACATTTATCATTTAAAGAGACACTTACAAATGCTTTAGCAATCTGAAACTGATGTTCAACAGTCTGAAAGAAGTGAGACATCATTCTTGGATGTGAACATACAGTTACAGGATATACTGACATAACTTTCAATGTTTTGGTAAATACTACCTTTTCTGTGATAAAACAAATTCATTTAATATATGGAAGGTTTTGTGTTTCTTTTTGTTTTTTCCTCAGAACTATAAAAGAGAGAAAAGATTAAATTTTCCATTTTGGAATTTAAGAACTTGTTTTAAGCTGCAGATCCCATTTTTCTCTAGCAGTTTCCAAGTGAGTTTCGCTTTTTACAGTGGAAGAGGAGGACAAACAAGTTGAAATTTCTTTCTTTTAACTCTCAATATTTTCTATCAAAAACACAGATACAAATCTATTAAAAACATGATCCCTGTTGTAACTTTACACACACACACATTGATATGAACCACAAGAGTACACAAGTAAATTCTGTATTAACTGTACCTTTATTTTTAAATTTTATTTTGTTATTCAGCTTGTATAGAAGAAGTGGTCTAAAAAACAGACCTTGGGTTGTAGTTGTGACCCTCTAGTTTACAGGCTTTACTCAGGGTAGTGAGTACTGATCTTTCAGTATTTAATGGTGAAAAAAATAGTCACAGGCACATAATAATTCACTCAACCTATGAAAAGGGAAACAACATCCCACTCCTTACACTTGTGCACAGGACTAAACAGACAGGTACTACATTGAATAAGAAACAAAATAAAAGCAGCAGAAATGTTTAATAGTCACCTGAAATTTGGAACAGCTCCCCTTAGCTGTGTGCTTCGGCTATGAGATTTCGTCGTTATATTTCCTTCCTGCTGGAGAAAACCAGCTGCTAACAGGTTAATCCCCTAGCACAGCATCACACCTGCAATTGCTCTGCTCTCCCCGGCTCCCACCAGACAGTCTGCAGCTCCGCTGATGCAATGCTGTTTGGCTACGCTTTAACTTTCCTCTTTGTGCTCTGTGTATGTACCCACTTTATTACAAGGGAGAAAGATAACCCATTTCCAGTACATCTATCCCAATACCATAAGAAGCTGAGGCAATAACAATTATCTCTATCCTTACATTTTCTCTGTTCTCTGAATAGTTCTTGTACAGTAATGAATTGTAACAGCTCCTTCACACAGATTTCTCTCCCATATAATTAATGTCCTAAGATATTCTATTTACTGGTGAAGCAGTTTGAATCAAAAAGTGATTACTTTTGAAGTAAACAGAGCAGCTAACCACACTTCACAAAGACGACAGTGGTTTCCCTTAAAAAAAAAAAAACCACAAAAAAACCCACAACCAGCCAAAAAACAACAACAAAACACACATCAAAAACAAAAGCACAGACCAAAGGAAAAGAAAATGGATCTTTGAAAAACCAGGCTGTGCACTGGGATTTTTTTCCTTCATAAGCACCCTTTACAACAACCACAACCACAACAGCCATGATTTTTTTTTTTTCTGTCGTGTTTTTTATTCTACAGTTAGAACAGGGAGTGTCCTAATCAACAGGCTGGTTTTGAACTCTGGATATCCACAGGTTGAATTAGAATATGTTACTTTCCTGCAGATCAAAATGTAGCCAGATCCACAAAACATCAGAAAAAACAGTTTTCCTGAAAGTCAGTTTCCCAAAAAAACATCAGAGTGAAAATTTTCGGCCCTGAATATTGTGATAATATGCTTATGTAACTGTTGATACAAAATGAGCATCCACACAAAGTGAGATAACTGGTGATAACTGACCCTGGATTGGTAGTCCAGGACACCCCTTATAGCTCAGCACCTACAGCCTAAGCAAGGGCAGAGGAGACCCTCCATTATATAGAGGGATTGTCCCTAAAATATTGCTTGTTTGCCTTCCCAACCTACTTCCTATCTCCTATAAAGGGATATGAATGTGTGTGAATAGATGTAGTAGGGTTGGGATAACTGACACTTTTGCATTGCAAGGGAAACACGAAAATCTCCTGTTTCGTTCCACATATTTACCGCATGAAGTGTAATCATGCTGCTCTTTAGATGCACAAAGCCCTATCCAGATCTTTGAGAAGCTAAAGGAAATGCTCCCTTGTAGCATTTACTTTGGTAAAAGTATTTTCCTAAGAAATGTGAGCAGCTCATCCATGACTCTTTTTTCTCCCTGTCAGGAATTGAGGTGTTTCATATTTTAGGCTAGCACAACCACAGGCACTAGTCTGTTGCAGTGTAAGTCATAACCTGCAGCATAAATTCTGTCATTAACTTCAGCAATTGGAACTGGTCTGAATCCTGAAAGTATTAAAGTAACTAAAACTCCCAACTCACTGTCCCTGAGCCTATGCTACTCCTAGCAATAATTATGGTAACTTAGGAAAACCCAGTCAACCAAGAGGAATGCTTAGGTTCCTACACAGATAATGAGAAGGGAGACATTTCACCAGCACACCATGAATTCCACCTTCAGAGGAACCAAACATGCTCTGCCTGTGGTACATAGATCCTGTGCATTGAGTTTGCATCCTCAGAAGCTCTCTGTGGTTCCAGGACTCTACATTTCAGGTGCTGAGAAATCTAAATTAGGCTTCTGAAATAAACCATCGAGGAGTGGTCTGGGCATTCTAACAGGAGTCATGCTTGCTTCCTGAGACTCTACAAACACCCACCGAAGATCCTGTGTTAGTACCTTCAAACATGGACTGAGGTCACAACATGGAACTGAATCTGAAATGCCCACATTGTCATTAACTGTATTTGCTCTCTGTTTTGAGCTCTTTACATTTTCTAGGTCATATTTAATCGTTTTCAGTTCACCGATGGATCTCCTTAGTAAGGACATGTGCCTGTAGCAGAGGACATAATTTCACATTCATGAGAAACACAGCACCTAGTAAGTCTTATAACATCAATAGACACTTGTGGCATTGCA
>VZSU01001448.1:112456-133839 GCA_013398715.1 Nesospiza acunhae | reverse complement strand
CTTTGTTTGCCTTTGAGGTGTTTGGAAATCCTTGGCACTCACATTTAATATTCATCTCCACAGTTTAGTGTAGGATCTACTTGTTCCAGCAGCTGATTTAAAAGGGAAAGACAACTAAAAGGAGTAACTAAAAAACAGGATCTCCCTACAGAGTAAGAGAAATTGAGTTCCAGCAATAATAATAATCTGTTTGCTTTTAGCAAGCCTTTGAGTAAAGGCTAATAGCAAATAGATTACTTTTGCAAGTTTCCTGTATGTTACTCAGACCTGTGCATACGGGTCTAGACATTTTCTCTGGATTCTCAGCTGTGGAGGTTTGACAACTGCAAAGTAAAGCAAGCCTTAAAAGTGTCAGTTTTTGGACTAATGGAAGGATATGACCTCACAGATTCATAAGAATATTTCTCCTTTCGAATCACTTGGGCTGGACAACACCCAATCTACGAAATTATAGTTTTATTTAAATATAGCGAAAGTCCTACAGGTGGTAGTGGTAGGAGACCCATATGTTTCCTTGCTCACACAGATGGAAAGTGTAATAGGCACTGAACAGCTGAGAAAGTGAAATATGGATTTCTTTCCCCCTCAATCTTTTGTAAATGCTTGCACAGCTCCACTGGCAAAAAATGTAGTGGCAACTTGGATCCAGCCTTCATCAAAATATAAATACTAATTATGTCTCCTTTCTAACAGCAAAGTCAGGCCATTATTACAGCACCAATTATCTGCTCATCCAGTATCCATGCAGTCTCAAAAATATTTATTTTCTTTGAAAATAATTATGTTTTCCTCTTTCTGGTGTCTATTTAAAGCTTCAGTACATAACTGAGTTTGTGCTGCATCAAGTTCAGCATAGCTTTCTTGCTCATAAGATTCATCTCTATGATAAAAAAATCATCCTATTATTCTGCAACAATATCAGCTATTTATGTATTTTCAAAAGAATGTTGAGCAACACCACAACTTTTTAATCATTTGTAATTGCCATTATTTTGTAAATAATTATTCCCCCCAACAAGAATAGAAGAGTAAGAATACAAAATTACTCTTAACTACCTTTCCAGCATGCTTCTCTATCTGGAACCTTTTAAAATTATTTCTTGTACAAGGTACATATAAAGCCATATTTGTTCTGCAAATTATACCTTTGTAGAGCCTCTGCTTGAGTACTGCTCTGTCTATCTCGGATAATCATGAAGCACTGGATAAAATATCTCAGTCTTTGTTCCAAATGCCTCTAAATAGTTTGGTGCACCAGATATGATCTAGAGGTTTCAAAAAATAATTTTAAAAAGTTTTTCAACATTCAGATGTCATCCCTTATTCTTAATTTTAAAGTCTATGGAGTTTGTTTTTTATTTTTTTTTTCCTCTAATGCATGGAGATTAGATCCTCTTATTACATGGGATACTCTGTTTTCTCTTGTAAATTGTGGAGAAGGGCTTTCTTGGGAGGTAAAATAAATGAAAAAAATAAGATACATAACATTGTAAGCTGTTTCAATCCAAAAATAAGGTAAGATTTTTTTTTTCAGAAGATTTTGGAATACAGAATCACTTTTTTCCTTTCTAAGTGATAGAATAATGCATTTCTGCAGAGGGATGTGACTGTTAATAAATGTATGAGGCTTGTATGGAATTTGTTTGTGCTCTTATTTACTCATTTTCATTTGGAGAACACTGTAGTTCAAAGCTCAGTTAAGAGATGAGAAAGCAGGAGCATATCTGTGTACTTTTCTTTAATTTGCAATAGAATTTTTCTTTTTCTTTTTTTTTTTCCAAGGGGCTGTATTGCACAATCTTAAATGAATCATAAGCAAATAAGTGCAGGCAAAAAGGGGAACAACAGAAGTGACACTTAATGCTGGAGGCCTTTGTTCAACTTTATACAGAATATATCCTACCAAAGAAAAAAACATTATATATCTTACCATTTTCTTACTGAAATATATTTTAAGTGCCCACAGTGCAAAAGTGCATGCAAACTTATACAACACATTTACTCAGGGAAGAGTCTGGATGAAATATCTGATAGATATAAAATACTGATTTCTGTAAAACCTGTGTGAAGAATGGTGAGTTGAGGAAGAACAATATATGGTGAAGCTTCATAACTTCCCTGATTCCCTGCCCTAAGGAGAAGCCTCCTGTGTAACTTCACAAAAGAAGCATTTTTCTGTCTGACATTTAGTTTCCTAGTTGCAAATAAATTATATTATTTTGTCATTTCCCTCACTGTCATTACATTGAGAAATTTTTCAGACTCTGACTGCCTCAATTAACGTTCATATGATGCTTAAGAATTTGGGACTATGGTGTTCCTTGGACAGTTACTTCTACTGTAAAACAAATGAAGAATAAAGAGCAAAGCCTACTCTCAAACTTGTGGCTAGGGAAAACCTGCTCTGCAGAATCTTGCCAATATAGCCAGGAGCCATAAGTTCATTACTAACCTGTTGAGACATCCGTGCACTGACCTCAGTGATAAACTCTCTGAAAATCTTGCATGATTTTAAGCTATGTGATTCACTTCTTTTGTCTATGATTCATGCTTTTATCTGGTCTGGGACAAGGTGTGTACAAAAAGACCCCAAACAAACCAAAACCAAACAAACACAAACAAACAAACAAACAAACAAAACCAATAAACACTTCATTTTATTTTCTTTTTTAAACTGCAGCAGGGTCTTCTGTTTTTATTTTGAGATAGGGAGGGATTTGTATTTTATTTTAGTGTTGTTCTTCTATTCAAAAAGGGGCATCATTCCAGCTGGAGGAAGAGAATTGGAAAACACACCTAGTGCTGTAAGTCCCATCACTGTATATCCTTAGTGTGCTTAGTGTTCCAGGTTTATGCTCGAATCTGTACTGCATTTCGATGTCAAACAAGTGGATGCTCTTATTTTTTTTTTTTTTCATTACACTCTTTTTTTGGTTATATTTTTTTAATTGTGTGAGTTCATACTCTGAAAATCCTCTCTGACACAACTAGCCATCAAGCAGATTATCCTAAGAGACAAGGCAATTGACACAGTCTTTATCCTTAAGCTCTTTGGCTGCTCATTCAGATTAGGTTGAGCACTTTGAGTTAGATACAAAAGATCTTTAAAAGCCATAAACCTCCTTCATGTGAAAGACAATATAGGAAAGAGAGGTCAGTTCTGTTTTTTTTTTTTTTTTTTCATAGTACTAGTGGAGCTAGGGCTGAGCAAGTACACTGCACTGGTTTTTGTGCTTGTCAGACTCCTTTGAAAGCAAACAAGACCATTTTTAGAACGAACGTATTTACTTTTGTAAATGAAGCCGCAGGCAGCTGTTCTTCCAAATGATGCTAATTCTACCACCTTGGAAGTATTTTAGCCAACCATCAGTGGAATGGCTCAGATTTAGGGATACATACAAGTTTTGCTTCCAAAAAGAGCCCAGCAGCCATCTTAGGCTCAGTTTTTCATCTGTAAGTATTCTACAAACACCTGCCACAAATCTGCAGGTAAGATCGTACCTGCAGGTTTTATAAACTACCTTTGCTACAGCTGTTTCCTCAGAAATACAAGGGTCCATTTACCATGCTTAGGAATTCCTCCTGTGCATGGACTTTGTCAAATTAAAATGCACTATATTCCTGCACAGGAAACAAGAACTGCAAATGCACAGTACCAAAACTACACATAAGATAAAGTTAAAATGGATTTGATTTTTCTAATTGAATGTTTTATATTATATGTCATCAGTCAACTTGGTATTTAGGCACTAAAGCAAACCCACTGAATTAGAAGAAATCTCTGCCCTGTAGCTTTCTACTTCAGTTCAGTCAATGGGACAAGCAAACACCAGTGCAAGAGGAGCTTTATCCAAAACAAAGAAATACTTGCATGCATCTGCAGCCAGGCTTCTGCTCATTGCTAAAGAAAAACGTCCAATCCAGATCCCTGGATCTTTCCAAAGTGCTCTTCAAGGCATGCCATGTGGGACCCTTCTTCTGGTTGTGCCAGTAAGCACCACGCTGCTACTGCCTCAGCTGGAAGCCACCCTCAGCATACATTGCAGCACTGCAGCTGTGTTAATAATATTTGGTGACTCCTTTGTTTCCAATTTGAATCTAAAATGTGCAATCTGTACAGGATATGAGCTTATTTCTAAATCCCGATGGATGAATATTCTGTATCTTAATAAATTATTTGTGGAATATAAAACCTAGTTGTAAATTAAGGCGTCTGTTCTGATGTGAGTTTATCTTGGATAATGCTGACACTTGCTGGAGGGCTCAGATAGTTTGTAATCTGTATTGGATTTGTCCCTTCCCTCCTCTAAACAGAACAGACAAAAATTGGCATGTTTGGTATTAGACAGTCTGAAAGAACCATCAAAACACTCACAGTCTGGGTGATGAAGGAAAAAAAAAAACAAAGTTTAGTTCCTAAATTTTTTTTTTTCTAAATATGTTCTGCAGAACATATGACTCAGGGAAACCATGATCCAGCTTGTTTGCAAAATATGGTATGAAAAGGAATAGTTCAGAGGGATATAATTTCATTTTGTTGATGCTCAGTAAGGATAAAAGCTGCAACAAGAATCAGCACAGCTCTTGCTTTCTGAATCGAAATTTACTGAATTTCAAAGGAGTTTTACTTACCACTTGAAAATATTCTGGATCAGACTAACTTTGGCCATAAGGGTTTGTCTACATGTCAGGGGAGAAAATGTGATCATGGAACCAATGTTAGAGGAGGAGACAGGAACACCATCATGGGGTCGTTGAAGTTAGATAAAAGAAATCATGGGAGAGGTGACATAGTATTTATTAATTGTGTAATTGCTGAAGTGTTCCCTACTCCCTGTAGGATCCTGGAGACATGTGACCAGGGATGGAGCAGCAAAGCATGGAGAGAGCTGTGATTTCAATCACTCCAGGAGTTTTGTTTTCTCCAGTGACACTAGGGAAAGGATGCAATATGATAGGTATTTCTTTAATGATGTTTCCTGGGGTTGAAATGCTTGTAAGGGCAATCTCTTGTGGTCAGCACTTTCACCAAGAGGTATTATTCTAACAAAAGAAAATCACTCATTTTATCTGGCAGAAAATTGTTCCTTTGTGTCCCATTGGATCCTCTCCATCATGCTGTGAACAACAAGCAATTCCTGTAGATTCTTTATTATTCATTAGCTTGACTTTTAAAATATTTTGACTTTAATGTATAAAACTTTAATTAAATGGTTTTGTTTAACATATCCCACCTTAGTACTTTTGGGGAGCTCATGCCTCAGTCTGTGCCACGATTCAAAACTCAGAGCTGCACCATGCCTTTACAAGGAACATTTGCCACGGTAGAAACAATACTACAAGAATGGGATGCCATCTTGTGTGCTGGAAGGTGCCAGCTGACCTAATATTTTGTCCTGGAAAGAAGTGGAATATTTACAACAGTTACAACAGAAACTTTTATTAAAGCATTTTCAGGTAACATCTGGATGTTAACAAAATAAAAGAAAAGAAAATAGTTTTCAATTTTCTCAAGAAGATTTCCTGTGGGAATAAGAAGCAGGGGGAAAAAAACGCATCATCCCTATTTATTACTATTATTTTTAGTAGCAGTTGTAATGTTCAACACATTGTTTCTCACAGGATTTGGGAGTATCCCATTCTGTCCTGCTTGAGATCTTTAAATGCAAATGTAGTCTATAAAATGGGCAAGAAACAATAAAGCACCCATTGCAGCAAGCTTTTTAGCCTACTGAAATGAGATATTGATACTACAGTTTATATGCAAATGGCCTTATTGGCATCTGAAACATAACATTTGACCAGGCTCAGCAACCTGTATTTAGGCTTCAAATCTTCTCACCTTCTGGTGTTTACAAGCACAACTGGAAATGTAGCTATAAATATTGAATAGCATCTGAATGTTCAGAAAAATAAAAGGCTTAGGGGAGAGCTTTAACTAGTCACACTTCATGGGAAAGATGATTTTATCAATAGAATTATAGGTTACTGTAAGAGCTGCGTCTAGGATACCCTTAATGTTTACTTTAATATTACTCAAGTGGTAATATCTAGGGATGAATTTTGAAGTGATGAATCTTGCAAGGCTGGGATTCATACCATACAGCTCTTACCACCCACTAACGAGTTGACTATTTTGTCTCTATAGATAACAAAGAAAATGAGAAAATTTCTGAAAACTTATCCATCTCATCCTACAACTGCTTTAGAGTTGACAGAAACATTCCAGATGAATGAAGAAAACAGATGGTTTCAAAGGTCAAAAATGGTCATAAATAAATTAAATTGCTTTACTTCATAGCTAAATAATATAAAGGAGATGTAAAGACAACTGAACAGTCTTTTAACATGTTGCTGTTTTGTTCCCTAGTTATGTTTAGGAGTACTATTTAAATTATTTATTATTTATATTTTTGTTGCATATCAGGGCTCCAGAACCCTCACTTTCCATCTCCACAAAAGCAACCACAGCCCTGATTTCAGGGTATCACTGCAGTTTGCACTTAACACAGCTGACACTGAGCAAATTCTGGTGCTGCTATGCCTCTCAAGTAAGCAGGAGGGAGGAGGAAAGCTGCTTTTTTACACATATCCCAAGCTGTTCTTTCTCACAGGCAGAGTTTTATCCATGTATTAACCAGCACTACCTCAACCATTCCCAAGACAACATGGTTGTCTCATGAATTTAGAAGTCCTGTAAAAAATCAAAGTCCCTCCCACAGATCCATCACTTTCCAGCATGACCCAGAAGGAGGGAATGTCCAAGCCCCTGTCTTATTATGGCCTCTGCAGTTACCTGACCAATTTTTCTTCTTCCAGGTGACCAGAGATGCTTAGCATGTGATGCTGTTGCCTGAGCAACCACTTTCTTGGCAACCTAGGGGTTCTCCCACAAGAAAGTTTATTCTGTTTGGTGCTCCTGTTTGAATGGAGAGCTGACTCCAATGAACAATGCCCAGCACTCAAGAATGTTCTCCCTCCTCTCGCAGTCTCCTAATCCCTACATGAAAAATCAGAGGGGTCAGGGAAATGACAGCGGCTAAAGACTCTGCATCCACATGGTGCTGTCATTTTAAGATCAGAGAACTCACACACCACGATTGTGGGTTATACAGATATGCATCACAAGTATATAACTTCACTTTTATCCAAGGTAGCATGTTGAAATTAATTAAAAGGATGAATAACTCATAACTGATAACTCATAACTCATTCCCAAAATATAGTCTTCATAGCTCATTCCCTTTTGCATCCATGCGCTCAGCAGCATTCAAGCTTTTATCTAAATAAGACATTTATTTATATAATGATATATTGCATAAAAATAATAATTGTGTTAATATAAGATTTAATATATAATGTGCAATATTATATATAACATAAAATACAATAAGAAATAAATGAAAAAATAGAATTTGATTATGTATGTAACTTTGAATGCACAGATAATGAAATATATTAAAAAATAATAACTATAAAAACTGGCTGCCATGCAACTATAATGTGAATAGAAGTAAAATTCCATATGGGAAGGCTGACTTTTGGCTTATTGCAGCTTTTCAGATATCTTTGTCTGAGGGCTCTGGTATTTGACATTTTTAGACTAAGAACTGTAGACAAAGAAGGGCTTTAAAAGCTATAACTCTGGCCCTTATGTTCCTGTAACAAACCAATGCAAGAATTTCTCATTTCCTTCAAATAAATTGTATCCCAGTGGAGAAAAGAAAAAGCACCAGATCAGTAAAGGAGGAAGTATGTGGATTCATGATAATTTTTCATTTATTGAAGACACAGATGTTAATTTTATATCCAGTTTCTTTGCCTTTATTGATTCTTGTCCTGTTTCCTGTTTGCTGTTTGCAAGGAAAGAAAAATGTGCAGTGTTTTCTTCTGCACTCTCCTGAAGGAATAAAATTAAGTTTAAAAGTAAATTCTTTTATAAGTAAAATAATTTATAAGTGAGTGTTGTGGAGAGGTGCACAGTAAATTGATTTCTGTGTACAAATTGTCCTTTTTTGTGATTTGTTGATAAAATTTTAATGTTAGACATGTTAGAACTGTTAAACACATCATGAAGACATGGGAAATGTTTTCACTTAACTGTGAGTTTATATTTCTTTATCCTTTTATCACTTTATTTTTAAAAGCAGTTTCTAACATAATATTGGAAATTTTGCACTTCAGGTAAGCAGAAAATAGAATCTTAGTCATTATGAAAAATATATCACAGCATAATGTAAACTTTCATATCTCAGCTATTGCAGGCTTGAATATCTGGCTATCTCATGATCAGGAGGTATAAAAGTTAAAATTAGTACTAACGCTAGAAGAAAACATTAATAGGAAAAACAACCAAACCAATACAAAGAAAAAAAAACCAAACAACAAACAAAAAATACAATCAAACACCAAACCAGTCCTTTAAGACTGTTTCACATCTGCATCATAAAAAAAATTGACTCTTAAATTTGTTTTTTAAAAAGTCCCAATAGACGGAAAATATTCAAATGCTCGAATATCTATGCAGGAATATAAAGAAGGAATTGTGGATGTTTATCAGAATATGGAATTGAAGGTTCCTAAGAAAGTTTAGTAAAGATTTAATAAAGTTTGAGAGAAAGTAGCAGAGGGAGAAAGTAGTTCCAAATCAAAACCTACTTGTAGGAATGAGGAATACTCAAAAGATTAAACATATATAATAGCTCATTCTAGGGTTGAGTCACTTAGCACTTGACAAAATGAAGGCTCTTTTACTTATTTCTCAATTTGAAGTACAATAGTACCACACAGTCTGAAAGAAATTTCTGAGATCCAATGTACAAATTATCATGGCATTTTGGTTCTAGTGGAATCAAGACAGCTGATGCATGGAAGATAAGAACCCCAGAAAGTTCCTGTACATAAAAAATTTAAAAAAAAAAAAAAAATAAAAAGGAGAAAAGAAAAAAAAAAGAAAAAAAAGAAAAAAAAAAAGAAAAAAAGAAAAAAGAAAAAGAGAAAAGAAAGAAAATGGGTTGATCACCTTGAAAAGTTTATAAATTTTTGCCTGCCTTTTTTACTTTTTTTACTTTTTCATTTTTAATGTCTTCCTTTCTTCTTCTCTTCCTTTCTTCCTCTTTATTGCCTCTCTCTCCTTCCTTCCTTCCTCCTTTCTTTTTCTTTCTTTCTTTTTCTTTCTTTCTTTCTTTCTTTCTTTCTTTCCTTTCTTCCTATTTTCCTTTCTTTTTTCTTTCTCTCTTTCTTTCTCATTCATTCATCAAGAAGCTTCAAAAAAACTTACTCTGGATGTGATAATTTCTATATTGTCAAACAGGAAATTTTTATATTTACAAAAACTTGCTCTGGATGCGATAATTTCTTTTTTTTCAAGCCGATGGAAAGAAAGAAGGGCTTCAGTGGCAAACTTTCCTTCTGACAATGGATATTCACCTGTGTACTGTTCTCACAGTTTTAAACAGGTCAGTATTCCATCTTTGTCGTTGGGATGACTATTAAACAGGGTAGAACATATTCCCATGATAAAGGGTTTTCTTGTAGTCAGCCAATTTTTTAAATTTTATTTCATTACTTGAACAGAACCCCAGTAATACTCTTCTAACCATAATGTTATTCAAAATGAATTTTCAAATTAAATTTAATTCACATTAAATTTTTCTCAGTCTGATATGTCCTTATATCAGAGACAATTGTATCAGCTTAATGTTACTTCGAACCTCTCCCCTCAAATTTCTTTCTTTAGACCAGAGATAGGCTGAAGATCAAATTTCCAAAGCCAGCACAATGAACAAGATCCTTTTCAATATCATCTGAATTTTGAATGTGGTGGATGTTAAGAAAGGAAAGAACAGTGCCTACAACAAGAGGAACAAGGACTGAACAAGGAAAGAAAGAAAAGTAGAGAGAATACATTAGTGAAGGAAGGATAAGAAAAGCAAACAGCTAAGGAATCCTTTATTCCAGGTTTGTGACATCTTTCAGAGACACACTGGGTTGGTTTCATTTCTACTGACCAATCCTTAATGCTTTGTTGAACTTTACTTGAAATTTCTCAAGCAGCAGGGCTTTCATTTGTTAAATTTCTTCCTTTTTTCCTTTGTTCTCCCTTGAACCACCATAAAGTATTTCTGTCTCTCTTTTGCTCCACTTTTCAAGCGCCCTTGGAAATATATCTTGCTCTCCCATTCCTAGGTCCCTGTTTACTCAGGCTAAACAAATCCCAGTCTTTACATCTAAATGTCTGAATGTGAAAGAGGGGGGATGGTGACTCCTGAATTGCTTAATTCAGGGAGCAAGGTTAAAAATATATTTCTGGCTGAATATCTCGTTTTATTAATAGTGTTTAATTGATCATGGTGAAAAGGCTGTTATAGTCAAGTGGAGGAGGGTGTTACCTTCCAAAACATTTTCCAACAAATTTACTTAATTGTTTCTGTTTACTGAATACCCATTAGAGCTCTGTCACACATTAAAAGCAATGGGCAGGATTAATAACAGCCTGCTCACCCCCAAAATATCAGAGCCACTTTATGTATTGATGGCAAGTGATTCATTAAGTTTAAATGCATATAAGCTATAATTTTCATCACATTCTTGTATTTTTTTTCATTGTGAAACTCAATATAACTCTGATGGTTTAATACTTTATAGAAATGGGGAAGATCAGAAGATTTGCCAACTCTATTTGTGAGGAAGAATAAATGCTTGGTGATACTAATGCATTAAGCAACAACAGCTAATTAACATCTTTAATATGTTTGCTGCATTTTGATTTTACAGATTACACAGCACTTTCTCAAAGAGAATAAACACTGTCTAATAGAGGCAGTAAGAAGAACAATGTTCTCTGTTTTTTGAAGGCCTTGCAGAGCACAGAAAATTGCTTCTGCTCTGGAAAATCTACCTGCTGCTTTAGACTTGAAGTAAATGAGTTCCTACAAATCTCTGATGAAAATAAAGGGCTCAGAGAGGTCTGTAACAATCTGTACTTTAAATAACTTACATATTTTATAATAGCAAGCAAATTCTCCATGTCTGACCAAATATTTCTTTTTTCTAATGGAGAAAGTCCAGTACTGCAGAGCCAATTCATGCACCCCATCTCCCTGGTTTTGATCATAGAACAAAACCCAATAGAATTGCATTGTTATACACAACAACTTTTTTTTTTTTTAAGCTTTTTTCTTACAAGTGGAGAAATTTAGATAACTGTGTCTTGCCCTAGCTGGAACTGGTCTCAGGTTATGTTTCTTGAATCTTCCTTGGAATCTGAAATTTCAAGATACTTCTCAGGATGTGAAAGCCTGGTTTTGACTGCTTACAAGTCTTGAAATCAGATTTAGGCTAATACTCAGTTTTTTTAAAATAATGGCTTGATGCAAGGTGCTTCCAGCACTTCAGGATCTTCTGAAGTCTGTACGGAGAACTACCAAAAAAAAAAAAACCTGAGACTCTTCCCACACAAGTTAGGGACTATTTCAGCACAAGTAACTGAACCAGTTTTTGTAATGAACACAGATATTGTTTATTCTAAAATGTTAGGGTGCCATGCAGAAAAACAACGCTTTAAAACCTCATTGGAGTTAGATATGTAAGATATGTGCAGTGATTGAGTGAGCCCTGTGTTCTTGTGTCATTGATTAAGGGTAAAAGAAGCCACGAGACTTAGTTCACTGTCTGTACTCCACTCATCAGTAGCCCTGAATATCTATTCTTAAAGCCTGACTTTCTTACACATAGCATTTAAACATCTGTGTCTGGTGTCCAGCTCAGAGTGGTTCTACTTTCTTAAATGTGGTTAATCCTATTGTAATTTGATGCAACAAAAGCAAATACAATATACATTAATATGTAGCTATGCACATAGTTAAGGTCAGCAAAACGTTTCAACTCTTTTAGTGTAAAAACATGACTGAAAATCCTGTTTCATTCTGATTTTTCCTGCTGTTCCCCTTTTTGTACTGTGTATTTGTCTCTAATGCAAGACTGCAAAATGTATCTGCACATAGTGAAGCAACAGATTTCTATTTATCATCTGCTTAAGTCAGATAAGATCCTCGTTGTGTATGTAATTTCTCTTTATCTGAAGATGTCTTGTGCCTCTCATTTTTCCTTTCATTTTAATGACTTTATTTTCAACTTTGATTTCATTCTCAGTATCTTTCTTAGTTACTGGATCTTTGGGACTCTCTACCCCTTAGAAAGCTAGATGATTAATTTTAAGACTCACAGAGGCAGATTCTGAAATTAATTTTATTCTGGTCACCATTCTTCAAGTTTTATGTTTTCAGCAAAACTGATAACAGAAGAAGTAGAATTGGTACCAAAACAATTATATCTTTTAGGATTTAATGCAATACCCATTGAAGCTCCTGAAGCTCTTCCCAATAATTTGATTAAAAGTAATATTGCAGACTCAAATGGGAGAAAGATAAACACCTTTTTTTCTATTTTATTTTATTTTTTGCTAGTGATTGTGTGCTAAAGGTCTAATTGCAGTACTTTATCTTGCAAATTTTTAATACAAAATATTTGTTAAAGTGTTTAAGGTTATAGGACCGTTAACCTTCAGGCTTAGTAGCAAATATCCATACTAGGGAACAGTATTCCTTGAGGTTTTTTTGTAAGTTAGTGCCAATTTACAGGAGAGGCTGCCTTTCAAAACACGTGTCCTTCATGTGTGTGTCCCTCTGGGTTCGTAACCACATGTGTGCAAATGCATACTTAGTAGATGTGCTACTTCATAGCACAAAAAATGCCCTTAGGGATGAAACAGGTGTATGTGTGAGCACAGGTGATGGAGACATTGATCTAGAGTTTTGCTCAGTTTAAGATCATCCTCTTGGTTGAAAGAATCGCCAATAAAATATGCATAAAAAATAGGAATAATAAGAAATGCAACCACAATGTAGGTGCAACTCCAGTAAATGTAGAAAGGTAAAATTCTCAGCAACTTATCTAATAAAACAAAAAACACACTAAATTTCCTTGTAATTGGTACATCTCATACTTTAAGTAATGTGAGCGAGTGTGTTAAAATAAAAAAAAAAATTAAAAAACCACCAAAAACATGAAAAAAACCAGTCACTAGAGATCCTCATAGACAATAAACAAACTTTTATATACTTACTGGATTCTTTCTGGACCAGAGGTGGCTGCTGTAGGGTTTTCCAACTGCGTGCTGCTGCACCTTTTCTTGCAGGAGTTCTGAAAGTGTTCTATGTCCACATACAGTTCTTATATTTGTGAATATCCTGCAACACCCATTTAGCACCATGCAAGCTCTAATTTACATCCCTTATCTCTTCCTTTTAATTTGTTTTTTTGACACAATGAACTATACAGGAATATCTTCCATGTGAAAAATATGGTTGGCAGCACCTGGATGTGAGTTAAGCTGGTTTTGGAGTTAAACTGGCTTTTTATTTCCTAAAGAAATTTTTCATTTACCTAATTCCAGTGACAGTATTCAGTAGCCCATGTCTGTAGACTGGCACCTTCCTGGAGGTTGCAGTATGGGGTCTCATTGGAATCCTTTAAAATAGTTATGAACAATCATACCCAGAGTCTTATACCAGAACATATTTTCTATACAAAATATGGCTTAAGATTTAAGTAAAAATAGAGAAGAGGAGAACCTCTTGAGGTGCCACCCTTAAACATGATGATGTGGTCTGTCTCCAGTCTAATCAGTGCTCGTTACAATCTACTGGGATTTTTTTTCCTCACTGCATTCTGAAATAGGCCTTCAAAAGACTTTTACAACTAATATTAAAAATCACTTTTGAACACAAAAAAGAAATACTCTAAGATCTTAAAATGCAAGAAATTACTTTTGATTAATATAAACTAAGCTTCCTTACTATAGTAATTTATGAATCATGGGATTAGATTTATCTAACTGATGTTAATCTTGCTCCAGATAACTGTGAAGTTTCTCTTCTGACTCAATTAATAATTAAAAATCAAAATAATAAGATTTATGTTCATTTGTTTATTCATTTTGTAAATCTATAGGCCATTTTGCTGGCAAAGTTTCGAGTAGAAAGATCCAAGAAATATTGATTTTCCTCCTCTTCATGACTATTTAATTGGTTAAAGTGTGCCCCATTCGCACGAGCCAGCATGTTGATGCTGGTTACATTTTAATAAATGTACTCCTCACCCGATCAATACATCCCTGGGAAAAAAAGTGCTGCTCCATCATATGTTAATGGGAAGAAAATCTTTTTACTATAGTCAGTCATCATGACAAACAAGAATATGAAAAGTGTTAATGAAATGACCAGCTGTCTATAAAATGAGAGACTCGCAAGACAGTTTCTTTTCTTCTTTTAACTCAATGAAATAAAATGGAAAATTACACTGGAGCTTGTTGAACAAGAGGTAATGTTCACGGTTGGAATTCAAATGCCATAAAGAAAGTCAGAATTGAACTTAATGTGGCTATGATCCAGAGAATGGAATTCACTATGGCCATGTTGACATAGAATATATTCAAATGTTCATAATGGAGCAATTCAGGTCCAGTCCCAAAGATGGATTTTAGAGTTCTTGCTCCTATTTAAGTTTCAAGCCACCCATTGATTTAATTGATTTCAGGAAATCAATCTGAGGTTAGGGGAGTTCTACGCAGAATCTGAGAGCCTAAACATGTTGATAGATGTTATAATTAGAACCATATTTTTTCTCCTTTATCATTTTTACCTCATTAATATTTCCAGTGGAGGCAGTGGGACAAGCTGTGTAACTCATTATGAACCTAACCTAAATATGCCAGATGTCATTTAGATTTCACAGATTTAGGATTTTTAACACCACTAGAACCATTAAATTATCTAGTCTGATATCACAGACTTCTGGTATTTATCAGTTGATCCTGTTGAGTTACATTTGCCTAATCAGATCTCCAGCAGCTGCAAAAAGAAGGATTTATAATTTTTTTATTACTATTATTATTAGTTATGCATTTGCCATGCAAGTTTTATAATCCTGTTTGATTACCAAATCAAGTATACTTTTAAGGCAACAAAGTCTTATAATCTGAATTCATATTGAAGATTAGACACAAAAAAGTATTTAGGCATCTCATAACTTGAAATGAGCTGCCCAGTTCCCTGAAGTTATTTTAACTTCTAGCTTACTGGCCTATATCCCCTACATAACAACCAAAAAAAAAAAGGTATAAGCGAGTGAGGTAAAGAATCTACAGCATGGAAAAATCTCTATGAGGCAATAATAATCAGCAAAGAGAGAGGGCTTGAAGCTTTATTTATTTTTGTGGTTCAGCCACTTGTAACAAGGGTAGTTAGGTGACCACATTAAAGGGAGTGTTGGACAGAAAGAAACTCTTAAACATCAGGCACCTGAATCAATCATTTAAGAACAAGGAAAAGAATAGCTTGATTTATTTGTTGTGAAACATTAATCGGGAGGTGAAAAAGATGTTTTTAATACCTTTTGTAATTTGATTTCTGAAATAGGTGTTCAAGATTCTAGACCATGACACTGAAGAGTACTTGTTTAGGGATGCAGGTAAGAATGGGAAGAAAATTCTGCAGATTGCCAACAGCTGAAACTGAGATTTCTGTATGTTTTTGTATTTATTTATTTTATAGGTACTGTCTGTATTGTTGAAATATTTGCTGCCTTTCAGTTCAATGGAGAAACCCCATGCTGTTCTTCCTTTCAGTGGTTGTTCTTCTACTCTTGTGATTTTTTTGATGTCTCATCTAACAGCAGCATATAATGTGTGATAAAGAGAATGTGGAGGTGCACCAGCATGCACTCGACTCAGTTCTGAGTGGATATTGGAGATCCTCTGCATAGTCCAAGTAATTTCTCCCAGATCACAAGATGTATGACCATTTTTTTCCTTTAGAGTCACTTTTATTTAAATATTATTCTGTTAATAATTAATCCCTCACCCCCTCAAAAAGAAAACCAAAAAAAAAAAAAAGAACAAAACAGATTGGAAGGATGGAACAGAATGGGGAAAATAGGAGAAAGGATTTGCTTTTAAGAGCTTCAAGAACCTTCTTTCAAGCCTCTTTTAAATCACAGAACATTTCCCACATAGAATAGTTCTGAGTTTTGACTGAAACATTACTTTTTGAAAATAACATTAAGCACAAACAAGTCTACCCTAAATGTAGCAAGAATGTTGACTCTTTTTATTTTTTTATAATAAATGTTGCCTGTATAAGAATGTGTCCTTGTGTTTCTGCTAAAATGTTTTGTTTGTTTTTAAGAATAAAGCTCCCACAAATCTGAAAAATCTTCACACAAAAAACAGACTCTGAACAAACAAACCAAAGCTCCATGCAGTCAGGTTTGACTGGCTGATATAAGAAACTGCATACAATGGCTGAGTCTTTCTGTGTGCTGCTTACTTTGTTCCATTCTTTTATTACTTCTGTGATCTTAACAGATGAATGCACCAATAGCTCATTTTGGTCCTAACTCAGCTCTGCCTGTCTGGTTTACTGCCACCAATATTGCAGATACAATATTGCATCTAGAACTTAAACTCAGTGAAAGCTTGAAACATTGCTAAGGTCTTGTACCAATTTTCAAAGAAGAGAATCTCGGAATGTGGGTCTTCCCTTTGTTTTCAATAGACTCATCAGGGTCTAACTGATATGGTACATCAGAGATTACTCACTAAATTCGATTTTAAATTCATACTGTCTGTTAGTTTATAATTCTTAGCAAAAGGACAAGGATAAGGAGTGTTTGTGTTCACGAAACTGCAAAAGAAAGAAAAAAGCTGTCTAAATGAGTTTTTGCAAAACATAATGAACCAGAATATTTAAATGTTCACCTGACTGAGCACTTCAAGAAGTTGATATAGAGGACAAAAATCTGTGGGGACCCATAGGGAACACAGTTTTCTGTGAGGTGTTCATATTTTAACTTACTTAAGTCAGTCTTATAGACTGTGTTATGCATTCTGAAAAGATAGCTGTGTAAAATAAGTTCTTCCTTAGTTGTCTTATTATTGCTCTTGTTTCCCTCTTTCTCTCTCCTTTGCCTATTTTTTTTTTTTTTTTTTTTTTTTTTTGTTTTTGTTTTTTTTTTTCCCCTAACTGCTCCAACTTTTCAAGGAGCTCCATGGGGACTGCAGGATGCAAAACCACCTGAAAACCTCAAGAGTATCTGAAGCTTTAGTCCTTAAGTGATCCTTTAATCACAAGAGACATACAGGCACTTTTTTTTTTAACCTCTGACAAGTGAACACAATAAAAGAACAAACCTAAAGACTCTAGCCTAAAGAGGTGGTAATTAATGAAAACAGAAAAAAAAGGTGTCTTGGTATGTTGTGATAAATGTGGATCTTTTGGGAATTTGTCCTGTTATGTGAAAGAATTGATTCCTCATTATATTTTTTTAGGAACATTTCGATTATTTTGCAAGGTGCTGCAGGTGGGTTGAGGCAATCCCAAGTACAAGAGGCTGGCTGGTGAATGGATTGAGAGCAGGTCTGACTAGAAGGACTTGGGGGTGCTGCTGGATGGAAAACTGGGCATGCATCAGCACTGTGTGTGTCCAGCCCAGAAATCAGCTGAGACCTGGGCTACATCCAGAAAGGAGCAGGCAGCCAGTGGAGAGTGGGGATCTGCCCCATTCCTCCACCCTGGTGAGAGAGACCCGCATGGAGAGTCAGGAACAGTTCTGGGAACCACAACACGAGGAGGACCTGGCCCTCCTGGACTGATCCCAGAGGAGGAACACAAAGGCGAACCAAGGGCTGGAGCTCCTCTGCCCCAGGGACAGGTTGTGGACAAGGGTGGTTCTTGTTCAGTCTGGAGAAGAGTTTGGGGAGAACTTGGAGCACCGTCCAGCACCTAAACAGGTACAATAGAGAGACTTTTACAGGGTCATGGAGTGATGAAACAAGGGGTAATGGCCTCAAAACAAAAGAAGTTAGGTTTAAATGCTGTGTTTGGAAAAATTTGTGGTCTGTGAGGGTGATGAGACACTGGAGCAGGTTGTTAAATTATGATAGGCAATGAAGTCAGAGAAAGTTTGGAATGAGGACATTAAAAACACCATAAAGATATGAAAGGTGAGATTAGAAAGTGACACCATGCATTATGATATCAAACTCCTTCATTTTCCCCCTTTTTTTTTTCTTTTTTTTTTTTTTTTTTTTTTTTTTTTCTTTGCAAAGACAAGCCATGAAATTGCATACAATTTTGTACAGGGAAAAGGAGAAATGCTAAAGTGTAAAAACATATCCTGCTTGAATTTATTGTATTTAAAGTATTTAAAGTCACTTTCCTTTTTTTGAAAAATATAGACAGACATTTTTTAATACTAATTTATTTTTTAAAAACTTGTAATATGAATTGCAGAGAGGGAGGTTTCACTATTAAGTAATTTTCTCTATTGAAAAAAGGGCTTGAGATTCTTCATTAAGAAAGAGCCACTGAAGAAGTACAGGATGTACTGAAGAATCTGTAATAATAGGCAGATGTAAGAGAAAAGGAAGATGATCTCTGCATGTTTCATCATAAAGATCAGCTGGGATTTCATGTGGGAAATTCAGCACCAATGTCCCTTTATTCTGATCTAAGCTTTAAAGAGAACCACAGCACCTTTTCTTTTTCTTTTTTTTTTTCTTTTGTTTTTTGTCTTTTTAGAAGAAGACATTGTCCAAAACACCAAAATTAGGTATATTAGAGGCAAAATGTGGGAAATACAGCTTCTTGATATTAAAGTCTTTAAGTTTTCCAAGTTAGCTGGTTAGTCTGAGAATTCTTTTTCCACAAATCAAGAGTGAAATTAACCCTTTCTAACATTGGTAACTGGGTAGTAGACTCCAAAAAACTTAGTTAGGGTCCCTGCAAAGGGTGATTTTTCTGTATGATTTAAGACACCCATGACAGAATCCATTACTTGCCTTCCGGATGAGTGTTTGTTTACCTGCTCATGGAAGTAGAAGGCCTGTGGTTTAGTCATACTTACGAGGTGGTGCAGAGCTTATTGCAATGGTGAGTGGCATTGTGCACAAGCATGAGGTGCAGTGGATGAGTCAGCTGGACCTGAAGGTCAGTCAACACTCTCCTTCCATGAACACTTTGGAGTGGTTCCCTACAAACTTGTCAAAATATTACATTGCAACTTAAAAAAAAGAGTCAAACAAACATTTCTCTCCAGAAAATGCTCATATCCAGAGAACTAAGCAAATTGAATGCTTATTCTTAAAAAAGAAAAAAAAAAATCACTGTTTTTTTAATGTTTTGAGAGCCTTGGGGATTTTTGTCTTTTGTTTATTTTTTTGCTTGTTTGATTTGATTATTTTGTTGTTGTTGTTCTTTTTTTGGTTGGCTGGTTTTGGCTTTTCCTGGGGGTTGTGTTGATTTGGTTTGGTTTGATTTGGTTTTGGTTTTGGTTTTGTCTATTTTTTGGTTGGTTGGTTGGTTGCTTGTTTGGCTGGCTTCTTGGCTGGATTGAGGGTTTTTGGTGTTTTTTTAGAAAGATTAGGTTTTGACATTGGTTCTTAGGGCTTTCAATTTTTTGTAGCTTCTCTTTTGTCTTCTTAATCAAGAACAAAATATCCACATAAATATGTGAATTTTCAGTAGCAACCTAGAAAAAAAATAGTTGACTTTTTTTTTCTTCCCTTAGTAGAGAAAAAGTAAAGGATAGAAACTGAGTTTCAATAAGAACTTCTATAAGATAATGACAAAAGTGATGATTTTGTTTCCACTGCATTTTCTTTGAATGTTACCATAACTAAGAGATTTCAATCTAATTAGATAGAGTCGATAGCTTGCTGCAGATAGATTGCTCAAAAAGATCTATATAATATTATTAGCTTAATAGACAGCCAAGACCAAGAAGAAATTATCTATTTTGTGGTGGAAGTATTATATCAGTGTGTCCCGTTGTTTACTTGTCAGCTGATAGTGTATCAAACCTGTCCTTCAGCCCTTGTGCATCTTGTAATAAGTATTTTATCTGAATGAATCTTTATCCTGTAGTATAAATAAATTCAACTGTATAAGTTAAATCCTGTTTTTGAAAGATGCATTTATTTACATCTATTATTTTACAGCACATGCTTGGAAGTATTTCATTTGATTTGAGAAGGAGAGAGCAGACTGACTGCAAAAAACAGAATTAACACAAAGTAGCATTCTCATAAAAAGCTATCTTTTTTTGCAAATACTTGTGCATTTGTGGGAGTGCTCTGTGCAGCCAGGAAATGTCACTGCAGATGAATTTTAAATAAAGTGTTCATATTTCTTTGGGGACTTTCAGATCAGAAAAGGAAATGGAATATTTACAATTTGGTGCATAATTCATTTACTGTGGGTAACTACCAGTTTTATTTCCACCCCTAGACTCAATGCATTGAAACCCCGTTAAAAAATAAAAATCTTAAATATTCAGCTATAAATATGAAGGCTAGGTGGTAGTCGTAGTAATAATAGTAACAACTATAATTACATTCATTATTTTTCTATTTAGACATCCATATAAAAGGAAGGAATAGAAATCTGTGATAGATGTCTTGTATTATTATTTGAGGAAGAAATACACTTAAGCAGAATGCTACCACTTTGACATTGTTCTATTGTACATTTTGTATAATTCTAGCTTGCATCCCTCTTATCTTAGCACCAATTTTACCTTGTCCTGGTACCGCTGACTTCAATGGAGCTACCTCAAGTTTACATTTGTGAAACTGAGTCATCATTGGCCATTCCACCATGGCATTCTTTGCACTGGATAGAAACAGTTCTTTTTGTGAGTTGAAGGCACAAAACTCAGTCAGCAGAGCCCTGATTTCTGGCCTCTATCTTACCTCAGCAATGATAATGCACTAATAATTAGGTACCTTGATGTTTATACAGTTGTTTTTTTTTTAAGATGAAAGAGGAAGAGTGTGGTGTTTATGCAAAATATTCACATATTTTGTTTTCTGCTTTGGCAGGGGAAAGGTCAGGCAAAGGTCACCTCATCTCATGGCTAACCTGATGTGCAGCAGATAAAAAGTTTCAGTCTGATTTCATGCCTATCTTAGCCCCTGTATCACTCTGCATTTATGGAGTATTTCAAAATTGCATTCATTTCTATCCCAGTCAGATCTCAGAGAGGGCTTTGCACTTGATAACAGAATGAGACTGCCAAGTTCCTTATAAAAGAGGAAATGGCAGGAGTGAATTTAACTTATTTTGAACAAATTGCATTGGCTAACAGTCAAATATCATATTGATTTTAGCATTGCTCACTTTATAATTTGCTACATGGTCCTAAGTCCAGCATATCTTATTGACCTCCTCATACCCCTGCATTACAGGCAGCTTCAGGTTTGCAGAGGTACATTTCTAACTTTTTTTTTTTTTTTTTTTTTTTTTTTTTTTTTTTTTTTTGAA
>VZSU01001448.1:19182-109514 GCA_013398715.1 Nesospiza acunhae | reverse complement strand
TTTCCCTACCTGCGCCAGCAGAGAAACATCAACCATATTTCTACTGACAATTCTTTGTGACAACATCAACACATGAACAAGATCTCTGCAGCTATTTCTTTTTCCCCTTGCCCGCAAATAGTTTTCATCTAAAAGGAAAAATCAAATAACTATCTAAAATAATGCAGATATTTGTTTATCTCACCCTAAGAAGAAATAAACCACACATTTATACACTCTGGGAGACACACACAGATGTGCTTAAGGGATGAAGCACTGCCTTCATTGCAAATGACAAAGAAACCAAATGGATTGCTAAAAGCAATAGAGCTTCTTCCTGCTCTGCCAGGGAAAAATGGCTGCAGCTCCTGCACCTTAACAGTCGAGAAAAAACTTTATTATGCTTTCTCTCTCTTGCTCTTCCCTCTCCTCTCTCCCTGCCTCCCTTCTCTTTCTCGGTGTATCAGTTCATCACATAGCAAACACGACTTCTCCTCAATATATCTCTCTTTCAGATTTCATTGACCTATGACCTGTAATGTCCCAATTTGCTTCAAGTACCTTTATTTATGCCATTCCTAGGACCTATACATTTTGATCTAAGAAAAGGTATTCTCTCCTCAGTGCCTATGGAGCACACTTTGCAGGTACCATCAGTTCAGAAAAAGCAGTCACCCAATATATGAGATTGTGACAAGGTATAGTGTAATGGTAGTTATGTGAACCTCCAATAAACTAGTGGTACTTCACAGATTACTTGGAGAGAAAGTCTTTTAGCGTGCTTGAAGAAGTATGAAATGAATTTCATTTCCTTCTCATTTGCCTTGCTTTTGAAAGGTTTCATGCAAGATATGTGACCAACTATTATAGTACTAATCCATCCATGACAGAGCTCAATTTTCCCTGAGAATTTACTTCTGAATGGGCTGCAGAAAAACTTGAAAGCTGAAAATTAAAGTAACTGAACAGAGCAACCACTGAGCTGTGGGCAGCTGTCTGTCAAGAAAACCAGTTGGAACAAAAATGTAAATTAGATTTTATTTTTATTTATGTTTTTAAAGCAATCTGCAGAGGTAAAGTTTTACAGCCCTGTGTGTAAACAAGAGCAATGAGATGGAAGTGATGACAAGCTGCTGTTGTTGTGAGTTATTCTCATTAAAGTAAATATAAAAAAAATACCATGGGCTGTTGACAGTTTTAAAACAGAGCACTGTTCTGTATTTAGTCACCCATTATGAGCAGAAACCCTGTGGTAATTCAGGCACTCATTTTATTTATTTTTTTTCCCCCTTTGTGTCACAAAATCAGATAACTTCAGTAGGTTATAGCCGCAGTTCTTGAGCAGGGTCCTGAGAGTGGCTGAAATGGATTTTAAAATGCATAGCACAAATGAAGATAATACTATATAAATAGAGTGCTCAAGTGAGCGCAGTAAGCTGGGTACGGACACGGCACAGACAAGGCTGTGATGGAGCAGGGATGTGGCACCCACCCACCAGCCCGTGATGGAGACAGCTCTGTCACCCTGCACAGTGCAGGAACCTTCCCGCTGCTGCTCCAGGCCAGGGGAGCAGGGATGGGAAGGGACATGGACGGGATGTCTGCCAGGGAAAGGGGTGCCTTCAGTCCCTCCAGTGCCGGGGAAGATGCCCCACAACAGGATCTTAAATGTGGCAGCTGTAGTTGGTACCAAAATCTTCAAATACCCTGGGAGCAAGACAAATGAGAGGCTGGCTTCAGACACGTTCTTCCCACCTGGACAATTTATACTGGTATGGCCATATCTGAAACTCAGAGTGGGGTCTTCTTATTCTTGACTGTGGGTGTTGGAATAAAAGCGTTTTTATCCTGAGATAGTCACCATTTCCTGGGCAAGGGGAAAAAACCCTGACCCTTTAAGAGCATATTTCATTTGACCCATCTTAGATATTGGCCTGGGCTTAATATTGTCCAAAAGTTCCCACCTTTTTTCCACTGGATGTGAAGGAGTTTGAGTGACTAGCTCAATTGGAAATGTCTACCTGTAGGCAGAGCATTCTGACATGTTTCCTTACAGTAACAATATAACAATTCTCACTCTGCAACTCCCTGTACATAAGCGCTAATTTCTCCAGAAATATTGACAAATTTAATCTTGGCCTAAAAAGCTCTCTAGTATGACTGCAAAAAGAACTATTTTTGTGGCACATATGATTATATTCTACCTCTGCCCTGCAGCAAAGCTGCAAGCATTTGTGAATTTGCCTGAGGCAAAAAGTTATATGTTGTCTTCAACATCTGATAATCATTGCCCTGGAGAATGAAAGGTGAAATGGAAGGATATTTGGTGAAACCAGAAAAACATGAGATTCCCTCTCCCTGAACAGAATTCCGAGTAATATGACAGATCAGTAGAGATGCAGCAATTTATGCCATTGGAGAATGTGACCTAAGCCCATTTTTCTAAATACAATCTCTTTTTTTCCAACAACTGTTAAAGCTAATGTAAGTTAGAAGAGGAAAAAAAGTGCATTCCCTTGCCACTGCGTGACACTGAAGAAATATTCCTGAAAATATTTTCCACTGTTTTGACAAGCACAGGCTTTTGATCCCTATAGAAAGTTTTCAAGGTGTTGGCCTCCTGGAAGCTCATGGCATCTATGAAATTTTATTGAAAAAACTGGCTAAGAATGCTAGAACTTCATTAGGTTGAGTGAAATTCATTTGAGGGTGGCATTTGATGAGTACTGGGTCTATGCAACTTTCTCACAGTCAGGTTGGAATAAGGTTGTCAGTCCCATCATTGATCCCAAAATTTTTAGGTGGATTCATGACAATGTTTTCGTCCTACACAAATCACTTACATGGTGTCCAGTATGCTGTTAAAATTTTCTATATTAAATTCTAGATATTCTTCTGTATCTGATTTCATCCCATTGTAGTTTCACCCACAGTATAGCAGTGTTATTTAATTTCTTGCTTTCTTTTATTTTATTTTGCTTTCATTAAAACAAGAAAGAAAAGGGAAAATACGAAAGGCTTCTAATTAAAGAGGTTAAAGTGTTTTTACAAAGATTTCACATTCTTTACAAATTAAGTATTTTCACAAAGATACCATCCATTTGTATTTAGAAAACTTAAGTTGCCATGAAAGTTCTCAATAAATTATTGGAGAGACCAGATGTCAAAAATCTCACTTGCAAGAGTGAGACAAAAATCTTGCTTTTAAGAGTCAGAAGTCCTGGAAAAAATATTCTGTCTCCTCTTACTTGCAGAGAGATTGCATCCCTGGCAGTAAAGAATTGCTTTGTTATATGGTAAAGCATGATTTAAAGGAAGCATAGCTTGCTTGAAAAATACCATCCCTGTCTCAAAAATCTTCTCTCTCCTTGCAGGACATCCTGGTCCTTTCCCTTTTAGGATGCTTTGCATTTAACTTTGCATTTTTAGTGTTGCGGGATCTCAGCTAAGAGCACCTATCAGTTGTCAGGGGTTTTGCTGTAAGGGAATACCACTGTTTCAGGAGCAACCACGTGTTCATTTTTGGGAACTGCCATGCTGGAACGGTGCTGGTATTGGAATAATATCCCAATATTACCGGCTGGAATGTGGCTGGGCTTGTCTGACCCTTGCTGCTTGACCAAAGACAGCAGTTGTGGTGTTTCACCTCAGAGACACCTTTGGTTAGCTATATGTTTCAGCTGGCACTTGGAACAAGTCCAGACATGCAGGAACTCAGGTTTTACCTCTGATGGAAAGGCTTTAGGCAAGGTGAAGATGAAAAGGAGATGGATTCTGCAGGGGGTTGAATCCAGAGTTTATTCCACGGTCACTGATCTCTGAATCTTGGTAACAGCTCCAACAGAATCCCGACCGCATGGCCTCAGTGTCTTTTTAAGCCCGGGGCCAGGGGGAGGGAAGGGATCCTGGGTGTGCCACCAACCAGGTGGGAGGGGGGAAGGCTCAGGGGACAAACGACACCTGGATAGCCCAACTGTCCCCAGGGCTGAGAGGCATCTTTTGAACTTCACCTATCAGGTGATGGCCTTGGTGACCTGCTGAGATTGACAGACAGCTCCCAGCAGGAGGCAGGGAGAGGGGAAGGGAGAAGATATTGCCACACCTGGGGGGACTGGGATAGGAGAAGCAGGATATTGCAACACACTGCAACATGCTGGTACATCCAGCCCAGAGTCCTGCCTTCATTAGTGGTTTGTGCCTGGGGCTCCAAGTGTGGTGGCAAGTCCCACCGCCCTGGAAAAGGTTTCTCTGCAGGAAAAACTCTTCTGACTTCCCAAGGTCTCTACTGGAAGTTTCCAGAATGACAAATTTGAATATTTCCCCCTCTATTCTATTAATAATACAGATCGTGAAATGTGATCCAGCAGTTTCTGCTTTTGGTGCTTTTGAGTATCTGGAGACAGAAGAGAAAGGAGCTCTCTTAAAAAATAACACATACAGTAAATAATTTGACTCATAATTATTATTACATAAAAATAAAGCAAACACAAATTTATACATTATGTACATTATGTTCTGGTTTGTTTTATATTTTTTTTTTCACTGAAATATATTCTCATAAGGAAAGAAAAAGTAAAAGCTTAGAAATATACTCTGAGGGGGGGTAGGGCAGGAATCCAAAAAACATCTATCAACTATTATGTGATTTTTGTTTGACATTATACTAGTGGATAATTATTTTGGTATTTTTGGAGGTTGGGGTGGAAAATAATGAAACACAGACCACTCAGGTATGCAGATTGCTGAGATGTTTCAAGGAAAAAAAAATCACTTGTATTTGTGAGTGTCTTTGAAAATTGAGTTCTTTAATGTCTTTATGTACAATTTCTTTGTGTCCTGTAAAATGATCATTTTGTCACTCTTGGCTTCACATTGTAGCTGAGTTATTTCTGTGTTTAAGCGGCAGTTAGGACATGAGTCTCTGGATCTAAGACTTGAGCTACTACTGTGATGAAAATGATTTGCAAGTAAATCCAGGTGAGAATCTGCTATACGCATTTTCTGTCTCTTTACCTTTGATTCAACTGAAGATGTAGGATTATTTATCTTCTAGCAGAAACTTTTTTTTTTTATTTCTGCAATTTTTTCTTTAATATTTTTGCTCATACATCAAAACCATGACCATGATATTTGAATGAATCATAACAATTCCTTGAGGTCTTCCAATTCTAAACATATAGTAAAAAGCAGTTATTTAGCTATCTTTTTTTTTTCTTTTTCCTTTTTTTTTTTTAATTTGTCTTTTTTTATCTTTTATTCCTTTCTTTTATTTTTTTCAGAAGCATTGTGCAAGTGGCTAAGTTTCCCAGCATGGAAGAAAACAGATATTTATTGAAACATAATTTCTATGGTTTCATTGTATTTCCTACTTGCTCTTAACTTGGAATCCCATGTTTGTGTTTTGTCTAAAAATCTATTGGTAATCATCCATTGAAATTAGGTTAAAAAGAGAAATAAGAACATACAAATAAATATGACAGAAACAGGGAGGCGGAAAGAGGGAGAAGACGACAAAATATCCATATAAAAATCAGCAACAAAGAGAAAGGACCACAGGAAACAGGCAGCTCATAGGAACTCATGCTGGGGCTTTTGTTACAGAAGGAAGAGCCTGGAAAACAAACAGAACCATAAAGTTTGTGCTCAGTATGTGCCTTTAAGCCATTGGCATTAATTAAGATTCTATGGCTTACAAACAATTATGACATAATTAAAGTGAGATTCTTCTACAGTAAAACAATAAGAAATGACTTTTAGAAACCGTGGGAACTATTAAAATGGCACATCAGTACCAAAATGAGCAATATTTACTAGTATTAACACTATTAAAATGCCTTTTGAAGACAAACTTAGGCAATTATTACTCAGAAAAGACTCACAGTTCGAGATATAGAACAGTGATAATTAAATCCCTTTCTCTATATATCTCTGGTTTTGGTGTTTGACAGAATGGAGTCTTTAAGAGAATCTATTTTAATGGTCTTGAATTAGCAAGATTTTCAAACAGAGAGAGTGTACTTAGCAGGAGGTTGATATCTACTGAAAGCTTCATTATTGATATTATTATATAGATTAGGGAGCTGTTTTAAGGGCCCAGCCTACAGAGGCATATGCCCGTGATGTCTAAATGCTGTAATGTCTTACAAAGTTCCAGCAATTTGGTATTGTGTATTTAGACTCAGGTCTCACTTATTCCAGGAATTTTGGAGCACTATATGAATTCTTCTTATATTTATGAAATTAGGATTATGAGGAGAAATATTTTACTTCTATGTTTAAATAAAATCTTATTTTGCTTGACATCACAGGCATCAAAAAAGAAAACAAACTGCTGCAATCTTGGTGAAAGAAAATTTTGGGAAAGGAGAAAAATCCAAGAAAACAAACAGCCAACAACAAAAAAAAAAAATTCTTGGTCATTATCCTTTTCACTGTCTATTACACCATCATGTTCAGCTTTGGAATGTAGTTGAATCAGAAGAGAGAAAATATTTTTCTTCATGCTCTTGAAAACAACACAGAAGTTTTTAGAAGAGCTTGGAAAGGCAACAGAGTGATTCTTGTCTGTGATTGACAGCAGATGAACATTTCTATTGCACATATTATTACAGGGGATTTGACACCTGGTGTCATGGCATGGTCTCTTTACAATAAAATTCAGTCCTTGGTGCTGTTTATTCATTCTGCATCAATTTAATTAAAGAGATGTGCAATAACATTTAAGTAGTGGGATGCAAATTTGGGTTATATAGAAGAGAAAAAGGTCAAAGTTTTGTATGAATAGTAATTTTTTATTATATTTAGGCATAAGTGAGAATGAAAAATGTAGATAGGGATAATTATAATAATAATAAAAAATACAAAAACGTGCTTCTGAAGTTAAACTTGATGGGATTCCTCTAGCAAAATATTTAATAATCATCATTTAAGGAAAATAATAATAAAAAATGTTCATAGGCAAGTCTTTGGTCACACTGATTTGAATTTCCCTGTTTTTCTAAACAAAGATGAAATTATTAATTTTGTATCAGTTCAAAGTCAGAAATTATTAATTTCAGCTGCCCTGGAAACAGTTGTTGTAAAGTTCTTATAATTTTGTTTTGGATGAGCTAGCATCTTCTGCTGAATTTTACATCCCATTCTGACCCTGTAGTCCCAATCACAGAAGATTTACACCACATACAGATCCAAGCCATGGTGGATACATAATTCTGAAACTTTCATTAGCAATTACATTGACTCAGGTGGATTCTGATAAATTTTGAATTTAATATGTTTCTAAGTATTTTAATTTTTTGACACTTCTTTAACACAGGAACAGATATGAATAAAATGAACAAAAAATGTGATTCTCAGTTTTTTTATAGGCTGCACTGTTTCAGGAAAGATATCTTTGTCATGAGAACCCCACTCTACTCAGATCAGAAGAGTGCAAGATGATGTCCTTAATGCTGTAATAGTTTTGAACTCTAATTCTGAGTGTTGTCTGGCAGAAATTGCTGTCTGAAACCCATGGAATTTAATCAAAAAGTCCTACTTCATCAGAAAAAGAAAGGATTGCTGCATATAAACTTCATATGAGAGTGCTGCCCCAATCACTGCTGCCCTTTCACTGCAACCAAGCAGGGTCAAGAAAAGCTCTCTTTGACTTTCATGGCTAGATAACCTCAGTATTATTAAGAATCACGTTGTTTGATAGGAGTTATCTCAAGCACTTGTTGACCTATCTGGACCCCTGTGTTTGGATCCTCTGGCCATTAATGCAATATACTGGCAATATTTTCTCAGGTCAACCCTGTCCTTCCTCAGGGACCATAGTCTCCTGAGAGCTAGCCTAGCACCAGAAATTATGTGCTTGTCTTTTCCAGATCCAAAAATTTCCATTTCAGCTCTTTTCTAGTAGAAGGTGTCTGTGTCCATGGCAGGGAGTTTGGAATGAGATGTCCTTTAAGGTCCCTTAAAACCCAAATCACTGTACAATTCTGAGTTTCCATGTCTGTGAAACATGGAGTGCCCTTACTCTACCAAATAACACGGATATACTAACATTTTCTTATTTACCAATAGGTCTTACTTGTTCATTGTAACTCCTTTTAAGTGGGAATGTTAATGTGGAATAAGTAGGGGACCTAGTGTTCTTATATTTTTTTAATTAAGAAATTTTGTAAATTGAGCAAAAATATTGTTCCTTGTATTAAAATTGATCTAAAGACTACTATTTGGCTTCATAATCTGATCAGTGAACTAAAAAATGTACTCTTCTTAGTTGATTTTTTTTTCCTTCTGGCTGAAGGAACAAAGTCCAGGAACTTTCTGTAGATGGCTGGATAATTTCCCAGGTAGAGCTCTTTCTTATTGTAAAAGAGGAAAGAAAAAAAAAAAAATTGACAGGGTGTTCTTTAAAAAGTAGAATATTTATGAAAATAAAAAACAGACAAAAAAATAGTTGTTGTGAAGACCATCATCCTAGCTGGTGACAGTGCATGGTGTCTGTATCTACAATATGTTAATCAGGCACTGGGCTATTTCTAAGGCAATGGCTATTTTTAGTAGATTAAACATAGATCCTTCCCTGAAATACAGGCTTCCATTTATGGGTTACCATTAATTAGGTATACCATAAATGTAAGTCTAAGGATCACATATACTTAACTGTATTAAACTTTGCTTTCTTGTCTTTCTTCAGAGCAAGGCTATTCATTCTTTTCTTCCACCTAATGCGATATCTTTTCAACATTTGTCTTAAGATGTATTTATCATACAAAAAATCATGGTATCTCAGAAGAAAGTTGGTCTTGTAAATAGAACAGGACATAAACACAATTGCGGTCTTTCCAATGCTCTAAAACATCCCAAAAAACCCAAAATAAGCCTTCAGCCTGCCTTCCCTTTTCTTGTGCACTTTTATCTAATGGCAATTTACAATAGCATAGGAGCCAGGACTTTGACACTAACATTATTATGCAGAACAAGAGTCACATCTAGGTAGAATTTTTCCTCTTTGTTTCTCTGTTAATATTTTGTATTTGAGCTCTACTTGCCAAGATGATGACTCCTCAAGTCATTGGAAGTGTCCCATTCAGTCCCACAGACAAGTAAAAGTGAAAATAAACCATGCTGAAATTCTTCCTACAATTCTCCCTTTATTTGGTGCCTAGAAAATAATTTTCTGGGGAATTTCTGCCCTTGGCTTCTGAACTTCATTCAGTACCTGGCTCATCATTCTTGTAAAGGAGTATATTAGCACATACAGAACAGGAGTACATTAGCAATCATAATTTCTTTCAGGTACTAAAGGTAGTTAATTTTGTTGGTGCAAAAAGCCTCAGGTGTAAAGTAGGTGGTATAAGCGCTGGAAAAAGAACCCATAAATAATTTAAAAAAAATAATTAGGCATAGCTACATGGAGGTTTAGCAGTGATTTCCATAAATGGACACCCTGCATATTGGGTTAACTGATGTGACTTTTTTTCCTGTGATAAACCATAAAACCTCAGATTCAACCATTTTCACAGCTAATGTTTTGCATATTCTGTAATATAATGTATTTTTTTAAATCACTACAGATGGGGAAATGCAATGGGTCATGAAATTGATGAGGGAATATAAGGTCTTTGAATCAAATCTGCTCTTACACAAGTATGAGCTTGCAGCTATAAGACTGAAAACTCCAATCCTCTGGAACGAGGCAAACCTTAAACCTTGCAAGAAGGTCAGTGAAAAAAAAATGAAAGAAAGAGTGCTCTTTCTGTCTATCCTCTCTGCATTGGTAAGCAGCAGAGCCTCAGATGTTTCCAGCACAAACTGAAGCTTGGTGAGAGATCTCTTTATGTGGTCTGAAAAAGATGAGTCTCAGCACTAACAGAAGCTGCTTGAAGAAGTTCATATTCATTGTTCATTGTCCATGTACAGTGGGATTAAGGTTTGGGCAAATATATAGGTCAGTTTGGCATGGCTGGTATTAATATCATTAGCTTTAGGCTGAGTTAGATTGATCAGGAGTCAGACTCAATACTTGTGAGTCCCTCCCAACTCAGGATATCTCATGATTCTATAATTACCTTCAACACCCCGCAAAGGGTCACAAGTACTGCAAGCCAGGAAACATGGGAAACAGATTTTCTTAATGCTGGTCTGCATCTGTATACAACTGGGTTTGCTATCACAAGAGGGAAAAGTTTCAGTTGGTTTCATGGAAAAAAGGTGAGAGTGGACACCATGTATTTTTTTTCCAAAACAAGCAACACACTGCATTTCATCTGGTATCTTAGGGGTTTTTAATTTTTTTATCATGAGATCTAACAGAGCTTCTTTCCTGCAAGAATCCCTTCATTACCAGAATTAAAGCCATGTATAAAGGCCAAATATTAATTGTGATCACTATTTTGCTTTATCAGATGTAATATTTTTTTTTAAAGCATTTCTAGAAATTAGTGAAAGTAATTGAATAACCTAACAGTGTCTACTAAGTGGCCTTTATGAAATCCTTTTCACAGTCCTTTGGCTTGCAGGCAAATACTCATGTTCAAAAAATATATGCAGCTGTAATTAAATATAATTGGAGTCCTCTAACACCATGGGCCTGACTGGGTCTCTTTGAAACCAAAGGGAGTCAGGGGAACTCCAAACTCAGAGATCATGTAGTAGATCAACAGAAAATTCAGTATGCAAGCCTTTCCATGCAGTGGTTTGCAAGACATCCATTCCTCATATATGGAAACTTTTTCCACCCACCCTGAGGAAAGAAGGAAACAAGCAAGTAGCTAAGTAAGAACAGTGAGAAAGGATTGAGAGAAGCAAGGTGGAGGTAATTCTGGGAAAGACTAATGCACTGCCTCTTACCCATTTGAAAACAGGGTATCTTACCTCCTCATGAAGATCCTCTTGACAAGCCCACCTGAAAAAAATAAAATAAAAATAAAATTTAAAAAAAAAAAAATTAGAAACTAGGAGACAAAAAAAAAGTAGTCTTCCTCACTCCAGCTCTAAACTGGGCAACGTCCTTTGCAGTTTGGGGAAAATTTTTACATGAGGAAAAGTCTAAAAAACTACTCCAGTTGCCTTAGACCAGACCACTGGGCAAACCTATTTTTTTTTTCCATCACATTTCTGTACCATGCAGCTCAGCATCGTGCAGAAATTTGTAATGCACTGTTTAGAATCTTCTTTTTGGTGAAGAAAAGAAAGTTGTTGTGGTATAGAAGTGCATTTGTCATTCCAAAGAAATTGGTCTTTCCAAATGAAGAGAGAAGTTCCGGTCACTTCCTCCAGCTGTACAGATCAACATGAACCTTCCTACTGCAGGAATAGACATTCATCACATGTTTAAAAATAAACAAGGGGGAAAAACCAAACATATCTTAAAAGCAAAACAAATCAGTCTAGAAGATGTTAGTCGTCATCACCAATTTGATACATATAAAACAATGCGACAACTCATGAGATAACTGTAATGCTTTTCATTAATTCATTCCATATATGCAGGGAAAACAGGAGATTTTCCTCTGAGAAATGCATACACACTAATGCACACACAAACAAGACCTTAATCTGACCACAGATATTCTATTCGGACTGGTTATGAAGAAGCTGAAGGATCAGTCTCGGGTTTTTACTTAAAGTAATAAGGTATTAAAAAAATTAAAAAATAAAATTTAAAAAAAAAAAAAAAGACAGGGAAGTAGAAAGAAGAAGCTTTATTTACCGTGGTTTTAGCTGAATAAACAGCTATTGTACAATATCACGAGATCCATGCCGCAGTCCTTACACAATGCTAGAGATTGCTTCTTGAGCACCTCCATCGATCTTCAGGGGACTGGAGGATGCTTGACCATCGTACACGAGTTTTCCAGTTCCCATTTCCCCAAATGCTCAAGTCAGGCTCTACCAGCTGATGAAACCTACAAAACAACTGATAATTTTTATGGAATTGTGAGAGGTCTTAGTTCAGTTTCTGCAAGCTCTGCAAGTGTCCCAGCACCAAAGCAGTGCAAACTCTGAAGCCCACACTTAAGCTTCAGCAGCACAGTCAAGACTGAAGTTCGTCAATATAGAGTTAATTTATGCTTTGGGTAGCTATACGACTGCAGGTTCATTCCCAAACTGTTTTGTCCATGTACAGCTGAACAAAGAGTGAAAAGGTGACTCTGGGACCATGCAAAATCAAGTGCATTTCCAGGCTGCACAGTGAACTCTAAGAAAACTGTAAGCTGCCTGACAGGGTCCAGAGCACAGCGTAACATCACCCACCTCACTGCACACAGTCACCCTCAGCCACACCTTGAGGCAGGCAGAGATCATAAACTTCTCAAGTGTAGTTTCATTCTGCTTATGTTGGCCAGTAAATTAATTCAGCCAGGCTGCTGGACATCTGTGAAATCTAAAATCCTACTTGGCATCCCAAAAGTGCCTTCATATGTGATGCATTTTCGTGTCAAAAAGTAAGGTTTGGCCACATTCTTGCAAAATATATGTATGGTATGTTATGCACACTGACATACAGACAAATAAACAGTTATAGAGACAGATTTAAAAATGTGAAGAATAAAGAAAGGGGGAAGATACAGCCTCAACATCTCATTTGTCTAGGAAGTGGAGAATGCATATTTTCATCACCTTCCCCAGTAGACTGGCTTGCTAGAAATGGTTGAATTTAGTATTATCCCATGCAGATGACAACCCAATTTTGGTGCCCCTTCACTTGTTTTCCTCAGTAGCACTGCTTTAGCAAAATGAGCCTAGCTTCTAAACTTAACTTTTTGTTTTCATTTTACCAAAGACCTAACTGTCAGTATGAGACCACAGGATGACTATAATCTTTAAAATGTTTGCTTTCTTAACTTAGGGAAATGAACGCACACTTGCCCCTTCACCCTTCCTCCTCTGTCTCTCTTCCTCACACAGACAGAAACCCGAAATCCTATGTTAAAATAACATCATTAAGGTTGCAAAGTCAAGCCTGCAGAAATTAGAGAATGTGAAAATTAAGTTTTCCTCTGAACCTTAATTAGCTGAAGGTGGCAGGCACCCTGTGGAAAAAATAGCATGTGATCATGTAATTAAAGACTGTGCCATAATGCCCCCACACAAGGGTGCCAAATTAATGTTGCACGGGCAAACTTAATTCAAGCATCCCCTAACTTGTTTTGAGTGCTTGACTTTGCAACCTCAGTAATGTCCCTTTAATGCAGTTTCGTGTGTGTAATTTTAGGCAGAACTCTCTTAAAGAAGCTTTTGGTCTGAGATATTACTGTCACTGAATCTTATTTAGACTCTTATTATATTATCATGATTTCATGGCATTTTAATTTATATTGCATTATTGGGCTGTTAACTTACTTCCACTACTCAATTAGGTTGACAATATTGTTTCACTTCTAATATGCTTCTCTAGCTATTCAACATATTATAATTATTAGAAGGCTATTTATATTTACCTACTGCCAGTTAAATAAGGTTCTCATGAGTGTCACCATGTTAGCTTCAGACCTTGATAGGAAAAAAATTGTCTTAATACAGTCATATAAACATGTCTATAAACTTTTCAAGCTCAGAATGTAATGTAATGTTCAGAATATAATAATATAAAATTACAATAATAAGTGCAGGGTAGGACTACATTTAATATAAATAGAGTCCTTCATTGATTGGATCTTTGATTATTTAATGGCATACAGTTGAGAATATTGCATGCATGTTTTTATTGGTATCCCTTATAACATCTCATAATGCCATTAACATTTAATAGATCCTTGTCTTGAATATTTTTTTATAATAAATATTATTATAATTATACATTTTGCTAACATCTTGTTGTTTGAAGCAACACTTCTAAATTCAGAAAGCTTCACACATCAGAACTCAGTGATACATAAATCCAGAAAGCTGTACTTACATTAATGGATGTGCTTTTTTTGAAATGCTGTGAGTGGAGATATTTAAAATAACCTACACTGGCATATGCTTTTTAAAATCCTTGCTTCTATCTATTGATTACATAGGATACCAATACAATATGTTAGGTAGTAATTGTTGCTGGGATCCAATCAGATCAGTCTACTTTTGAAGATTGATTTCTAATGGACTTCATTCATTAAAAGAAGATAGTTGGGACAGCCCTATCCCATTTAATCTTTATTTAATGATTTAGAAAGCAAAAAAAAAAAAAAAAAAAAAAAAAAAGGGGAAAAAATGTTTATTTAATCTTGAATGGCTGCCTCATGACCTCAGCAGATTCAGGCAGCCTGGAACAAAGCTGAGCTCTTAACAGCAGAAAAGTGAAGAACTTTCTAGAGCAATCTCTCCTGGCCTTCCGTATTTGAAAATAATTAAGTACCTGGAAATATAATTTTCAGCTAGGCCAAATTCAAATGTAGTTAGATTCATGTAGAAACAACATTTCAACATTTTAGAGGATTTAGTCCAAAAGTTCCATGCCGTGCTGTTTCAGCATCCATCTCTTTCCTTTTTCAATATTAATTTTAGTAGTGCCTCAGGTTCCAAAAAGTTATTCAGTCCCTCCCTGGAGTTTAAAACCCAGAATGCATATATAGGTAGTAATATCAGGTGCCTTCCTCAGTAATCAATTAGCAAAGCTGCACCTATGTGTGGAGGTGTGTGAGAGGGAGCTTAACACACCTAATTTTGCAGAGCAAGTTAATAGCTTTCTTCCTCTAATTAATTTTGCTGCTACTCTGAGCTCACTGTAATTGGTATATCCAAAAGCAAGGATTAGCAGAGTGAACCAGACCGCTGGCCTGTTTGCTTCAGCTGCTTGCTACTGACACAGGACATTAACAGGAATTCAGAAAGATGGTACATGAAACCCTGTAACAGACAGCTGCCATGTAATTTCCTTTAAAGCTCATATCTTCCTTAAGCTTTTTGTGTTTGCTTGCATAACATTTTGCAAGCGAGAGAGAGCTTGGATTTGCAGTAGTCCAAACACAGCCAGCTCTTCACTGGAATCCAAATAAGCACCTTTTTGCAGATTATATAGCTTGAATGTGCACATGGCTACACAGCTGATCTTTCAAAACTGGGTAATTTAAACGGAATTATTTAAGTTTGAGATGGTGTTTTCTTGATTCTTCTTGGGAAATCCTACAGATAGGTACTCTGCTATTGCTCAGTAATTTTGTGAGATACACAAGCTTCCCAGTAGCTCCTCAATAGTGAGGTGCTAGATGGAAGCACAGGAGGGGGGATAAATGTCATTTGGGGAGCAGATTGTCCATTTCCATGACAAGAGGCAATCTGTGACTGCTCTGTGTCAATATCACAAAAGGATCAGAAAGTGAGTGGCTAAGGCATGTTTTATCACCTCCTTCCCACTGATAGCCATTATTTTCTGGTTTCCACCACCATTTACACTGAGAACACCCCTTGTGATTCTTCTCATCCCATTTCTGACTTTACCTTCTGACACCTGTGTTTGACCTGAGTTTGACAAGAACTGCCAAACCTATATTTTCAGAGGTCTTCAGCAGCCTCAAGAGCAGGTATGAACACTCAGGAAAGAGGCAAGTTGAAGGAAGATCCATAGCTCCTGACTTACAGAGTAAGCTCCTGATTTACAGGATTTTTTTTTTCATTCCGTCTTACGGCAGTCCTCCTCCCAGCCCCTTCCCATGGTGTCTATAAAGGAAGTTTTTCATTCCTTCCCACTAATCACCTCTGACATGAACTTGGAAATCTTGTCTAAGAGAATCAGCCTGTTATATTCTAGGACAGCCTCAAGGAGGAAAATGCAGATACAGCACCCTTGAATAGTAAGAACGAAAAGATTTGGGGTTTTTTGTTTTGTTTTAGTTTGGTTTGTGTTTTTTATGTTGTTTTTATTTGCTATCTTCTTAATAGAGAAAGAATGAAGGCCAAAATCAGTTGATAAGAAAGATAAGACAGGGCACACTGATCCTTAATAAGAAAAAAAAAAAAATCCTCTTATTTCTTAACAGTAGTAGGGAGTCTCAGCTTAAAGTTATGTGCTTCCTTACATGACAGAGCTCTCATCAGCACTCTGTAAACTGCTGGACCAAATTCTCCACTGTGATTTCACTGGGGTTGTAAGAAAGGAGAATTTAGCTCCCTGTTGATAGATGGCTGGCTGTGTATGTGGGAGGGGGCTGAGGGGAAGGCTGTTAATTAAATTTGAAGGCGAGATTCTGCTCTTTGCAGCTGAATTAAAAATAAAATACCAATTGAAGTTTAATTACTGTCTTTGCTTACTTGTGCATTCAAACTTGAAAGATGACTTCACACTCTGTTTTTAAGCTCCTGTGGCTCAGAGATGATTATGGAGTTTGAGTGCTATGCGACACACAGTCTTATCAAATACCCCATGCTACCACAGAGGCATTTATGCTGCTGATAAGGTAGTGAGCAAGTGAAGCCTCAGGGCCAAATTGAGAGGGATGTTACCCTGCAGCATGCAAATAGGAAGGGGGCCTGTTTTAGGAAACCCCAGGCTTCCCTTGGCCTCAGTTGAGGTAATGATTACTCATTAACCAGTAGCAGTTATTCATTACTGGTTAACTATGAGATAACTATTGCTGTCCTGCAGTGGGAGAAAAGATTTAATTAAGACTAAATAACAGGAAGGAAACCTGAAAGGACTTCTGTAACAATGCCTTCTGCCCCTTCTGTCCGTGAAGCAGGGATATTTTTCATGGTAAGGACTGAAAGACTGTAGAGTGGATCAGTGCTATTTCTATTAGGAAGAGAAGGATGTGGAAGAGCATAATTAAATGCTTTAATGTTAACATTTGCCAAGTAGTTGCATTTCTGTATTTTTCTTCACTTTTGTATTCCTTCTCCTGCCTCCCAAAACAGTAGACTTGTGTTAGTTTTAATATCACTGAGCATTATTCCACAAGTATCCTATATAGCAATAAACAAAACAAAACAAAAAAAGGAATAAAGCACGTTTTTTGATGAATGTGATGAATTAATCCACCCCTAATTCCAAGTACCCACCAAAGAAATTCTGTCAGTCCCCTTCTTATCTGGACAGAGGAGAAGAAACAAAACATAGTCTTGTGGTTTGAGATAAGGACAGGGAGAAATCACTCACCAGATACAGTCTCATGCAAAACAAACTCAGCTGGGGGAAATTAGTTTAATTTATTACCAATCAAATTAGAGTAGGGTAATGAGACGGAAAACCAAATCTTAAAACACCTCCACCTCTTCCTTCTTCCTGATTTTTGCTCTGGATTTTCTTAGTCTCCTCCCCCACAGTGGCAGAGGGGGATGGGGAGCAGGACTGTGGTCAGTTCATCACATAGTCTCTCGGCAGCTTCTTCCTCCTCGGGGTTTGCACTACGCACATCCTTCCCCTGCTCCAGCCTGGAGTACCTCCCATGGGAGGCAATCCCGCATGAACTGCTCCAATGGGTCCCTCCCACAGGGTCAGTCCTTCAGGAAGTGACAGTGCCAGCACGGATTTCTTCCATGGGGTCGTTCCTCCATGAACTGCTCCAGTGTGGATCCCTTCCACATGGTCAGTCCTTCAGGAACAGGCTACTCTAGTGTGAGTCATTGCCATGGGGTCACAAGTCCGGCCAGCAGGACTCCTCTCTCCATGGAATCACAGGTCCTGCCAGGATCCTGCTCCAGCACAGGCTTCCATGGGGTCACAGCCTCCTTTGGGCATCCCCTGCTCCAGCCTGGGCTCCCCAGGGGCTGCAGGTGGATCTCTGCTCCCCCGTGCCCTCCCTGGGCTGCAGGGGCACAGCTGCCTCACCCTGGGCTGCTCCAGGGGCTGCAGGGCAACCTGAGCTCCAGAGCCCGGAGCAGCTCCTGCCCCTCCTGCTGCACTGCCCTGACACTCTGCAGGGCACACATTGTCACTACTCTACTCCAGCTGCTGTTGCATTTTCCTTCCCTTCTGAGCTACCTTACACCAGCACCATCACTGAGAGGCTGATTCTTGGCCAGTGAGGGTCCATCCTGCATCCAGCTGGCCCTGGTTTTCTTTTGGACATGGGGAGTTTCCAGCAGCTTCTCAGAGAGGCCACCCCTATTGTCCCTCTGTTACCAAAACTTTGCCACGCCAGATGGATACAGGCAATCTTACAGAGTTTAAAGCACTCATATAAGGAGGAAAAAATGAAAAAAAAAAAAAAAAAGAGTGAGCACTAAACCCCTCTGAGTTTATTTTATGAACACCCTACCCAAGGGTGCTGCGATGTTTGAGTAAGGATGTCAGAGCCAGTACCACACACTTCCTTACTCCCCTGCTGCCTCTGGCTCTCTGCCTCTCCTTTTTAGCAATTCGTTGGAAGCTTAGGTGGAGTTGGTGGCCCATAGCTATAGTAAATCAAACTAATTACATTTGCACTAAAGCTGAAAATGTCTGCAGTGGATATTTTTTTCCTTTTTTTTTTTTTTTTAATTTAAAGTACAGACTATTAATATGTCTTTACTAAGTCTAAATTATACCTTTAATGTAAAGCTCAACTGAAGTAACCCTTGTTGTTCAACTGCAGCAACTGCAAAGTCCAAATCCCATTTGAAATGCTGAATTGTAAGGATACCTGTTCATCCAAGACCATAAAAATGGGGGCTGATGTCAAGGAAGACAAGCAAATGATCCTTAAAAACCTGATTCAGGAAATCTGTATCCTTCTAGAAAGCCTACTAGAAGCAAGGCAAGATCCACTGGGGTGTCTAAACTCATGAATCATGAGGACTATTCAGTTTATCCTAAAGCTCACATACATTCAGCAAGCAGAAGAGCTTTCCTGCTTTCATTACCCAGGACTGATGCAGCTGTGCACAGACAGATGTTTTGCACCACTTCAGATGTGATGGGGTGTTGTGCCTGTCCTCAGCTGGCAGTCCAGGAAATCACAGTCCTGGCACTGTAGATGTGCCAAAGGAGCTGCAGATCACCTGCCAGCTGCTTGGGCAGCCTGTGCTGTCTGGGATGCTCCTTGCAAGGCCAGGCACCCACCCGCGGGCAGCTGAGCTCAGCTCACCCCAGACTGCTTCAGGGCTGTGGAAAACACTCTCATGTAAAATCCCAGATCTGGAATATTTTAACTTGTGAGTTCAACCTCACCCCTCATCTCCAGAGCTTCCTCGGCTTCCTTGGCCATATTTTGGCCAGTGGACAGTCTGCTGAAAAAAACTCAAAGCATGTTCATAGAACCTGGTCTAGCTTTGACATGTTGGCAAATATTTATTATTTGCTGCCTCTGTGGAAACAACCTATTCTTGAAGTTGACATTCTCATATCTAAGAGATTTTGGGGTGCCCTTTTTAGGGCAAAAGCACACCTTGTATATTTGGTGTTCATTTCCTGGATGAGAAATGTATTCTTACAGTCATCTTGTGGGTTTGCACAAGTAGTGGTAATATCAATTGGAAAAGGAAAGGATGAAACATAGTTTTTCCATACTTTCATTATTATTCAAGGGGGTTGTTTAATTGTCAAAATTAATGGATAATTGCTGGGAAATTTGAGGGTAAACACAGCCCTTTCAGTGTATCAGATTAATCAAATCCAAAAATTTCTGTCTTTCTGTGAAATGGTTAATGTTTGGAGCGGAGAAGATAATGCAAATGAAAACTATTATGCGGAGTTAGTTTAACGATACGCAATTTAAAACTGTAGCAATTGTTTTTGGTCAGTTTCTTGCAATCTGCAAGGTAATTTCTTTCAATTTATTTGGAATTAATCAAGTGCAGTGTTGAAAAGGCAGAGTGAATTGATGTTAAATAGTTTTTGGAAGATGTAATTGTCTGATGATTTGTAAATAGCCAAGCTTATCAAAAAAGTAATTTAAATGTTATGCTGACAATTTTGTTCAGTTTGGTGTACTCTGTAAACTTGTGAATCCAATTTTTAGCCCTCATTAGCATCAGAATTCTCTTTGCAATGCTAAATGATTGCAGGTATTTCTTATGTGTACCCAAAGCATCTGTTGTTGAACTTTTACTGATCCTCAGTCTGCAAAGAGAGCACACAATCAAGTTTTAATCAAAAGTACTTCTGTTTTCTAGTTGCCACAATCTAGATATTCTGTTGATGGAGAGAACTTAACCAGTACTAGTAATTTATAGTCATGCACTATAAGGCACAGCGATGAGTTCATTTCAGAAATCAATGCAGTTTTTAAATGGTTCCTTTCATTCTGGTTTTAATTGCTTGGCATATTTTTTCAATTTTTCATTATTTTCTCTGAACCGTAAAATTTGAAAAATTCCTGCCTTGCCCCTCCCTCCAACGATTAAGGAAGAAGGAAGAAAGGAAAAAAAAAATCACAGCTGAGCAAGAACTCCTAACCAAAAAGAACTTGACTCTCTGTGTTTTTCAGGACTAGCAGTAGCTTTTTTCTATGATCTCATGAAATTATTGTTAATGTTGGTTTCAAAAAATGGTGTTTCTGCACTCACACATTCCTCCATGTATTCCTACATTTTATTATATCCAGGAGTAGTGCATTAAAAGAATATAAAAATATAAACACTCCAAATTAGGAGACATTATAAAACTAAATATTGTTACTTTAATGTTAGTTCAACTTTTTTGCATATATGCATTATGAAAATGCATTTTATGATAGAATCATATCCCATTTCCACTGGACACTTCCTGGGTCACCAAACAGCTAAAAGTAATTTTTCTAACATGGTTAGAAATAAACCAAGGAGGAAGGAAGACTGATGGAAATTGTGAAATATAATGTGAAATGAGCTAAAATTAAGAGGCAAACAAATAGGATAAATACAGATGGGGAAGGATGCTGGAGGAGCCTTTCATCTGGACTCACAAGAAAGACTTGAGGAAGGTGTATAAAAAAAAAAGCCCACACAATCTTCTGTCTCTCCTAAAACCTAGCTGAACCCTTTCTGACACATAAAAATGAAATTTAAAAAAATCAAAAATATTTTAAAAATGTGTTTTTTTTTAAAAAATCCAACCACAAAGCATTTCAGAGGAACAATCATGCCCTGTAAATAAAATGGGTGGCTTTTTTTTTTTAATCTCTAAAAATAGTAATATTTTAACAATTAAGTTTATTTGTGGAATTTCACATTTTTACAAAAGTGCTTTGACAAAATAATATTTTTTTGTTGTTGTCTTTTTAGAAAAGAAAGAAAAGTGAAAGCAGAGTCACGTTGAACATTTCTCCCAGCAGTTGATGGAATGTGCTGTGACCCATGAGCACTGGCTTGGACTCTTCTGCTGCCTGCATGGTGTTAATCTTTGTTTGAGCCTCCTCTTAGTTCATGGAGAGAAATATACTCTTTGAGGAGAATTTAGCTTATTTTGGTATGTAGAACAACATAAGGAGATTAATTGTGCCTTGTATTGCTTCTTTTTAAACATCTCTTTATTGCTATGAAGGTATCTAATGCCTCATAGTCTGAAAGGTTCTCTTAGGTGGAGATGTCTGTATGCTAAAACTCTGAAATTAAAGGGCATGTCTGCACCCTAACCAGATTAAAGACTGATTATAACCATTCAGATAGGTTTGGCCTGTAAAAAAAAAAAAAACAAAAAACAAAAACAAAACAAAACAAAAAACAAAACAAAAAAAAAAAAAAACAAAAAACAAAAACAAAAAAAAAAAAAAAAAAAAAAAAAAAAAAAAAACAGAAAAAAAAAAGTAAAAGAGGCATAATCGTAATTTGGGTAATTTAATTGCAAGTTACACACACCCTTTTTAGGGAAAAAAATAGCTAGTGAGTTGCACTTTCATCCATCAGAGAAAGCCCTGAAAATGTCTAGGAGTCATACAGACCTCAACAGTAAATCTGGGATTTTCAGCAGTTGAGAAAGGCTGAACAAGCTTCATAAGAATTCTAGATCATCAGTCACAGAAATTTCCACATCAGGAGTACAACATTCCTTGGAAAATATAAAAATGTATACAAAAGGGTTAAAAATACAACTGATTGTGTTGTGCAGGAGGCTGGAGAGTCTGATTGGCCAAGGCCTCAAAATTTTGAAAGCAAACACAATGTGTCCTTTTTCTTTTGACATATTTTTTCTTATATATTATATCAAGTTGGTCTGGAACTGTTTGTCACACTACACACACAGACGTTGGATAATCTCAATTGAAGAGCCTTACCCTATACAAGAAACAGGCTTACAATAAGAAATAATTTTAACAAAGAAAAAGGAAAAAAAGAGAAAAAGTCTAGCTCTCCATTTAAATTCTAGGTAAATTATTCACTATTCACAGTGGTTTCAGAGCACTTGTTCTGAGCCTGGAACATCATCTTTTAAGGTTGCAGCCTGAGGACAGTAGGAAGATGGAGCAGCTTGGTTTGTTTTAGTTTTCAGTAATGTATTTTAATTAGAGTTGTCTAAACCTTCCTTTGTACCCCTTTATTTCACTATTCCTTAAATATAGGAGAGCAGATGAACTACAGATATATATATATACATATATGTGTGTGCATATATATATATACACACACATATATATACATATTTTTATATATATCTACTGCAGGCATCACTGCTGTTATATTCCACTGCATTGAAGAAAATGAATCTTTTCAAACAGGTGAATTTTCCAACAGAAATGGACCAGACTCAGTTCATTGAATAGAAAATGTAATGGTGATCTAAACCTATTACCTTCAATGGAGTCTGTGACATTTTCTTCAAGCATATTGATCTGCTGGAGAGGGAGGTGGGGGACCGAGGGAGAAAGGGAACTTTATTTTTTTACTTACCGTGTTGCGTCAGTCATTGTAATGCTAGTCACAATGTGTAAAAGACTCATAGACTCAACAGGGCTGGTCCTTTTACAGGGGCTGCAATGAGCACTTCTGTGAGGCTGAATTAAAAAGCTGGCTTAAAATCAACTCTGTGTGTACTTTGAAGCCAGCATAAACGAGCCTAATTCTCCTCTGCTCCCGTCCAAAATTCTCCCCTGCACAATAGTCAAACTGATTTCAGTCAAACACATCCAGAACTTGTCCAGTGGCCCATTCTTCTTTTGTAATTTATAATACCTTTCAGATAGTTAATCACATTTCTCTCCATGCATATTTCTTTCTACTAGGCTCTTAATAGTGACTGAACAAATTTCAAATCTTATTTAACCTAATTTGGATTGGCAACATGTCCTTTAGAAAGGGGAGGAGAGGGGGAAGAATACCACCGCCAGCCTGTCTCTTGTATATTCTAAGTTTAATTTTATATTTTATTTTATTTTGTTTTTGTTATAGAATCATGTCTCTAGAGATTAGAAAAGCAGCAGAGAATTCTGTCTCATTACAGAAGTGACATTTGTGCTGTTATAGTAAGGGTTATGTCAGTGTTTCTATTATAATGTAATTCCTTGGCTTTATTGAATAAAATCATCTCTTATTTGCAATTTTTTTACATGAACAATGTGGATTCAGGTTTTGCTCTACTTGTGACAACAGATATTCCATCTTTCCATTGTATAGGTTTGGTTCTATTTGAATATGCTTCAAATATTTTTGTGTGTAAAGAACACTGGTAAGACCTTCAAACTATTACTTTGCTGGTAACATCACCACTAGAGATAGAAGACACATTAAAATTCTTTGGCAGGATCACAGTGCTAGTAAAGTTCTTTAATATTAACCTAATATTGAGTCCATTTATTTTGGCATTATCTTCATTTGATCCATTTTGCACCTTGTTCATGGTATATATATTTTTAATTTGTGCTAGCACATGAAGCTATTGCATTTTGTTGTAATCTGTGTTTTATAATCTTGCTTATTACTTACAAGCAATCTGCTGCTACAGTTGTTCCTAGGTGTTTTTATAAACTAATTTAACATCTGTTTGTAATATGTAACAGTATCGACTTACAAATGGGCAATAGAACTTAGTATTGTTGAGAATTACTATGCAGATAGATGAAGTTACATTGGTAAAAGTAAAAACCACACAGTATTTTATTGTAACTTTGTAAATAAGCTTTGTTATCAAGATTATTTTCTTTTCAGTAGGCTCTCTGAATTGAATGGCTAAGTTATTTACAATAAAGTATCAGCCAATATGTTTTATTTGGAAATAAATAAATAAATACTTAGAATGGTAGTTAAATTGAGTTTTAAAGTTCCGAACCATTCTTTACCCATAATGTGATTCTGGGATCTAAAGGCATATATACAGCACGTATTAGCAAGTGAACAAATGTAAAGTGGGAGTTAAAAAATTGCTCTGAATCATTAGAAAGATTTAATTAAGATACAAAGCCTGTAAAGTTGTCTGGGCTGCACTGAGAGTGGAATTTAGGCCATGAAAAGTATCAGCCTAGAGCTCTGAGTATACGTGCTGCAAACACCTCCATTCAAATCTGTTTACTTACCTTGGCATATTTAATAGGAAAAAACATTTACTAATGCTCCTTGTTTCCTTTGAGTCTCTGCCACATAGTGTTTCTCTTCAGATATTTTCCAAAGTGGTCCAGATAGACCTGTTAAAAATTGTATCATTAGCAGAGGCAAAATTCAGATTCCTAGGCGTCCACTGAGGTTGAGGTTTTGTTTACCAACATGTTTCACATTGAAAAGGAATAAGGCACTGCCCCAAAGAGAATAAAGGAGATAGGAATTGGTCCCTGTGTTTTTGGAGATAAGGTTTAATGCACAGAGAAAAGTAATTTGTTAAGGGTCACACATGTCTGTATGGCAAAGAGGAGCTGTAATTATTAAATTCACACTTACTCAGACTCCAAAAGACAGCTCAGAACCTTCACAAGGATCAGCTCCACCCACCACATTCCCATGAGCCTACCTCTTGGCTGGAGAGAATTCCAAATCTTCAGAACTCAATAGAGTAAGATACCAGGACCAGAATGCTTGTGGCAGGCATCCTGAATTAGCTCAAACTTCCAGTGCAGAAACAAAACCAAAATGTCCTGCTCAGCTTTGTCTCCAACAGTCACTATAAAAACCTCCAACAAAATTTTATCCAGCGGAAAATGTCTGTTCTGTGGTATTTCCTCAGATAAAGGTCTGTTCTGTGTTGGTTATCATTATTGACCAAGGAGCACAAAAGTAATTCAAGAACATTTTGGGGTCATAAAAAAAGAATATATTATCTTTTCCTGAATTTTTCCTTTGACCTGTCATTGTTGACTATTGTCAGAACAATAACAAAATGGTAGTTCAGCTCTTTCCTTTATGATGATGTTCAAGTTTGAGAAACAGAAGGGAAGATTGTTCTTTTGTTTTTATTTTGTTTTGTTTTCTTTTATTTTGTTTGTTTTTATTCATTGCAACTGAAGAGAGAAAACATAGAGGAACAGGAAAAGAAGGATATGACAGAAACTACACATGCATATACACACACAAAAAGGGGGACTGAGGAGGGGCAATTTTTTTTTTTTTTGCCCCTATCAATCTTTTGATTTATCAGATGGGTTAAAACATCTTTTTATTTGACAGAAAGGTACATGCATTCAAGTCATCCATGTGATAAAATTAAAAATGGCTGTGGAAAAATGGGAAACATTTAGAATTTTTACTTTTAGTGCAACATGCATGATCTTCTTTAAAGTATTCCTAAATAGAAAGTAAATTAAATGCCTTGAGACAATGGAAAATGTGCTGAACATCTCCAGCAGAGAACCAAACATGGCACAAGACCACCAANAAGCAAGAGCAATAGATAAAAATTTGTAGAGATAGCCAATCATTTCACTTAATGGTGTTTATTTTCCCCTGCTTTGGTCAGACATATTCTCAAGATAGATACATATATATATAGAGAGAGAGAGAGATAGACAGATAGATATAGATATAGATATATAGATATAATATGTGTATATATACATATATTTTTATATATACATATATATATAAAAAATGCCAGACTATGACAGAATCTTATCTCCAAAGCAGTACTGGGAAGGACAGGATTAAAAAGAAAAACAAAACAAATGATTGCTAGTGACTATATCAGTTTTAATTCATAATTACTCTGCTTTGTTTCTGTATCTGTTGATGTGACTGTGAAGTATGAGTCCCCTGCAACCTCATCCAACATCAGGATTAGCCCTGCTATTGACAGGCTGACCTCACGAGGTTTATTCCAGCCATGAGACTACAAACTCCTGATACCTTCAATGCTTCTAGGATGGGTAGGAATGTCAATGAAGGTGTTGTGAGAGACTTTAGCAAGAACTATTAATCTAAATACTGAGACCAAGGCCAAGGGGACTTGATTGCCGTGCACCGTCTTGTCTGAAACTTGTGCTGCTGCAAAGCCACCAATTAAAATAAAGGCAGCATGTATTTGCTACATCTTATTTTAATGCAGGCACATTCTTTGCCTTTTATCTCTAGATTTCTTCCTCTTCAGAGACTAATGGTGATTGCTGTCAACTGGTCTAGCAAACCAAGTTACTTAGAGAAGCATGTGGTATGATCTTTTACTGTAATGGTCCAGATTGACATGCAGCTGTAAAAGACACTCAGAGAGCTCAGGCCACAGTTCTAGAGCATGAATGGGGCATTTATCACTTGCCTCTCTATTATTCACATTGCAATGCTTTGTAGGACTCCCAGTCGTGGCTTAGAGCCCAGTTATGTTTTATGTCTGACATTTTTGTGGATGTTAATTTACTGGTTTTACATCCAAATTCACAAAGTAAGTATTGGTCATTGTCAATTAAACACAAAAATATGACTCATATATGCCTAATTCTAAGAAAATATCCCCCAAATACAGTCACCTTATGAAACATATTCACAGCTATGAAAAGTTTTAAAACCTATACTAAATAATTTTTACATTAAAATGCCCATTTAATATGGAAACTTCTCTTTGATTGTATATAGATGAAGTTTTTATTCAGATACAATTGTGCCTTGTTAAAGCAAGTCATTCTGACCTTTCTATTTTATTCAAACAATGCTGAAACATTATCTTTTTCTAAAGGAAAAATATTTTAATAAAGAGAAACAAATAAATATGTATTTGTAATGTTGATCTTTTGTTTCCTTTAAAACATTAATGGTAATCCCACACGACACAGATTTTATTTTGTAACATTAAGTGAGTAAATATTATTGCTATGTGGATATGCATATAAAGAAAATCTCAGCGGGGAAAACTAAATACACCGGAAAGTTAAAATAAAATTATTTATCAAGCTGAAGCAAAAGTATTTGACTCCATGGAAATGAAATGTTTCCACATTACAAAACAAAATAACAGTAACAGTAACCACATTCCCCATCCTGCACACAACCACCTTTTTTAAAAGACTGCTTTACACATTTTTTCCTATAATTTTCATTTTAGGGGAAAACATCCTCATTCATCTCAGTAAAGTCCCAAAAGGATCTTGGGATACACTGCAGTTGTCCCCTTGATTAAGTAACTGATCATCAGATTATGTGAAAAGGAGACAAACAATCACATTCTGATTAATCTGTTACATGAGAGGGCTCATTGTGACAGAGTCCTCACCTCCCTAAAGCAGCTTTTAGTGCCCTGCCAGGATGGTGCTATGTCCAATAATGACTCCTGCAGGCCAGTCATACTCAGATATCCATGCTGTGAAATCTGTGAAAATCTCTGAATACTGTAGGATGGAAGAGGCAAGATGGTTCTGCCTGTTGCTGTCAGAAATTATGCCCAACTCTCCACAATACTAAATCTTAATTTAGTGTGGACTCATTCTGGTAATTTTTGACTCCTTTGGCCCTGTTTCTACATTTAGGACAACCTGCCTAGTCCCCTGTTGAAATACTCAGCTGGATCTTGTCCAGGTTCTTTTGTATTTTCCTGAATTCGATGGAACTACAAAGGGCCAGAAAGACCAAAGACAGTCTCAGAATCACAGGCACGGTTCATGTAAGAGAAACAGACTTGAACTTCTCAGACACTGCCAATTATGATTCATTGAATTAACACCCATTTTCAAAATAGCTGGAAGGATGTGGTGCTGGATTTTGTTTTTTCTGGATTATAAATAAGGACATCTCTGAAATAAGGCCAGAAACCTCCATCCACATGATAACAGGCAAGTTTCAAATGAAAAAAAAAAATGTGGTAGAAAGCCACATTGATTCAGATTTGTGCAGTTTTATTGCAAAAGAAAAAAGAAATGCGTCTGAAAGACTGTGGGGATTAGCAGGAAGGAACCCACATTGACTGCATGCAGCATGTTCCAAGTAATAAACAACAGTGTTATTAGTGAACATAAAGCCCACAATAAACAATGCCATGATGTTTCATTCACTCTAATAGGCAGGGACAGATAATTGGGACAAATAAGGCACTGAAAACTGTCTCTAACCACCTTTCTGAGCTGCTCTTGGAACAAGTGAATAAGGTCCTGGCATGCTGCAAAACTCAGCAGTAGCTCTGGAAACCACGTTTTGTGTTTCACTAAAAGAGTACGCTCCCCGTTGCTAATGGAAAACAACAGAAGCTAAAGACGATCGCGTGAATTGTCAGATGTTCTTCTTTTTCCCCCCCCTTTTTTTTTTTTTTTCTTTTTTTTTAAGTGATAATGAGGAGACAAGGAGACAATTCCACACATTCATCAAAGAGCTTGCAGAACTCTCTGGAATATATTTCCCATTGAAGTCACAAACATTTCTAACTATGGGCACTTTTAAACTAAACTAAAGTTATTTGTTTTATCTTTCAACACTCCTCTCTGTCTCTGCCCCCACACAGCAGTTTGTACATGGAATAGACTATTCTATTATATTTTCATCCCATCTGTCCTTATTTTCTTTCTCTTTTTTTTTTCCCCTCCAGTGCTTTTTTTCATAATTATTTGAGAACCAGCTAGAGATTTGCCCAGCAATAAGAGTGCTAAGGGAAAAGCTGGAGTTGTTGTAATGCATTTGTGTCTGGGCTATACTCAGACAGCAGGGGGGCTTTGTCATGTCAGCCATATTTTAAAATTTTGACAACATTAATCTTGACATTGAATCATAATTACTCCTCACCTGGGGTTTGATGTACCCAGAATTGCCACTTGCTGCTGTGAGCAAGTGTTTCACATTAGCAGTGATATAAGCCCAGGTAACTCTTTAAGCAGGAGGATAGGGGAAATGGGTCTTGGCAATTTGCTAAAGCTTTTTATGTAGTCTTAACAATGCAAAATGCCAGCCTAGATTTCAGTAAACTGAACATTCTGAGATGCTGCTGCTACAAATGCAGTGGTCTGGCAGCAACTGCTGGCTTTCAGATCAAATAGATAGCAACACTTTGTAACTTTTAAATGAAAGAAAATCTTTTTCTGCTGCACTGACAACTCAGATCAAGTGATAAAAAATGTACTCTGAGCAAGAATTTTGCATGCATGTGGAATATGTTTTGTCACTTTTCATTCATGTGCTGTCCTTACTTTCATCCAAGAATTGTTCCAGTTTTGCTCTAACAAATACTGCAAATATTCCTGTTTAATCAGCACAGACATAGAGACACGTGAATTGAGGCAGGGAGATACTAGCAAAGTCAGTGTGTGGGCACAAGGGTAGGTTAAAGCACTGGGTTTTTGACTCTGAGCTACCTGTGAATTCCTGCTCATCACAAAGTTCCTCTGTGACTTTCAGAGCTAAGTGATGATGCTTTGGCACGCTTAACCCAACTTTAAGTATTAAAGTCATACCTGAAGAACATCCACATCCACAAACTTGTTTTCCCTGTGTTCCTCCTGCAGTCAATTGACAAAGATGGAGAACTCAAAAGAGTGATTCAGATTACAGGTGGCCTTACTCTCCCTCTATCAGGAGCTTAAGTGACTAAGCATGTCAGCTAAATGCCTTGGCTTAGAGCAATGCATCAAAGTCTTAGGACCCAACGGGATACAAGGACTTGAGTATCTAATCTAGGATTTACACAAAATGTACAGTAAGCACTTAAACTGTCATCCTTAGCTGACCCCTAATGTCCGAGGAGCTTAAAATCCTTTGCCACCTGACTTCTTTCGTTTAAAGTTCCCCAGGTACCTATAACTGTATTAAGGCTTGGCAGGGATGAGCAGCCTAACTCACACCTAATATTGATTAGAATGCAGCAACTAGGCTTTCTTCTGCTCAGGTCTCCTGGGGCATCTAACTCTAGAAGACAATCTTAAAAAGGCCTAATAAGCATTTATAGTAATAGGAATATCTATGCGCTGCAGTGGTTTCCACCTCTCTTTTCAAGCAGATTAATGGTTGTCATCTTTTCTTTAAATTAACATCTTAGTAGTTTGAGCACTTTGCAAGACGTGGGAGATATGTTCCACACTGCAATGGGGCTCAAATATTTCTTCATCAAGCATCTGCCAAACAACATGATGTATGCCATCCCAACTGGAGGCAAAAAGTAGAGAACAATGATTTTTAATCTGCTATATTATTTAATAATCTGAATTTTGGTGGTGGAGTATGAACACAGAGTTATAGAGCAAAGAGGCAAATGGAACACTGAAACATAATAGTTAGGTTACTCAGTGGAGACAGAGATAAACCACCTTTCACATCCTGTAAAGGCACAGTTCATATTCCATCAGTGCCTATAATTTAACATATATGCTCTTTGTCCACATTCTAGCTGTCCGGCAGTACATTTTTTTGCATGCTGGTATCCAAAGGATCCCAGAGTTTAATCACAGACCCAGTAAGAGAAAGGTCTAAATACTGTGTTCTCTGTTCAGAAGATGGAATTTCACAATAAGGCTTTTTATTTGATACATAAAATGGCTGAAATAAGTTTTGCATCCCATGATGTCAGGATTATGTCCAAACCCTTAATCTCCAGCTGTAATAAAATGTCATTTTCATACCCAATAGAGAAGTTTTCTGAAAATATATACTTCATTTAGATACCAAAAATAATTACTAAAAACGCTAAAAGAGAGACACCAAGTTCTAGCCACACTTCAAGATCACATTTATAACCCTTAAAGACACCTAAATCTTCGGAGATGTTTTCCTGACTTTACTGGTCTTTGTGTCTGCCAGAAGGCTCCACATATTCAAAAGGAAAGCTCATTTTTTTAACCTGAGTAAATCAATACCGTGGGTCCACTTTCTGCTGGGTGTGTGCTCATGCCAGAGCTGGCAGTGTCAGCTGAAGAGGGAATAAGTATAAAATTATTTGTTATTTCCATGATTGGAAACAGTCTTCCTTTGTTACTCTTAAGGAACATGGCTGAGATGTGGAGGAAATTCCTAGTGGTATTGCCATAAACCCAGTATTAGCAAACATGGAATAAAAACACAGATATGCCTACATTGGTGCGTTAGGCACGTGTGTGTACAGACACACATACACATGCCAACAAAGTCAAAACTCTGCCAAACTGCCCCTTGCATTGCCTTTTTGTGCCAGTAAAACACAGATCTAAATATCACACCAAAAAGGAAAGCCAGTAGGTCATGGAACAAACAGCAAGGGGAGCTGTTGGTAACTGCAACCTTAAATGTTGAGCAGCAAAACTCAATTATAATCTACATTAATTCCTTGGGATATTAGTACTTGTCTTATGTAGCACTATGTGTCCTGTACAGGTTTTATTGTAAAGTTGATTATTTTTTGTAAGTTAAGATTTTTTTTGACCCTCGGTTTCCCCCATGTTTTCCCTCATAATGGTTTGTTCCTCCCGCCAGTTACCTGTCCACCATTGTAACCAACCCCCCATGAAAGGGGGAAATTCGAGAAATTTCTATGTCAATCTTCCGTTACTTAACATATGATTTGTCCCCTGAGCCTTCTCCCTCCCCTGTGCCATTCCTATTGGTTCAGTTGTGCCCCTCGCTCCTCCCCTGGGCTTCATTCATTGGTCCCTCATGCCTCCTCGTGTTACGCCCTTCCCCTTTATAAGTGCCTCCACAACGGGTTTATTCTGACGCCGTTACCCCCTCTGCCTGCGTCAATCAAGGGTTTTGACATCCCTAAATGTGTTCACTCCTTCCTTCCTTCGCCTCAGTGTTTCGCAGCCCTGCTCTTGCCTGTGTTACCATGCCGCAGACGGAGCCACTACTCGGGGTTCTCGCAGAGGACCTGGGAGTGGTGGGATTCGTGGTTTCCGCCAGTCACTGTGGGAACGGCTGGCCGGCGCCCATCAGCTCCACTGGCCGCGGGACGAGACTGCAGTTTTCCAGAAAAGGATGAGCTGAGTAAGAGCTTGTGAGATAGCGTGTCTAATGAAAATCATACTAAATATAAGTCATAAAAACCAGAAATCCCTGAAAAAAGTAGACATGATTGTTCGAAATTTCTCAAAATAATTTACTGATCAGTTTTACCCATTTTTTTTTTTTCTTAGAACACATTTCACATTGTCCATATAGCAGTATTTTAGTAAAATGAGCACAATAGACATAAACATTTTACTTTAGACAAGTGACTTCCTCAGAAGAGATAAATTGTAAACCACAAAAGCCAGAGAACAATTGGATCCGTGGGTTTTCCCATGCCTGTGTGGGGCATGGCAGTTTAGAAAAAGTGAGGTGATATGTTTTGCTGAGGAGTTACTTAATTCTTCTCAGATTAACAGTGGTGCTTGTTAGGTTTTTGGCTGGAAAATTTTGCTTGTTTATTTTATTTTGTTTTGTTTTGTAAAAACATCACACTTAAAGGGAGTAGGAACCTCTCAGTACAGATTCATGCAGTATGTTTTTGTGTCAAAGAAGCACTGCAACGTTTTCAAAGATCTAAAGTCAACTAAAGGAGAAAAATTGAAGGAGCACTATGATACATGGACAAGATTCCCATCATTCTGATCATTATCTCAGATCTGCACCATTACTCTGCATCACATCAACCACCACATTATCTTCCCTGAATTTGCCACGAATTCCCTCAAGCAGTGGGAAGGATGAGTAGCAGCAAACCTTAATATTGCTATGTATGCCCCACTGTATTGCCTTAACCAGATCTTTCAGATGGCCCTTCCATTCTGTTTCCATTACATCAAAACTTCAAAAGCACAGACTTATATTTCTTTGCAAATTAGACGAGATGTAGAATTCCTGTGATGGCAGCTGAGCCGCTGGAGGTTGTTACACTTGTCTCAGTCAATATAAAATGCCACTTTCTCACAAACACATACTCAACTCAAAAGCACAGGAGAATGCAAGAGCTAAAAGCAGTGGCTGCACGCACGTCTTACAACCACTTACTCATGGAAAATCTCCAAGGTTATTCAGCAGAAACACAAATATTGGGCATTTGTTATCTATAGTTAACAGCAAGATATAAAAACATGCTGAAGCAAACAAAGGAAATTTTTCAGCCAATTTAAGGTTTCACATCTAAAAACAGTTCCTGCTTGCCATTTCCTTTCCTGTGTGTAAAATTTAAAACTGTGCATAATAACAAGAGAATAACATGATTCTTGTTTGTAAAGCTAATGCAACTTTTCAAAATTATTTAAAGTATTCTTTATATTGTAATTTCAAATAGAAATAATTTTTGTAATTAGTGAGAAAGTAAGGTCCCATATAAACATTTGAACTGGACTTTACTGATATGTGTTTCATATCAAACATGTCCTCACTGCATTTGCTGACACCTATTCCTATTTGACACTTTTTAATATGAAAGCAGTATCAGACCTTTCATAACCAAAGGGACAGTTGCTCAAATCATGGACCAAACCTTATTTTCTGGGGCTTGATCTAACACTTAAGTGCTAAATTTACCACTTGATTACTAGTGCTATTAGTTTTAAGTAAATGAGAAAGGACTTTTCTCATAAGGACAGTTTCTCTACTAATGAAATCACTTACAACACTAAATCCCATTGACTTTAAATTAAACAGTAATTGGGTAAAATATATTAAACACCTATGAAGAAATGTTGAAAAACTGACCTTACTCGGGTAAGAGTTATAACCACTACTCTAGAGAATTATATTCCCAATCTCAGTGGCCAAAGAAAATTAATTTAATAGAAAAGAAACTTGTCAGAGGGGTCTACTTGGAGTGAATGGCAACTTGGAGTGTTACATTTTCTCCTACCTTTGAATAGACAGAGTGACAAGGTTAATATTTCCCTAAGAAATATTTTTTTTTCTGCATCTGATGGAAATGCTGAGAAGAGTAGTTGTTCTGGTCATCTCTGATTTTCCTTAATCACTCCAATTAAACTGTTGTATTCAGAACTTTAAAGTCATTGTTTTTCACTTATATTAAAAGAATATAATGTATATGATGATGATTTTTCCTTAATGATCAAAAACAAACAAACAAAAAAAAAAAAACAAAACCAAAAAATCAAGGTAAATGAGTTCTTAAAATGAAGAAGACACAATTCCTTTCCCTTGAATTCTTAGAAGAAATTGAGAGGTTTTCAAAAGCTTCCATTTCATTCTGATATTATGTTTTGGGTCCTTAAAGGGGACAAAATGGAAACTACAATCCCCTCTAAAATCTTAGTTGTGGAATGCAGCTCAGAAGTACAGTCACTTGGATTTGATCAGATGACTGCAAGAACTTGTCTGGAAGCCTCTCACAAGTCACCTCCAATTTGAAATGTGCCTGTGGCCAAGCTCCTCTCCAATTGCCATTAATTGTGTTAGCCAGATTTTAAGAGACAGTAAGAGAAGCTTAGTTCACACAAGTACCGAAATTCAAAGGTTCTCCAGGTACTTTTGTGCCTTTCAGTTGGCCAAGACTCAAAGACCAGCTGAGGCTGGATGAGACCTCTGCAATCACTTGGTCTACACCCTGCTCAAAGCTGTTCAAAGCATGCTTCTATCTAGGTTCAAAGCTAAAATAAGTGCAAAAAACAGGAGCTGAGGATTCTTCCAGGCCGTAATGGGGGAGACTGGAGACCTGTTTTTGATTAGATACCAAACTTTTAGAAAATTAAAAAGAGAGTAGATTGATCCAGACACTTGTGTTACCTATTACTAATTTATGATGTATGATAGGAAAATAAATCACATGTTATTGATTCTGGATTATGAGTGTGTTGTGTTTAATTACTTCTACAGCATCCTTTATCTCTTTTCCAACCCCAGAGAACAAGAATTTTTATTACATATTGTTGTTTCATCTTCAGGATTCCTATGATCCTTAGACTTCAGGTATACAAATTCTCCTGACAAGAGTAAAACAGGCCCTGGAAGATTACATAAAAGTTAAAAAAAACCCAGGTTTATCTCTGATACATCACCATAATGATTGTTCTAATGATAATTCAGTCTTGGTTCAAAGGAAAAATCTACCTTTTGGATCAACATCTCAGTGTTTTTTCTCTGTATGAATGAATATATCCTTGTCTGACAAACTTATTTTTGTGGCTGTCATCACTTACTGCATTTCACAGTACCACCCAGTGAAACGATGGAATATCCATCACAATTCCTACTAAGTTACAGCAAAATCCATAATAACTGAAGTCTACTTCTGCAACATAGCTAGACTTTATTGCCCTCCAAAATTTGTTTCACGTTTTAGTTTGAAAAGTAAATGTGGGAAAAAATAGAGTGATTATAAATGAGGTCTCCAAAGACCCTACTATATAAGACCTACTATAAAAAAGCAGAAATATTTAATATAGATTATTATGCAAACAAGATTTTCATATCCTAAATTTTAATAAAATTTGATTTAACAAAGCTCTCTGAGGAGCTGGCCCATAGGAGTTTATCAAGATGAGCATTAACTGAAAGAAAGAAAAAAAAAATAGCTTAAGCCTAAATTGAATTATAGGAGAAGAGCTAAAAAACATCATTTAAGTACTGGACAAAAATTGCATGCAGTGTTTTTTATTTTTTTTTTTCTTTTTTTCTTCTTGGTTTTTTTTTTTTTTAATAATGTTTAAAAAATATAAAATATTGAAGGACTGCAGAAAAAGAAGCACAAAAAAATTCCAAGGTGAAACTAGATAAACTGAATTAGAGAAAGTTAAAATACGCCTGATTTCTTAAAAGTGAAATCCTAAGGGATTTAGGCTCCCAAATACTTAGACTGCATTCCAATTTGAGATTTTTTTTTTTTTTCTGTTAAGCGGACTAGATGCTTCTGAAAACATTGGTCCGGGTCTGTCTAAATCATAGATTTTAAACTACTTGGTGTACTGGGAAGATCAGACACAATTCAAATTTTCTCCATCTCTGCTAGTATCTCTCCAGGACTGATATTGAAAAAAAGGAACAGATACAGTACAAGGTACAGGGAGCCACAGGGGAGTTCAACTCTCCTCTTTTATGTGTAGTGGAATCAAGGGTCATGCAGCATTTGACTCCTGACCTGTCTACCCATTTCTCCTGAGGAGAAACCACATTCACCTCACATAGCTGAGACTGAGCTTCCCGTTTGCTAAGCTGTGCTGGCTTTTAAGTGATGCCAAAACTGGTAGGGGTCTCTTGTGTTTCTGTCTTGTGTGTCTTTCATAGTTAAATCACAAAAATAACAGAATTAATAGCAACTACACAAACACAGATTATCAGTTAATGCATCATTTGACATCCTTATACAAGCATGTCCTTGCTCCCCTATTACCCTCTTATTGTTTTGTCTTTTTACTAGATACTGTATGCAGGTATATTCTAGATTATCCACTAGGGAAAGCCACAGTTCTTTTAATTTCATCATCATTGTTAATTATCATCATCCTTATCAGTGACAACCCCTGCTAAACTGAGATTGAGGTGGTATGGAGAGATATTTTGAGAATCTAAAGGAATAGGTGACTCTGGTGGCACAAGAACCTAATATATCCCAGCATCTAAATTTTAACCACACTTTTTAAAAAGGCCCATTAAGGGATTTCTAAAGACACAAATTAAACATTTATGCTTTCTCTTGTTAAAAGCCACTGGGAAGTTAGTACCTGCCCCCTACATGTAGCAGTAACTCAGTTGCTTTGTCAGAGGTCTGCAAAGTCCCTGACTAACCATTCCCACTGTGCACAATAGCTGCCCAATAGAGGGCTGAGATTGCCCCACACCTGCAAACTTTCATGGAAAAGTTGGACTAGGCTCTGACCAACCTGGTCTAGTCAAAGGTGTTCCTGCTCATTGCAGGAGGTTTGGGTAGTCTGGATAGACTTGATAGTCTTCAAATGTCCCTCCAACTCAAGGTATGGTGGTATATTCCTCTTTCTCAGATATAACACATTGTCTACTTTGCCCAACTTTGTGAAGCACTGGCACCATGTTGTTGCTGCATGTTACTGAGGTCTAGCTGGCAACAGCAACCCAACTTTGTTGGTACCTCTGGTGCATAGCCCACCTTAACAGAAGGGATGGCTGACAGATATCACTGCTCAAAAACTAAACCTGGTGACATGTGCAGGTTACAGCTCTCTGCTCTTCCTCATGAAGGGATCACAGAAGTGCTTTTCTAGCCTTAAAAACTGGGAACTGAAGATAAGTGGAAATATTTTAAATTTGATACATCTTTCCTTCTGGTGTTGATATTACTACAGTATGTGGTTTTATGTGTTCATATTTCTGTAGATATGGCTTATGAAATGCAATTTGCTGTGTATTTTTCCATTGTATTTTATGGCTTCACATTTTATAATCCTATAGCCTGAACTTCATGGTTTCTTTGTGACTACTCTCTTTGATGCAAATATCAATATGCAGTTGCTTTTAAAATTCCATTTCTTTCCTTTTTAAACATAATCAATACAAAGAAAAAAGAAAGAAAGGAAGAAATCATGTTTTTCTTCACACAGAATATTATCATTTTTGTCCAGAGGAACATCTTTGATCATGTTATCTTAATTTCTGGGTGACACCTGGAACAGAATTTCCACCAGCCTTTTCTATTCAGGGCGCTGACATTCTACTTGTTCAAAAATACACAAGTGCATGTCAGAAAGGGCAAACAGAGACTTGGTCTGAATGATGGAGAAATCCTATAGGAAAATTCGAAAGAACATACAACTAATCAGGCACGTTCTGAATACATCAAACACGCTGCACATGCACACGTTGGCTCAGTGGCACATGGATGTCGCACGTGGATGTGGCACAGGGATCATAAGTCTTTTCTGATGAGGCTTCTGTGTGTTTATAAATCCCTGACTAACTACCCTGCAGTGAGTGGGGCTAATGGAGTAGGGAGGTAAATTCCCTTAAACCAACCTGGTCAAACTGTGCTTTCACTCAGATACAACTCTTCCACCTTCATCTTGCACTTTTACAATGTAACCTGCATTGTTACAGAACAACAGACAGAACTGTTTTAGGACCTTTATCCCCTGTCATGACTGGCTGAGGGATCCAGGATGGCTTTTCTTGACAAATTCCACTGAATGTTCTCTCCAGAAGATTTGGTGCAGATCGCCAGATGCAGAAAGGCAACTGAAAAAAGTCTTCTACCCAACTGGAAGTTCCCTTGAGCTCCCTTAACTGATGAAAGGTCTGCAGAAGATAATTATGACTCCAGCTGTAACTTAGCAGTTTAGGAACTGTAATTCCAGTATTGAATCCTCCCAGAAAATTTAGCACTGGCCACAAGAACATACGATTCAGGACAGGGAGCATCTTTCTGTCGTCTCAGCAAAAGCTGTCTTATTACACCACCTTGTTTTTTCTTTGTTTAGACACCTTCACATGCCCATATGCATTTTCCATTCTGACTACAGAAGATTGCAGCTCTGCCCACTGCATCAAGGTTGCTCATATTGTGAAGTACTTAGAAAAAGTGTTCTTATATCTGAATGCTGAATTTTATTGATGAGAAGTCATCATAGGTAACTTTAGTGTGGAAATCACCTAACTATACCGGAGAGAGAAGCAAGGTAACAATCTTAACAGACATATCCTTATATTGATGTTATAGATGGCCTTGAGACTTAGGCATTAATAATTTCTGTGGATTCCAGGGAAGTTCAATTTTAAATCCCTTGCACCAGCTTTCTCCCTGGAATGCTGGATTCATGTCAGATCAATTCTTAAAAGAAGCATTGCTTTCTATATTATTTAATGTTTTGAGAATCCGTGAGAGTTAATACATGAAACCTACAAGGCATGAATTAACCATGATGGAGATCCTAACCCTTCTTTCACCTTGATAGCCTTAGAGAATGGAAGCTGGTAGGGCCGAGGAGCTGGATTTAATGCTGCATTTACCACAGATGCCTTACTGTCCTCATGTAATTACACAGGGCACAGCTTAGATAGCTAACTTGATCCTGACCACTAGACTGGGTGGACAGTGCAGGAAGCCAGGGTGTGCCATACACAAATAATACACACTTTGAGCTGCAGAGGTGGCTTGAACTTGGACTTCAGACAAGTCACAGTCCTTTAATTTGGGCATCTGCACTTAGCCAGTCTGAATGCATTTCGTTCTTTTCAAGTCTCCATGTCCCAAGTGTGAAGTGGAATGATAACATCTTCTCTGACTGATAGGCTGAGCACAAGCCTAAATATACTAAACCTGCTGAGTGGTTGACAAGCACAATAATCATTAGGACTTTCTAAACTTCTGAAATAGCTAACCAGAATCCTATGGCAAAACCTGTCTAATTAAAACAGTTTCTTGTCTGACTGACACAGGTGATTATTTAGTATTATATTGCTGGTATTTTCTTGCTATGAGATATTCCCAGCCTAGATGGATGTGAGATGAGGTGAGATGAGACAAAAGGGAAAAATGGAAAAAAGGGAAGAAAAAGGGGAAGAGGAAAAAAAACTAAGAAACAGGGGAGAAAAGAGGGAAAAAGGAAAAAAGGGAAGAAAGAGTGAAAAAGTGAAAGGGGGGGGGAGAGGAGAGGAGAGGAGAGGAGAGGAGAGGAGAGAAGAGAGGAGAGAGGAGAGGGTCTGGCAGCAAGACTTCTTCCTCATTTATTATTGGCTTGCTTTCAAGCAGGAATATTTTTTTTATCATTGGACATTGTCCTGTTTTCACTCAGTTTTAATACCCTCCGTTGTATGTATTTGTCTGTTCTAGGTTCAGAAGCAATGGGAGCTTTTTTTATTTGCAGATGGAGCTTGCTTGCCAAGAGGTATTTTTATCATGAGTTTCCACATAAAGGCAAGTAAAGATCCTTGCAGAAGATAGGTGGATACCATTTGGAGGAGTTGGAAAGGAGCAGCTCGTGACAAAGGCATTGGGAAATTTGACTGTCACCCATTCTGGGACACGGTGGACAAAGAAAAAAGATTCTGTTATGCAAGTAGCTATGATTGTATTGTGGAAAACATTTCAAATAGATGTAAGGCGTGGGATTTATTTAGAATGCACACATTTACATCTGAATTAGTCACACTAAACTCTTTTATGAAGAGAAATAAACAATTTTAGCATTCAATTAATCTGGTCTCTTCTGGATATTATATCTAGGATAAGACTTCACATTAGGAGGACCTATTTTTATCACTTAGTGCATCTTCTGAATTACTGCTACAATATGGGAACTGGGGTGATTAGCTCAGGCACAGACCTTTACACTGTAGAGATCCATAGCTAGAGAGATGAAACTTTATTGAAGAGTCAAAAAAAAGTATGAACACAATAATGCAGAAATAAGAGGATAATAAGAGGTGTAGTTTTCTTAGAAAATTGAAGCAAGGCAGTTTTTGGAGTTCAGTGACCTGCCTATATCCTCTGAGATTCTGTTTACACATTTGTATATGTATATTTTTTCTCATAGCAGGTGTTCTTTAAACTTCATGCCTTTATATACATAGAAAATATTTCTTTAGGGTGGAATTGTGATGAGTAGGACAACTATATCATACAAAAATGCTTTGGAATTGACATTTGAGCTTGTTTCCTTTGCATTTGTGCTTATGTGGCTTTTAAACTCTCCGTAGGCCTAGAAGCAATTTATACAACTAAAATAATGAAACCTTTGACCCCCTTGCTGAATTTAAGTATGCAGAAAGATGGAAAACCCATAAAAGACCCAGCTTCCTTCTTATCTCAGCTGCAGAAATCCTCACTTGAAGCAAAAAGAAAAGCTTGTGAAAAATGTGAGGACAAATACAAATATTATCTTGAGATTTATTTGTGTTCCTGGGGAATCAAAACACTCATCTAGGAGGTAAAGAAAGAAAAGAAATAATAATAAAAAATACCTAAACAATTGCCATCTTATAAGACAGAAACCATCTTCCTTTTGTTTCCCAGCTCACAATAAATGGTGTTTAAGACTTTGCATTTAAGTCACTTTTTGTTGCACTTTAATCTGGTAATTAGTTTTTCCATGAATCAAATACTTTTTAAGGAGATCAAACTGAAATAGCATTTAGCTTAATTCTGATGAGGCTGAAGTTATGCTTCATTTGACCAAGGGTGTTTAAGAGTTGAACAATAATGTGTAATATAGAAAGTCTTTAGCAGCAACCTTTTCCATTCCAACTAGTGCATAATATTGGTTTTGCAATCATTTAGTAATTATATAAGGAGGACATATTTATTACGAATTATTGATTTTATAATTACTGCTGCTGGTGTTCACATTATTACACAATGAAAATCTTTTAATATACAATGTTCTTCACCCTCAGCTGGCAAGCAGATAGTGCAATGCAATTTACTGAGTAGCCAAGAGTAGATTTTTATCGGCGCTTTTTTTGCCAACTACCTAAGTATCTCGCTTTCTGAAAAAAAAATATTGCTAATGGCACTTAAACCAAGAAGAATATCCAATCTCTCAAGGTCATTTCTGGAAGATGATTATAGTCAGCCAATGAAGAAAAAGAGAGAGAGAGACAGAGAGAGAAATTTGTTTAATTGTTGAGTTATTGGACTGCTAATATCACCAGGGTAGGTGATGGCTTTAAATTTGCTGTAAGCTAAATAGACATAAAAGGCCACTATCATACACTGGATCATGACACATGAAGATATATCTCTTATGAAATTGATTTTTCCATGTGTGCAGGCTGACTGCTCAGTGCAGCTAGCCTGCTGGTAGAACCACAGGGAAAAGTTATATTCAGGGCTAGTGTATAATTGTCAATATGTTTTATATTCTTGAGCAAGGGATTTTTCTTCAAGACGTGTACAAAAGAGATTGTCCAAGTTCACCATTTGATTGGGTCTGCAGCTGCTCACTAATAGCTGTTGCTAAGAAACTGTCACCCCAAACAAAGAGGAGTTCTGCACCATCAGAAATCTTTGGAAATAGGGCTCTCCATTACTGACATCAAAATTTAATGTCCTGGTTACAGAATTTAGACCTGGCAGGTTAAGGGAAGAGGATTCAAGTTCTTCCACAACCTCCTCTGCACTTGCCAAGACTGAAACTTTGACTGGAATGGTGCAAGACTGAATCTCTATTTCCTACAGACATCCAGACAAATGTACACTTATGCATGCATATGCAGATTTGACCGTGGGCCCAAGGTTGCATGTGAGTCTGAAGTTTGTTGCTTGATTGCTTTCCCCTCAAAAAAATGGTTTTATTAAGGTATGGCTTTCATGTAATCTTCCCGTAAAAGAAAAAAATAAAAGAAAAAAACATTTACAAGATACATCCCACTGAAGTCAGTGTGTTCGATAAGAAGAACTCATGTTCATTCAAGTATGGAATTCAGGTCATATCCCAGATCATGATATCCTGCTTAGTGCCTCACCACTTTTGTATTCATATGCACAGATCTTGGAAAGAAGCAAAACATATTCAGACTGGGAAGGACAGAGGGAAGTTTTTGATTTGTGACCTGAAATTATCTGGCATGGAGCAGACTTCTGATTTTACTACAATGTGAATACACATATAGGAAACATAGAAGAAGTAGAAATTCACATTTAGGTCTTCACAGGATTTTGACTCCTCAGGATTAGGGGTGGGAGGAAATCTTTAGACATCTCCATACAGGGAAATATTATATTTTCCTTTCTTTAAATAAAGCAAGAAACATGCAATAACATTATACTTCTACTGATTTGTAGAAAACAACAAAAACACAGACATAATGGAAATAGGAATGATAAACTTTGCTTTTATATGTTGATATTTTATGCAACATGACTGTCTTTTCTGAGCTCCACAAAGTATAAAGTAATGATTGCAACAGCAGTATTGCTGTCATTTATTTGGATTAAAAATCTTTAATTTTAATATTTTAAACTCTGGTATATTCCCAGGTTGAGACGACATTGCTCTAGCATACTGCAGGCAATTGTGTCTCTAGCTAAAATGGAAGAGCCAAGAGCATGTCAGCACATCATCTTTCTTTTCCAGAGAAAATGGAACAGCATGCAACATTTCACCTTGCTCCCACTCACCCTACTCTTCAGTTTCCAAAAAGGAGAAAGCAAGCTACGGAATTTCTGGTTGGGTTCAGGTAGGTGAGAAGCACTCTGGGATTGTTTTGCTTTTACTAAGTGAAAATATAGTGATACAAACAATTGCAGGAGCATATGCAATGTATCATAATGATTGTGATATGCTGGCCATGGCAAGTTTCACAACTGGGTGTTCTTCATCATGAAAATGCCTGAGCGATGCAATGTAGGGATCAATCAATCTTGGCTTGGTATTGAGACAAACTGTATGGTTTAATGAGTCTTTTCTGTCTCTTATGATAAGAGGAGATCAATCAATGAACAAAATCAGATCAGTGATTTAAAAATAGGGTTTTTTCAGTGTTTATACCCAGCAGTTTTAAACTTCAAAAAGTCTGTGAGTTATTGGGACAATGAGAAAAAAGAATAAACCTGTTACTCTCTATTTTTTTTTAAACAAAACAAAATATAAGTCAGCAAACAAGACTTTCTCATTTTTAGAAACTCCATATAAATTTTTGAACTGTGTAAAAAAACAACAATAAAAACATCAATCTTAAAAGTATGATTAACTGGAAATTTAATAAAAATTCTCATATAATGTTGGGGTGTGTTTTAAAGTTCATTTATGGTTTTTGGTTGTTTGTTCAAAAGTTATGCTGTTTTATAAGTTTAATGTCCAGTCTCGGGTTCCCTTCCCCCCTGCGGTTTTCTGTCAATCTTTTGTTGCCTTAGTAACTCCCGCCTTTTTGTATCGGTTTATATGTCTATCAGTTAAACCCCTCCTTGTTTTCCTCATTATCTCGGTTTCCCCTCCCCTGTTACTTTGGTAACCCACCTGCCCATCATCCCCTGTCCCCTCCTAAGGTCCAGAAGCTTCTACCTTGGGCAGGAGATGATTGGTGCAGGTGGGCTGACCCCTCCCATATTTGTTCCCCATTGGTTTCTGTATACTGTTCATCATCCGATATTGTATCCTGATTTGTCAGTTCATGTATGTTCCTCTCCTCTCCCTAAGTTATTTAAGTTCCATACCGAGCCCCGCCTCTGGGCAGTTTACTGCAGGTCTCCCTTTATGCGCACCTCCTTTTCCTTCTCCTAATAAACCCTTTTCCCTGTGGTAAACTGCTGCCTCCTGATTTCTCCATCCGCACCACTTCGCTCAACGTGCTCTCTTCCCTCGCTCGTCTGGGAGCAGCCTTCCCCACCAACGACGTGGGGAGCGCCCCAGTTCTCCAGCCACTCGCCCCATTACACTCCCTGCTTGGAGAGTGGACTTCTCGTGGCCACTCAGCTGGGTCGAGCTTGAACCCACAACACTACTGCTGACAACGTGTGGTCAGCTAGCCGGGAGGTAACACGTTCCTGCAATATAGTATCTTTAATAAAACATTACAGATAAGTTTTAGTCTCTGAAGTAAGTTTCTCTACTTCCTTTTTCTCTCTCCATTGATAATGTAATAAGCTGAAGATGATAAATTTTCATACATACCTACTTGAAAACCCAGAGAGTGTTGGGTCTGGGTTGTGGATGTTCCCTCATGTGTGTACACAACCATGAAAATTTATCTATCTGTTCATTAACTTGGGCGTGTCAAAAAATAATTTTATCAGCAAAAAGAATAAAAAAAATTGCATCAAAAACTCATTACTATTTTCTAGTTTTGTTGAGGAGTATTACATAATTTCCAGAAAATATTAGCCAGGAACAAATTATCTAAAGGTAAACTGTAAAAAGAAATCAGTCTCTGAATATTATCAATGCACAGGCTGAAGTACACAAACAGCTTTTTTTGCTTCTGTGTCCAGTATAATACATTAGAAACTTGGAGTTTTCTAGGGAAAATGTCTTGGAAATGCCAAAACCCTTGAAAAGCACAACATCTCAAAGTCAAAGCAATAAGATTTCAACACTGTGGAAAAACTTTGTTTTTAAACTCTGTAATCTACTCTTCTACCATGATTCAATCTAGGAGTCCCAGTAAAGGACATATACCTTATTCTATCTGTATAAATAGGGAAGGGGGGAAAAATCTATAGAAATGTTTGAATTTTTCTAAAATAGACCTCAGGATTTATAGGTAAATAAAAATGGGCATCTGATTTACATTCAGGTCTTGCATTTCACTGTGTTTTAAGAAGAATTTTAATTAAATAAAGTGAAGGCATCCCTTCTGTCTTAAGGTGACCAGATATGGCTCTCATGAAATACTTTGTGCCTTTTTTTTCCTTGAAAATGTCAAGGAGTGCAATAATAACAATTAATGATGATGACTGTTGCTTCAAAGCCAAAGACAGTGAGTTTAATAGGTTCATAAGTCCATTCCTAGCTGTGGAAGTTGATTTGTGACATCCTGTCTCAGACCTGTCAGGCATTTTGTTAGTGCTGGCAAAGAAACATTTTATTTTATTTTGGTTAAGAAAAAAACAAAAAAGTAATTTAAGTGATAAGAATAATTTTAAGTGTTCTTCAACATTTAGAAATGTGGGGTTTATTAAAAAAATTAGGTGCAAATATACTTTATATAAACACAAAGGACAGGTAAGAAAATGTAAGACAGACATTAGAAAATATATGTATTGTAACAAAAAAATATTTTTCCACAGAATGTAGGGGAATACAACTAAATTCCACTAGAAACATAAACTTATGGAAATTGACATGAAATCCTCTCGAAAATTTTTCTTCTGCTGGCTTGTTTCAATGCTGTATTAAGTGCCAACTGATCATATATCTGTCCATCTGCAAAATTATTTTCATGTCACCAGCTGTCTTTCACATATAAACACTATACAATTTTTTTTTTATGTAGCCCCTGCTTTAACAAAGACCCTTGGATGTAATTGTGTGAGGGATGCTGGATGAAACAACTATCACTGACCTGAAGGCATCAATGACTTGCAAACTTCTCATGGGCTCAACTGTTAAAAAGACAGAATAATTACAGTCTGTCAGAACAAGGACAGCTAAGTGGTTTTAAGTGGGTTTAGTTTTGGTTTGGTTCATGGTGTTTTTTTTGTTTGTTTGTTTTTTGGGTTTTTTTTTTTGTTTTTTGTTTTTTTGTTTTGTTTTTTGTTTTTTCAAGACAGCTAAACTAAGCATTTTCCTCTAGTTAATCCTGTAAACTTCCTCTTTATGTAACAAGCCTGATTTATTTAAAGGCTGATTCAGCTCACCTGGTGGTTACAAGTCAGGCACAACAAATGTCCTTGTTCTTCCATCAGTTACAGAACAAGACTTACAAGAAACATCAAAATTCAATAATAATATTGAGGTGGAATGTATCTTTTTTTCTACAAGCACTTCCTAATTTGACTGAAACACAAACTGAAAACAATTCACTTTTAGAAACTGCTTTAGCAATCTGTAAATCAGTATGACTTCAGAGATGGTGCTCAAAGTGAGCTTTCAGAGGTTTCTTCAATTTGAAGTCTAAAAGTAAACACAATTAGTGCTTCAATTTTGTCTAACCAAAATGTTTCAGCTGGTGCAACATAAAATCAATATACGTAGCAATAAAAATAATAATTACACAATGATGTTGGTACACTTTTCTTTTTCCCTTTTTTTTTTTTTTTTTAATATATATATAAAACTAGACTTTGATACCATGGAAAGAATACTCACTTTTTTTTTTTTTTTTCCCTCAGATGGGATTCTGATTTACATCCTTTTTATCAATAAATTTCTAGAAAGGAAGGATTTTTTATCTTTCATGGGGTCAGATAAGTAATCAAATATCCTAGAATAACGTTTGCATTTTTCCAGACACCAAATCACGAGTTATTTGAAAGCAGTCCTCTCTGTCATTTACTTTTTCTTCAGTTAATTGCAGTGGCAAATAAAGTTTTGCATTGCTCCACGTCGCCACCACCATGCTTATGACTTCTCAGAGAATGCAGTTGCTGTCTTTTCTCATTACCTGCCTATTTTCACTGACTACTTCATGGCAGAAAAATTAGTGGTGAACCCTTATAGGACTCTTAGATTTTGAACTGAGAGGATATCACAAGGTTTGTTCAGTTTAGCCTTCTTCATAGAACAGGACCCAGGATTTTTAATTCCTCTTTTCAAGTCAATACCAATGCTTTGAAGAAAATTAATTTTTTGCGTAAAACAAAATCCAATCTTGCTAAAAAAAATTTCAGCAATGGAAAACCTAATATAAATCTTATCATTCTTACAGTTAATTACTCTCACCATAAAAATGCAATGTGCCTACCCTAACCTGACACTCACTTTTTTCTTTTTTTATCTTGTCCACTAGATAGATCTGAAATACTATCTTTATTTCTGTATTTTTACTGAGGTATTTCCCCACTTGTAAACATGACAAACATGCTTTGCTCCTAAATGCATTACTTGTTATTAACCACACTGAAAATACACACTAGGTATAGTGTGTATTTAGACACAAAACCTATTATTGAATGTCAGGTGATCTCTACTGTATGTTCCATTGTGTACAATAAATCTGGGTTAAACATAAGATAAGCTGAGTTTGCTTAGCCTGCTTTTCACTGAGCTAAACTAATTTGAACAGCCTTGATTTTCTGCAGGGTAGACTACTCCCATGGATAGTTCTCATGAATCAGCTGACTTGTTAGGTGTGATGCCAGAATAACTTGTTCATATATCTGAGTCTAATAGTATCCTTGTCCCTAGTTTGTCGGAGGCAGAGAGCACTGTGTACCACCGGCTTGTATTCTTCATTATTTATCATTCCTTTAGCTTTTGTATCAACTCCAAGCTTTACTGGTAATGATTTTATGTTTTCTTCTACCTTGTTGATAAAATGTTTACTAGCATAGAGTCAAAAATCAATCCCAGGGAGACCCCAGTCAAAAAACACCTTATTAGTATTAATTCCCAATTTGCTGTTATGTTGTGGGGCATAGCTATCAACCATTTCTTTAATAATTCAATGTGATTGGCAAAGCAATGGGGTTTTTTTGTTTGTTTGTTTGGTTTTTTTTAGTTTCTTGTGTACAAGTCAACTTCTTTAAAGGAGTTACATTATTATTCTGTGTTATTACTTTATTGAATTGAATCAGTCCTCTCATCAAAGCACTGACGTGAGCTGGTTTGAAAAGATTTATTTTCAACCTGTGCAAATTCACTGCCATTCATACATTACTTTCCTTTAATTCATTGTTAATTCAGGCTTGTCTCAAATGGTCCATCATTTTGCTTCAAATATAAATGAAACTCCTAATTGCTTGGATTATCCTATTTATTCTTCCTTTAAAAAGTTTGTTACTATGCATTTTTCCCATAACACTTCAGGTACGTCCTGAAGTTTTAAACACCGGATTAAATCAACTTTAATGGTTTGAGTAGCACCTGAGACAGCTCTTTGAAATTCTTAAATACAAAATTACTAAGCCCTAATGATTTAAAAAGGGATTCTTATGTGAAAACAATAGAATTTAAATGGGAGATATTCCATCATGATGTGACAAACAAGCACTGGTCAGAACCCCTCACTGACCTTTTCTAGGGTTTCCATACACCACCATCCCACTCACATCCTGTTGCCACATGCAATATATGCTATTTTGAATGACACATTATAACACACTTTGAAATGTTAATTGTTCAGATGACTTAGTATTAACAGTTACAAACCAAGGTGTCTTCACTGAATGAATTTACCTTTCATGTGAGCTATATAAGTGAGTTGCAGTACTCCCTGGAGAAGAGAGATGTAGTAAGGGCTCCTAGCTCTTTGATAATTAACAAAAAAAATCAGATCAAGAGGTTGTCCCAGTAGAATCTAAACTGCTTCCAGTGCTGGCCTACCAGCTGTTTCCTTTAACATTGCAGAACAGAAAAGGAAAGGCAAAAATGGAGTGAAAAGACACCTGTCTTGAGGTGGTTTTGTACCATCCATTGTAACAAAGAGATCATATCATTACATCTTCAGTCACATTTGATCAAACCACTGTAATGATATCCCCTACTGTCACTCCCATCCCTTGCTCATCATTTTTAGAACTCTGGTAGTTATGCTACCTCTGGTGCTGCTTGCCATCTAGGGATTACTGTTGGGGCTGCCTCAATCTCTGTTGTGCTGTTAATAGCAAATTTAGCCATCTGAGTAGATCCTCATATTGATACTTAATGGCTTCTGAACTAGTTCCCACTGCAATAGAATTGCTTTGTTGGTGTCTAAAGACATGGAGAACAAACACACACATGCACACAACTTCCAGGCACAGCAGCCAGGGACCATTTGCAAGATCACCCTTTGTTAACCAGCCAAGGAACAATAACTCTCTAATCAGCATGAATCTGGAAACCAGCTGATATTTAGATGCTTAAGTGGTTAGAACACTTGGTGGGCAAGGATAAGCCTCAACTTTTGGTCTTTCACTGGAAGTCCATGGCATTTTCATGGCAATTTCCACTTTTGAAGTGTTTTCTTTTCAGTAAAACAACAGATGACAGCCATTTAGAGGTTGCAGGTTCAATATGGACTTGCATCTAGAATCTTGCTGCTTTGTTATTATACTAACCCATGCTCATGAATAGCATGGAGAAAATAATGTTTTCTCTACATTCATTACAGGGAAAGTTTTCTATTTGTTACTTATTTGGTTTGGTTTTTACTCTGGATAAATGCAGCATAACATAACTGATCAGTTGAGTAAGAAACCATACTCTGCTAAGAATGTTAACAAAATTACATGGCATCATCATCTCCTTGTCTTTCTCTGTCTGCAATTCTGCATCCATGTGGAATATCTAATAAACTCCCCTCCTCTTACTTTCCCCAGGAAAGAAAATTTTACAAGTGTTTTCATTTCATTGATTTTATGAGAACAGTTCTATTGGACAATATCTGAAACAATAAACCTCAAACTGGCTGAGGAGACGGCAGCTGATATGTGTGGGCATGTATTCATTATTTGTTCCCCATTGACTGTACATATGTGGAAAACCATAAACATTCCTCAGTTTTAGACAGTAAATATTATTTTAAATGGTATATAAGTTTAATCAGTAATTAGTCAGTAATCAAATCAAGCCAGTCATTGCAGACCCTCATTTGTATATATTTTTTGTCCTGCACTTCTTGACTGATGCTATATGAGAACATGCAAATTAAAACAATCAATTAAGTTGCATGTGAAATAAAGGACAGAAAAATGAACACTGATTTAATCCTGTGTTTACCTATAATTTCTAAAGAATTGCTTATTTTGAGGAAATGCCTTGATTTTATTTTCCTAATTAATACAGAGTAATCTACCATAATGGTAGGCAATGAAAAGGATTCCAGCTTTTTCAGCATTTACCAGTATGTGTTTTATTTTTATTTTTTTGTGCCAGTCTTCATCTCTGCAACAACTTCATTTGCCTTGAACAGCATCACATAAAGCATTTCACTTTGCATAAACTGTGCTTCCCTCAAACATTTTCCTATATCCAAATGTAATGTGATGAATATGGTTTTCTAATGGATACAGCTCTGCCCGATTTTTAGTTGGGGGAGAAATTAATTTACTAAGAAGAAAAAAAGTAAAAGGAAATAATTAAAGTAACATTTCACTAAAGAAACATTTTGACTACTGCTATACACTCTTAACATTCCTCTTCTGTAATTTTCATTGTTGCTAAACTATTTTTCTTTAGAGCTCTGGTTTTAGTTCTGAGAGAAACACATGAACCAATTGGCCAGGTTGAATTTAGGCTGATAGGAGCTAGCCAGCTCATAGATACCCGTTTCTTAAAGATCTCATGAGTTAAAACAAACAAAAAAATAGACAAAGAAAAAAAAAACCAACAAAACCCAATCAAGAAAAACTGGTCAAAAAAACTGTCACACACTCTACTGGTGGCTATGAGAATAGTAGCAGGTATTCCTATTTACACATCAATTAATCCATGTTGAAACAGACTACTATCAAGAAGAAAATTTAGTTTAATCATGCTGTCTTGGATTGTATGTTTTGTTTTATTTGCTTTGGGATAAGGATTTTCTGCATGCTCTGTTGTGGTTCCTTCATCCAGAAATTTCTGGGATGACAGAAAGAGGGATCACATAGAACTGATGAGCAGGACTGTGCTTCTGTCTCCAGTGGCCAAGAAAGGAGGATCTGGGAATGAAACACCTTGGTGGAAACTGTTTGGGCCTGAATCAGTAAGGGAAATAAACTGCTTATCAAGAACATAAAAGATTTTTTTTTATGGTTTCCATATGTGTATGAACATCACTGTTGGTGTAAGTACGCTCAGTGTTTATGTATATGTGCTTACTAAAATAGGCAATTATTTAAAGAGAAAAAAGAATTGCATCGTCAAAAAGGACAAAGTTAAGTGGAGAAAGAGAGAACATGTTAAGGTAAACACAACAACAACAAAAATTTTGTTTATGCATGTGCACTTATTAAAATTGGGGCATTTAAAGAGAAAAAATAATTGCGTCTACAAAAAGGACAAAGAAAATTAAGTGGAGAAAAGAGAGAACATGCTAAGGTACATTAAACAACAACAAAAAGTCAGAACAGTTGAATGCCAGCATTTCCTTTAAGACAATTATACCAATATTTTAGTACAAAAAAATGCTATTTAAGCAAAAACTTTTCCAAATTTCTAAATAAATAATTTCTGTATAAGAAATAGAAACATCCTCAGTTTATTGAGATTATTAAATTGTGTTGAATTCCAATATCCACTAAAGAGAAAGAAAAGAAACAATAATCTTCTAAGCTGGATGAGTACACCAGATAAAAATTGAACCCCTCTCCAGATATACCTGTTCTTCACTAACTACCCTCTAGGACAAGTCTACAAGTAGACTTGTACTTGATCTAATGCCAAGGGTGTTTTTAAAACAAACAAACAAACAAACAAAAAAACAAGGTACAAAATTTGTCTCTATTCCTTCATCAAAATCTGTAGTAATAGAGGAATAATAATATTACAAAACACGTTCTCCAGAATAAATCTGTGCTCATTCAAGTCTCCAGAGAAAACAATTTTGGTTTCAAAAAGATCTACAAATGTTGGTTTTGTCATTGTCTCAAAACTTTGACTTCAAAACAGAACCAATTCTCAGCCAAATTACCTTGAAATAGTGTCTTTGATTATTTTTTTTCTCTCAAAAATACATATATTTCATACTCATTCGGAAATGGATTTTTTTTCTTAAAATGATCACAAGAACATTTTTTTTATTTTCTAATAGGCTCAATTTAAAGTTTGAAACCATATAAAATTCAATTTTTTTCTTTCATTTTTTCATGTAGTTTTGTCATAAATTTGTCATCCTTCAAAGAAAAACTGTGAATTCTAACACCTCTTATTTATGAGGTTAAAAATAGATCAATATGGTGCTTAACTGAGTACGAGCCATGTGGTAGCCTGGTGCCAAGTTCAAGGATGGTCCTGTTTTATCATCAGACTCCCCAGGAAAAAAGCTAGTTGGATTCTGGTTTGGGACCCAGTCAAATCCATCATTTCATTATGAATGTGTCGTATATCTTTGAGTAACCTTCACCAAGGACATCAATGCCTGAAGAAGTTACCTATAGCTAAGTTCTGGGGCTGCAATTTTGCATTGTAAGTGCTGCTCGTACATGCACAGGGGGGAAACTGTAGAGCAGTATCTGATCTTTGTTGATCCAGACTGAATTATTTCACCTACAAAATAAAGATAACCATGATTTTCTATGAGATATTTTGAGTGTACTCCTATAGAGTGAATAAGTGGGTACCATTAGTATTGCTATTAATAATAATACATTTGCTGATCCATTGAGAAAAATCTTTGTTTCAAGCTCCAAGAAAAGTAAATCTCCTACTCCCTCTATTAGCCAGCCCTTTCCTCCACTTCTTCCCTTCATTAAAGTGGAAGCAGTATAAAAGGTCTGATCAGGATTGTAGCTGCAAAGTCAATAGGAGCCAGTCATTTAACTTCTTTAGGCACCTTTGAAAATCCCAGCCTGACATCACTACAAATTAGCTGCACCAGAGCAGGGTTTTTCTTGGTAAGTAATATGTGAGTTACAAAGCATTTCTGCTTAACAAATGTTTCTCTTTCGTTAAAGAACTCTCAGAGATTTTTTTGAGCTGGATTCTCAACATGGATTTTTCATATGGAACAATAGTTAGCACCCTGACAGTTAACACAGTAAAGAACGATTAGGCAGTAATTTATCTGCTTCATTGTGTAGCTCCAAAGAGATGAGAAAACTTTTCTTAAGATTTCTAGCAGGGGTTTTGGGGGGGGTTTTGTCAGTTCATTTTTTATTCATATCTGCTTATAGTTATACTGGACCATTGTGTTATGCAGATTGAACAAAATTTCACTCACTTCTCTTGTTTTTAAAGAATATTTTGAATGTTTTTCTCCATACCCTAATCTGAACCCCACTACCAGGGAACGGATTAGCTCCATAAAAATTGTAGAGGTTGTCACTTAATAACATGCAGAATTAGGTGTTTAGGTAAAGTGTCTGAAGCATGGGAAAGTCAGGCACTGAGAAAACAGTGCATAAAGCTGAGAAGCTACAGTAGGAAATGCACGTTGAGAAAACAGTGCATAAAGCTGAGAAGCTACAGTAGGAAATGCACAGGTGAAATGAGACACAGATTTCAGAGCTGTGGGAAAGACATTTTGATCTGGTCTGAGAGAAATCTCTATTATAACTGCAGCTAATTCTTGAGCTTTCTGTTAAAAAAGAATCTAATTATAGACTTTAGTGGATGAACAAATCTGAGAAGGACACCTATTCTTTTACACTTAAAAGCAGTTCAGGAGTGCATTTTATCAGACCTGTCTTTTTTGCTTAGCATGAGACGAAAAAGTCTCTCAAGTGCCTTTACAGGACAACTAAGCTATTTTTAAATTCACAAATCTGAGCACATGAATGACTATGAATGACCCCCTCAGATGACTAAGATTGTACTAGCTCCCTAAATCTGTCCACAGTAGTTCTACCAGGTTACCTAGAGAAGCCTAAGAAAGCTTCCAAAACTGGATGGCTAGATGGTGTCAGTACCTGTCAAGGACTGGACAAAGCCTACATGACTCCTCCATTAAAATAAAATAAAATAAACAAAAGCAAAAAAAAAAAAAAAAAAAAAAAAAAAAAAAAACCAAACCCAAAACAAGAACCCCACAAACAAACAAAAAAATCCCAACAAGACAAAACTGAAAAGCCACCACAAAACTGTGAACCTTCCCCACTCTATGAATTCCAGTGTACTTAAATGGTTCTCACTAACCAAGTCACCATACCATTGGCTGGGTATGCACATCTTGGGGCCACAGTGTGTTATTTACTTGTCTAAATAGAGTTTTCTGAAGGTTGAAACATTTTGGGCTTGGGGTATCTCAAACATCAATTTTGGTACTTGGCAGTACTTAGTCAAAGGATCAAACAACTCTTTAGTTTTACATCCTACTGGTATCAACAAGCTCTTAGCACTTACATGTGGTTACAGATCTAATCCCCCCTGATTTACCTCTAGTTTATAGCAATTACCACTGTCAATAAAAAACAATAAAAATTGAGGTTATTATTAATGATTCAATATATTAAAATTATTTCAAGATCTACTCTAATTAAAAAACATTAACCCTTCTATGATCATGGTCCCAAAAGTCATCATTTTTGAGCAAAAAAAAAAAAAATCTTCCTCAAGCACTCTTTAATGACGGCTATGGCCCTAAGTCATTCACTCAGCTGTTTTATTACTTGTCTTTAAGTCTGATGAGTTCAAAGCAGATGTGAATCACTGAATTTTACGTATCTACATGTCTCTGAAAGCTTGCTGAATAATAAGAACTGCTAATTAACACCAATTAAGAGCTGTTATTGTCATTTAAACTTGTTTGTTATTTTTTTCAACTCAATAAGAATACAGAAGACAGAGGAGCCTGAGATCACCTGGACTGAAGCAGTTTGAGGGGTCATTTTAATTGGTATATAATGTGCAGTAATAATTTTTTAAAAATATATATATAATTTTTATAGGAAGGATTGCATTTGTGATTGGGTCAGTTGCAGAAGACATTCCAGTATTGCTTTTTTCAAGAATTATGAGCTATCAATTGTCCAAAAACCCTAAACTCCAAATTCATATAAAATAAATCACCATTACACATGCACACACATTGGTTGCAAAGGAGTAAAAGTAAATCTCCCTTAATACTGATTTTCCTGCTCTGCACTACATTACCTCACAGGTGCCTGGCTTGATATACACATTCAGTGAGATATCTGAGGTCTTGTATAAGAAAGAATCTTAGCACAACCAGGACTGATGACTGCACTACAACTACATTTATTTAGAAGGTTGATAATGGATGTTCTGAATGTGAATGAGTCATCCGGAATCAGATGTATATACGAACAGATTTTGTTCCAGAAGACCTCAGGTTTGGAAAAGCCTTATCCTTAGGTTATGGGACTCCATATCTGTCTTGCCACCAAAACTTTTACTGAAGTTTGTGTGCCTAATCACACTACTTTGAAATTGCCTTGCAAAGAACAAAGTAAAAATGAAAAATTTGAATTTACATGGTGGTACATCTTTATATGTAGGAGTGGACTAACTATAATTTATTGTTTGCTTGTTATTTCCATCATCGGCTGTTGGCTGCAAATATACTCAGAATTACTGCCCAGGAGACTCAAAAGCATTTCTGTGACAATTAGATTTCTCCTGATGGTCCTGAGCAAGGTCCTCACATCACACCTCTCTTCCTTGCTCAACAAGCTGCAAACTGTGCCCTTCCTAGTCATGACCCTCAATCAAGGAACTTCTTTATCTCTCTTAAATAGGGAGCCCAATAAAGTGGGCTCTGTTCAGAAAAACTGTCAGGCAAGAACTGCATCTGTGTCTTTACATCAGAATAGGCCAATGGACAGTTTTGACATGCTGTACAAGAAACAGTGAAAAAAAAATCTAGAAACAAAATACTTTAATCTCTTACCATCCAGTTGACTGCCCTCACTGATGCCTTAAGTTTTAGCTTTCATATTTTCCAGATTCTGTACTGCATTATTGTATAACTCTGAACTTCATATAAAGTGTTAGCAAGTTCTCACAGTTTAGTCAGACAAAACAATCCTTTTCCAGCCTGAGAAACAGCGATGCCATTGCAGCTTCAGGCCCAAAAATTACAAACAGCAAATCGAGGAGAGCAAACTTGGAGAATGGGAGTTCATAACCTAAAGCTATAATTGGACAATTAACCCCAATATGGAAATGGACCAAACCTTATAAAACTCATGATCTGTTGTCCATCTTGGGTGGAACCATGGCCAGGCCCTTGTACTGCCCAAAGTGTATCCTTTGAAGGCCTTTTAATAAATCCCTACTTTATTCCTTTAAGTCTGTCTAGCCTCTGTGCTAGGTAGCCTCTCAAAGCATCACCACCACTGACTCATGCAAGTTATCTGTTTTGCTTCTTGAACCTTTATTTTGGCCATTAAGTCTTGAGCATGAATCTGATTTGAGAAATATATAGTGAAGGCAAGGCAGAATGAGGATTCAGACCTTCACCAAATGAATCTAAAGTCAAGTTCCCTATGCAACCAGTAGGTTGCTAATTAATTTGGGGTGGATTTTGTCTTTTTTCTCTTGTTTTCAGGAAAGCACTCTGCTTTGTAAGTAACTTGTGCTTTCCAGTCTTTCTTCCCATCTCACTTAAGCAAAGCTATCCACAGACCTACCATGAAGAAAACCTTACCTTTTAGGGGCTTTATCACATATGCAGGATCCTGACTGCTGATTTTGTGTTGAAGTGGCTTCTAAAAAACAAAGAAACTTGAAGGATTTAATGCGATATTCATTTTTCTTAGAAACATCTTTTACAACTTGAATGCCTTTCAAAAATCTCTAAAAGAGAAAAAGGAAAAAGAAAACAAAAATGGGAAAGCAAAAAGGGGAAAAAAAAGAAAAAGGAAAATGAAAATGTAAAAGGGAAAAAGTGAAAAGGGAAAAGGAAAAGGAAAGGGAAAAGGAAAGGGAAAAGGAAAAGGAAAAAGAAAAGGAAAAGGAAAAGGAAAAGGAAAAGGAAGGAAAAGGAAAAAAAGGTAGTGCTACTATTTTCAAGGGCATGTGCTGGCCCAGATTAAATTGATGTGCCCCTGTATGTAACATTTAAAACAGGATTATTTTTCTAAGAGAATGCAGCCCAAACCAGAAAAGCATCCCAGTAAAATTTCTTCAAGGGAAAAGAGGAGGGGAAATAAAAAAATAAAGCCAGACAAACAACCAGATAAACAAACACTTCTACCTTTGCAGACTTCCATTCTATCTACATCTGTCTTCTTGTACTCCCACCAACTAGCAGTTATTGAGTGCTTTTCAATTGGCATTTATGACTGCCTCTAATGGCTTGCTTGTACATGAGGCTTGCATATCTTAACTAAATATTCAGTGATTTTTCCTTATTCTAATATTCCTAATTAGATTTATGAACTCTTTACCATGTTTTATGTTGATGAGGGACTGAGAATAAAATCCCAAAATGCTCACTCTAATAAAATATCACAGCTAACCAACTTGTGCTATTGCATGTGTTATTTCAGTGAATAATGAGCTTTAAATAATGTTCTGAATATGTTACCAAGGATGCAGTAAAGAAATATAGACTGGTGATCTATTACAATACATTAATAAATACACTGGTACATGTAGTTCACTGTCCATAAGGGGTAATGGATCATGTTGTGAGAACAAGTTAAGGGATAAAGGATTTGAGACTTTTTGTTTTTAAAGTCTGCTATATGAATACCCATTTACTCTAAAGCACATTAATATTTGCTTACTTGCTATTTTGATTATTTTTTTTTTTTTTTTTACTTTGTTAAATTTGAAGTAAATTAATAAGGTGTAAAAGTGGGATGTAGTATAATGTAACTTTTTCTTACATTTCAGATCTGGAACTATTTACCTTATTTTCCTACCCTAGATATTGAAAATGTTTAAGCAATATAAACCATCGTGCTTTGATCTAATCAAATTGACAAAAAATCATGCAAAAAAATGGTACTTAACTATTACAGGAAAAATTTCTATAGCTATATATTTGTCCAGCATATGAAGACCAAGACTGATTTTTATTAGCAGTTTCACATCAGTCCAGTGTGAGTTCTCTGCATACTACGCCTGCTACTACACTTTGTAGATAATCATGCCTTCAATTCAGAGAAAAATATGAATTTTCCAGAATTTTATCCAGAAGTAATATGTATTAATACAATCCTATTTATTTCATCAGCCCACTGAATAAACCAAAGCATATTTACTTCTAAAAATCCTTGGTACTGTAGGAGAGAGCAGAAGGCTTACTCTGTTTTGTGATGGTTTTGTGTGAGAAGGCAGTCATATAATTCATTATTCTACCAAACAGCATCATTTTGTGACTGTCTCCTATCATTCCTTCTTTCCTCTTTTTATAGGACTCTTGCTGGTTTGCCAATGGACTTGAAGCACTCCAGTCTTTCCACTGACTCCACTGTGTATATATAATTATGTGCTCTTCCTGTCAGAGACCATTTTTCACTGTTTTCTGAATAGCTGAGTGGATTTTGAATCTTGATGAAGGCCCATCGATGTTCCTGAACCTGCCACTGTGACTGTCGCAGCTACGCGGTCGCGAACCCCGGCTAGCTCCCACAAGCGTAGCCACGACGTGGTGTGGGCCAGCCGTGTGGCCACTGCAGCCCTCACTCCAAGCGGGGAGCGACTGGGGCAATCGGCCGGCTACCGAAGCTCTCCCCACGGCAGGGGTGGGGAGCTCCGGTGGGGGAGAGAAGCGGTGGCGGACTGCTGATGCAACAGGACAGAGGCAACGAGAGGCAGCAGGTTGAAGCAGCGGGGGAAGGTTTACTGAGGGTAAAAGGTGCGGAAGGAACAAGGCTACAGCAAACTCCCACTGGGTGTGGCATTGTACAGCATTTAAATAGAGTCACAAAAAAGGAGGTGCCCAGCTAAGCCAACAAATCACAATACAGAACATAATGAGGGACATAAGGTACAAGCCAATGGGGTACAAATGAAGGAGGGGCTTCCCCATCTGCACCAATCAGCCCCTGCCCCTGGCCGAAGCTTCTGGGCCTTGGGAGCGGGCAGAGGTTGACGGGCAGATGGGTTACTAAGGCAACATGGGAGGGGAAACCAAGATAATGAGAAAAACAAGGAGGGGTTTAACTGACAGACATACAAACTGATACAAAAGGGCGGGAGTAACCAAGGAAACAGATGACTGACAGTTAACTGCAGGGGGGAAGGGGACCTGAGACTGAACCTTAAAACTTCATAAAAACCTTGTAATACTGCATAATTATAACTCATGAAACAGTCACCAAAGAACCACAAATGAACTTCAAAACACACCACAACATGTGACTAAAATGGTCTTATGAAATAAAAGTGGCATACCAAGGGTAGCTGGCAGAAAACCTTCTAGGAAATTCCCTCCAGAATGCCACAAGGGTTCATATACGCTTTTTGACTCACACTGATCCATGCACAGAACAACAGGTGTCTTTCCAGTGTTGTAACTGACTAACAGAAATATGGTTTTCCATTCACATGTATCTCAAAAAATATACATTAAAATTTTCAGAAATGTGAATGCCTGTGTATCTAAGCCATAAACCAAGACCCATATAAACCAAGTGTCTGAATCTCAGCTCAAGGGCTCAGGTGTATGACATCCAAGTCCTACCTTCAGATGCAAGTGTGATGTTAGTTCACTTTTTACACAAATTTTGACTGAAAGCATGAGACAGTAAGTGGTCAAAGGCCACAAAAGACAGGTTAAAACAGACCCAGAGGATGTTAAAACAGGAAAAGTTATGTCATAATCCAAGAGCAAATACACTAAAATAGAAAACTGAAAACCTCTAAGTAAAACTGCAAAAAAAAATTGAGACTTGGCAACCTAATATTGTTGATGTATTCATAAAAGCAATGGAAACCACTCTCTCCTTGAATGACTAAGAAAATAACAAATAATTACATTTACAATTATAGAATAGAATAATGATAAAAAATCAGGCTGGATCTCTAAAGATCTATTTCAGGTTCTCTTGAGGAAAAGGCCTTTGATCAAACGTCCTGTCAAACTGAATTTCTGATGAGGTCGATTCCACTGCTTCTCTGTGAAACCTATTCCAGCATTTTACTGTTCTCACAGCAAAAATGTTTTCCACCTCCCTCTATAAATCAGGTCCTGCAATCCTTTAAGCCCCCTGCTTGGTGGTCCTACTTTTTCAAAGCAAAAATTACACCATGTAGCAAACTAAAGCTGAACACAGTTTTCCAGGTGTATCCAAACAAGTGCTGGCCAGAGTGGAATAATCACATCCCTTCATCTGCTGGCTATGTCGTTGCTCATAGATCTCAGAAAACAGCTTGTCTGTATAATTACAAGAGCATTCTGCAAATTTATGAAAAATTTAATCTCCCTCAGGACTCAAAGGTCCTTCCAGAAAAGATGCACTTAAGCAAGGCAGACCCCTGCCTGTTCTACTCCTTTTTCTGTCATACCCACCAGGATTTTGAGTTTACCACATGTTAAAGCTTCTGCAACTTCTGTTTGTCCAGAGTTGTTTGTATTCTACTTGCAAAGTTTCTTTCCTCAAAGTAGTAATGCTCCAAATGTCTGTGACCTGTGTGGGTGAAAGCATTTACAGATACAAGATATCATGGTTAAAAATTACATTTAGTATAGTTAAATTGTCACATATATCTCACAAAAACAAACAAAAAAAAAGTCTCTGGAGACACTTTTAAAGGATTCTTAGCAAACTGAAATTTCCACAGGTAGAGGCAGGAAGGAAGATACATCTTGCGCTCTGTGAAGACCATGTATGTGAAATAAGTTCAAGTTTTAACTCTGTCCAGTTCCATTCAGAGCCACACACTGGGAGTTCCTGAGCCAGTCACCTTCTCTTTACCTCTTTGCTACACACAGCTACTTTTAACTTAAAACAATGGCATCATCCTCTGATCTTTTCTCCTCTACAAACCTCACCTAGTGTTCCCCAGTTCAAACTGATCTCCTGTTATGAGGCTGGGAGGTGGAAGGATGATGAGGATGTTAGATCTGTCAGCCCAAAGACGACTCTCCCTAACTTTTCATAATCCTTAGGTCAGAGCTGTGAGAAATGCAGGGAATGTTACATCCTGATTTTTTTCCTGGATTACATAAAAAACTACATCTTTCCTCTGTGGGTGTGCTAGCATGAAAATGCAGCCCAAAAAGCAGACCCCAGAAGCATACAAGTATGAACAATCTCCTTTCAAAATAAATAATTTGCAACTAGAAAATATATTTTAGTCAAATGCGTCATGATTTTGACAATTTCTTTTTTGTTTTTCCCAAATGGCATTACAAACCAAACAAGCACCACATGTTGAGAGCCACAATAAAATGTTTCATTTGAAAGTGTTAACTTGACTTCAAATTGCATGCAAAATGGACAGTTATTTCAAAATAAACTGTAATTTGGCACATCACAGTCGGACAGGCTCAAATGTCAAAAACAGCTTTACTTGCTGGATTTTCTTCTTAGACAAATTTAGAAATTTCTTTCTGGGGTTGCTACTCTAAATTGGTTTCTAAAAAACAAACCCAAAGAGCCCAAACAATTTGTTTTTCCCAAGTTTTCAGTGATTTCAGCTCTGTCCTAGTTTGGAATGAAAAAAAAATCAAAGACTGGAATATCAAAACCTTGAGACAGGGATTTTTTTTTTTCCTGATCAGCTCTAATATGTATATATGCCAAAAGTCTTCAAAGCAGTAGTTCGTCATTTTGAAAACCCAAATTAACTATAGGAATTTTTCAGAAATTAAGAATTCTTCAGATTTAATGTTTATACATTCTTTTACATCGTAATGTTTGAAGAGTTTCTTGGATTTATAGTTGTTGTCTGGAGTATGACCATCAATGGTTTTGCCAAGGAAACCACATTTTGTTCCTTCTTTTTTCTATTAATCACAGAGATATAAACACAACCTTTTCAATCTGCATTTCTTATATGAGGTCTGTCCTTCCCTCAAAACACCAACTCTGTATGTATATAACTCTTTATTTATATGTATATAATGTTCAAGCATGAGTTTTAAAATTAATATTCATAAATTAATATTTTAAAAATTATGAAGGACTCCCTAACAAAACCAAAATTTATTTAATCATAAAAACTAGTCTTAATATATGACATTAGCTATCCTCATAGTCCCAAATGTCTGCGTCTACAGTGCATATCTGTTACTGCAACCTGCGTAAATATCCAGAAAATAATGTATTTTCTCTGTTTACTTTTCCTTAGGATAAACAGCAAAACAGCAAAAAGAGGCTAAGACACAACAGGGGACGCAAAACAGACAAGCTGAAACAGCCTACATGGGAGAATATTACAGAATTACAGTTGTTGCAATGGCTGCCAGCTGTGCATCTGGAATAAACAGGTTTGGAGCCCAGGAGTTTTTAATGCAGGGAAAAGTTTGCCTCAGATGCTTACTCCTTTACATTTTTATTTCAGTCTTTACTTCAAATGTTTTAAAGAAGAATATTCCTAAACCCCCAGTTATTTTTTGTTGGTGTTCTTGTTGACTGCTCTGTCAAAAGCTACAGGCAGGTAGAGGCATATTAAAATCTTTGTTACTAATATTTCAGTTCACTGCATTTGATCGCTGAGGATTATCTGCTTGCTTGCTTTGTGCTGCTTTGACAATGATAGGGAGAGAAAAATTTTGGATGCATGAGCTCTGCAATTGTCCCTTTACTTCTGTTGATCCTTATAAAAACCACACAAACAAGGCATTTCACTGTGCCAGGTTTCACATGCTTTGACCCTAAAAGATGAAGAATTTTTCTGTGTTTTTATTTGAGAAGATGTGTTTATGTGCATGGACATCCCCACAGTTAAGACATAACCTCCAGAGCACCATCCGTTTTATGCAGTGAAGGAGACTATGAACACTGAAAACAAGAGTTTTCAGTTAAATTTGTGTGTTCAGGAGTCTATCTTCATACACATGATAGCAACTGACAGTGCACTTGGATGGCATAATAACTGTAATCCTGTCATTTTATCACTTCTGAGGGCTTGACCTTGCATACCTACTTATGGCAGGTAATGGAAAAGAGTACAGAAAAACATAAATGGGGGAAAAAAACCACCAGCAAGCAAACACAGAAATGTGATTATGTTGTGTGTATGCTGACAGTTTCATGGCTCACACAGCCCTTGAGAACTTGAATAAAGTTGTGACTGACTAGGAAGTAATTCTCTAAAAGACACATCTTTGCCAGTAGCTTTTGACTTGCAGTTCTGAACTCATCCAGACTTTTGCCTGTTCAGCGTGCACCCCCGTTGCCACCTGAGTTTCATTACCAAGTTGTTTTTGCTGGGAAAATACAACGTTTTGGCAAAAAAATCTGAATATTTAGAGCTCTTCCAGGCAGTACACAGGACAGACATTCTATCCCAGGAATTTGGAACAATCTTAAGTTTCCCAGGGGGTCACTGTCCTTGAAAGCAAGCACAACAAAAGGTTGGGACAATTTATGTTTTGACCACTTTGAGAAAGAATGAAAAACCCTAAAACTTTGGATTTCTCTCCAGAAAAAAACTCTGCACGTGGGCATATTCCAGTGGAGAAAACCTTTTGTGGATATTTTTTTCCTCAGTAGAACTAGATCTATCCTGCACCTGATATGAACAAGGTTATTACATCCTAAGATGTTATCACTATAACGATATTAAATCTAACATATTTTTTTCTTAACTAGAAAGCAAAAAAGTCATCAACAATTTCCTTAGTAATATTTTATCCATTTTCCCCAAATTTCCTCTCTCAGTCAAAGATGGTGAGTCTTTCAGGTCTATATCTTTTCAGGAGATGAGATAAGTCAAATTACATTGAATTTATCAGAATCAGATGATTTTTAAAGTTACTCTCAGAAGCAAGATTGGAAAACTAATACCTGGCTTCCACCCCAGGCTGACTATAGTGGCTGTGGTCTCCTTTCATTCTACAAGCCATTGGGTCTCTGTCCTCCAGCTGTTGTTGGTTATGGCTTCCAGCTGTGTTCCTTGAAGCAATCTGTAAAAATAAGCATTCTTTAGTTTTTTCCCTTTCTCTTTTTAAAGACTTGGACAACTCAGATAATTTCCTGGCATTCCTTAGTAGCCCTTTGTTTAATGAGAAGATCAGCTGGCTGTATAGCTTTTTTTTCAGTGTATACTGCCAGCTAATGGCAACTTTATTAGGTATCTGCAGTGAGATGATGAGCCACCTGGGAGTATTAACACCTGGATTTACAGTCACAATGGTAGAGCATATTGAAGTCCTTCACTACACTGAATTACTCAATAATAGCTTTTGGAAACATAAATAATCAAGAAGCATCATTTTTGAAGATAAAAGTCAGGAACATGTCTGGCTAATTGACCATGATGGAGTTATAATAGTGAAATACTGCACACTTTTGGAGTAAAGTTCTCTATCGTGCTGCCTCTGTCTGAAGCATTGAGGGCTGGTAGCTCTGCAGAAGTTTATGGATAGTGACTCCTGCACACTGCTCCTGCCAATAAGATGCACATCAGTTTCTTCATTGGTCTAATCTATTGCAGTAAATTCTGGCTCTAAGAAAAACAGAGATAATGTGAAACAGGAGGACTCCAAACAAGATTATCTCGTGGAGAATGCCATCAAGACTGCTAATTCAGTTTGCATCAAAAATCAGGAAAGGTCAGATCCTGGTAACAACAGAATGTTTCATCCTGTTTTTCTATATTCAGTTAAGAAAGTGTTGAAATCTATTTGTGTATTTCAATCATTTTAATTCCATCTGATTAAGAAAATGCTCCAAGTTACACAGATAAAACTGCTGAAGAAGAGACTTAAGTGTGAGCTTTGCAACTTGTCTGAGTTGAGACGTATATTTACTCAAGTTACTTCAGATGATTCAAGGCAGTGGAAAATGCAAAATATAAAACTATAAAAGTCTCTGTGAATATATGATTGCATTTTAGTTCTAAATAGTACTTGCCTTTACAATGGTTTTCAAATGGAAGATTGGAAGATTCTGTTGTTTGCTTACTGTTGTTTTGACTTGTTTTTTTTGGCTTTGGGTTGGTTTTTTTGGGGTTTTTTTGGTTTTTTGTTTTTTTTTTTTTTTTTTTTTTTTTTTTGAGAGTGAATTATTGCTTTTTTATCCCTGTGATTTTCATTTCCAAATATTTCTCAGGAAAAAAAAAAAAGTAAAAATGACCCTATGCATTCTCTTCATGCATATAAATGATAAGCTTAACTCTCTTAAACTGTAAATCTTTCTGTGGGGAAAAAACCCTGAATTTGTGGTTTGTTTCTGGTTTTTTTGTTTGTTTTTTTTTTTTTTTTTTTTTTTTTTTTTTTTTTTTTTTGTTTGGTTTGCTTTGCTTTGCTTTGCTTTGTTTGTTTTTTTTGTTGTTGTTTTTTTTTATTTTATTTTTGTGTTAAATTTCTTCTTATTTGTTGGCTTTTGTTTTGTAAAATTATAAAATAGAAATAATCTTCCCTTTACCACCATCCAAATTCTCTGTGGATATTTTTTTCTCTAGCTACCAACATTTGGGAATTAAAAAAAAAAATAAAACCCCATAACAAAAAATTATATTTAAACTTTAGGGAGTGTAACAAGTTTCCCAACAAACCAACACTGAATAATTTATTTCAGTAACAGCTTTCGAATAGAAATCACAAGATTTTACTTGATGCCTCTTGCAATTAGCTGGTGAGGTACAGAATCACTTCTCTGCCTCTCCCCAACCCAATAAGTATTTAATTATTCATGCAAAGTGAAACAGCTTCAACAGAACAAACACAAGAAGCCCAGGCTGCAGTACCTCACAGTCTGGTGGTTTAGAGCTCAGTGTTGCAGGTTCCTGTTTCTCCTCCTCTGCACCAGGGAGGCAGAAGGCTTCAACTCAGGCGCTCCCCGCGCAGGTGACAGCCCCAGGCTCCAGGGCTCCCAGCATCTCCTGTGGCCCAGAATGTCCTCATCTCACCAGGGCTCCCAGGCCTCTCCTGACCCTGGTGGAGGACTGAGCCCTGCAGATGAAACACCAGCTCTGTCTCTTCACCACAAAATCTGACTTTGGCGCAGCTCATGTTCCTGGAAGTTCATTTATTATGCAACAAAGGCTCAATAAATTAAGTATTATTTGGTCTCCCTTCCCCTCACAGCTTTTAAAATGCAGCCACTCTTGCTGCCAGCATATTTTGGAGCCACAGAAGGAATTCTTCCCTATGAGGGTGGTGAAGAAGTGGCAGAGATTGCTGAGAGAAGCAGTGGCTGCCCCATTCATGAGAGTGTTCAAAACCAAGCTTGGTGGGGCTTGGAGCAATGTGGGATAATGGAAGGTGTCCCTGCCCATGGCAAGGAGGTTGTAACTTCGGGCAGGTCTGAACAGGTCACAGAGACCATTCCTAAAATGTTTACATAAATTCACCCTCACCTTTGCATGTTTTTGTTGTTGTTTCCTCCACATCTTCCCGGGTTATGAGCTACTCCACATTCCCAGGAATCCCGCATTGTCACCCAATCCTGAATTCAAGTTTGACTGGAAATAGTCATAAAACACATATGCTTTACAGCCCTAACATGTGGTATTTGAAATCATTGCCTTTAATTGCATTGCATTGCATTGCAGTATTCCAGATTTTTTTTCAGCATGTCAGCAACCCATTTAAGTTTCAATTTGACAAGAAATGGACTCCACATGTGTCGGCTGAGGCAAGAAAGGTTTTGGTAAACTAACTTAATGGGTGTTCCCCCATTTACACAGAATTGTAAACCAGGTATGTCCCACTGGCATTTGAATGAGGCAGTTTTGAATGGAATTTGAGGATGTGGGGATCAGATTCAAACTCAGGAGAAACCCAAGCATGTGTGGGATGCTGTAGGACAGGCCAGAATTGCAGCTGTAACCTTAGAAACTGAGGAAGCAATCCATGGGCATGTTGTTCTTTGGGGCAGAAAATTACAGAGGGGCAGTTGGAGTGGTTATAGTAAACCTTGCATACTTGTGTGAATAAAATAATTACATATCAATATTATGCCAAATTACTCACTAATTAGGCACACAAAGTTACTAACTGCCAAACTAAGAAAGTGCTTGGATTTCAGATAACCACTTAGAGTGTTCAACATTTTAAATATGGAAATGGACAGGAGAAAGACAAGTGATGCTAAAATTTGTGAAAGGAATAGTCAATGAACTACAAAACACAGGGCATGAAGCTTTTTAGAATTGTTGCCATTTTCTCCCTTTCTCTGCTAACCAGTCAGATAAAAATTTGCTTAGACGAAGGCATCCCAATTTAGGCTCAAGAGACTTCAGCGTCTATTGGAATCAAGACAATCTAAAAACAGCTCTGTTCTGCTTTGAAAAGGTAAATGAACCTTCTGTGGAAAGCAGAAGTGTGAAAGGTTCAGAAGAAACCTATTACAAGCTTCAGCACACACTTGTGACAAGAATTGTGACTCTGTATTTGCAGAACAGAGTCTCCCCAAGGGATGCCAACTAATCTGAGACTAAAACATTCACTTCATCTTTATAACTTCTTCCCTCAGATGGTGGTCTAGTCATTCCCTGTAATGCAGTTCCTAAAACAAATGAAGATTTTTTTTTTTTTTTAGTATTCTTAAAAGCAGAGATGTTAAATGTAGCTGGTCAGAATACAAACATTTAAGTAAAATTGTACCCTACTATGCTATTTTGTTAAAACAGGAGAGTTACATAAAATGCATTGGTTGTAATAAAGTTTTGTTCATAATAAATTTTATTTTTAGAATTAAACAATCCTCTTTTTTTTTTCTTTTTTTTCTTTTGAGAGAGAGTGATGGGTGCTTAAGTTTCTTTTTGACATGAAACAAAACTCCAACTCGTTCGTTAGGAAAATATATGTTCCAACACTTTTTCCTAAGTGGAAAAAGAACAAGTTTCAAAACCTTGAAAGTTGCCTCAAAATGAAAGTGTCATCCTGTCGACAGCTCCAATTCTTTAAATTGTTTTTCCTGACACTTAGAAGAACTTCCAGTAAATCGAGTTCTTTGATCGTATCTGAAGAATTATATGTCAAAATCATGAAGCTCCTTGTTCACTTTCAGTCTCGCCGTCTTGCTAAATAAACCTCTGCAGCTTAAGTTTTTCATGTTGCTGAGTACAGAGAACCAATGCTGCAAAAATCAACATTGCAAATAGTGGAAGTGAAATCACACATCAGTTGCTACCAGAACTTCACGACTGCACACAGGAGCACACACATTAGCATAAATGCACCTCAACGTGCTCGCTGCCTAGGTGTAGTTACCACCCCTCCCCTGCTGCTGGTGCCAGCCAACACCACCCACCCGGCGAGTTGTGGAACAAATTCCTGCAGTTCTTTGACGAACAGTGCCTGCTGCAAATCAGATCCTGGGCTATTTGTCCTCCAGACTCCCCATCTTTCACAGACTCCAGAGGGGGTTCCCAGAAAATGAATTAAGGGATTTTTTTTAAGAGTTGAACAAGCAGAGACATTTGCAAAAGCCAAACAGTCAAGAAAAACTAAGCAACTGTAAGAAAAATTACAAATTCTTGCCTTGTGGTATGAATTATTCCGATTAAACAGAATTTATTCAAACTGTTTTCTTTAAGACAGTATTCTCCTCTGACCTAAAAGCCCAGGAGTAAGAGGATGACTAAGGTAAGGCACTTGATGAGATTTCAGACTTCTGGAAGAGAAATACCTGGATGAAGCTGCTTCTAGGTTTTTCACAGGTACCAAAATTTCTCATACTCTGCAGGATAGAAGAATGTTGCTGATTTTTAATATACATAGCATTTAAACTAAAAAGAGGACAAAATTCAATGTTTTAATGCCAAAAAACACAAACTCAGTTTTTAAACCTCTTTTGAATAGGAATGACAACAAACACTGGCATATCAGTGGCTGTTTTTTTTTTTTTTTATTTTCTAGTTAGTTTTTTATTAATTCTGTAGTACAAAGTTTGAGATGAGCATTAACATCTAGCTAATTTTGTCACGAAACTTCATTTTAGTGCTGTGTTTTTTAGCATCTCTTAAGCACTGGATTCTTTACTTAGAGTATGTCTGGTATAAATTTTTATTCACTTTTTCTCTAACATCAGTAAATCATCTGTGTCTTTACTGTAGAACAAAGTAAAGGTAACACTTCTGCAAAAAAAAAAATTCTTTCTATTAGGGCCTGGTAAAGGCAGGGAATTTGTTTGTCATGTTTTCAGTGCTTAATTTTCATGTTTCCTATACAGAAGCAGACGTAATTTTTGCTTTTGACTGCTTCTTCACATGTGGCCCAGCTCTGAGAGAGCATGCAAATCCTGCAAGCCTTTGTTCCATCCACCTTTCAGATTCACACCTTTCAGATTCAGTTGTTTGCAGGAGTGGAGTGGCATATGCACTTTAGGTGTTTAGTTTTCATAGCATACCTGACCTTTCAAAAGGTGAATGGAGGTGCATATAGATCCCAGTACAGACCTCAGACTGGAGCTCACAAATGCCATGGGAACCAACATCCTAATTGCAGAGGGGGTTTTTCTCCCCCATTTTTCTTTCTATGGAGTACAAGGTTAAATGAATGCAAACTCACCAGCTACATACTTATAAGGTTCTATTAGTGTCATACAGTCTATAGTCTATATGTTATATATTCTTTATTATTATTATTATTATTATTGTTATTATTATTATTATTATTATTATTATTATTATTATTATTATTATTGTTATTATTTTCATAACATTTCATTCAGCAGAAATTTTCCCAGTGTCTACTTTCTTCAAGCCAGTAAAAACCTGACTATTTTCCCTCCAGAAAGTACAAGGGACAGAAGAATGCAAGATACTCTGTGTCTTAATGCCAGAAGCATTCAGGCTTTTTCTTTTTTTTTTTTTTTTTTCCTTTTCTTTTCTCTCTCTTTTTTTTTTTTTTAGATTTCTTGTTTGGTTTTTTTTTGTTTGTTTGTTTTTTTGTTTTACTTTATGAAGAAAAAAAAAACAAAAACATTTGTAAACTTTCTCACCAGTTCCAATATAGACGTAAACAACCCATTCCATTCTTGTCTCACTGTTCCTGTCTTAAATCTGTGCAGTTGCAGATTTTTAAAAGAACAGTCAAGTGTAGCAGCACAGCCAAGGGAGTGATAAAGGAGAAAAAGAGAAAGAGATGTAATAAGAATGGGTTTGAAAATGAAGAGGAAAAAGGAAATGCTTAGTCTAGCAGGTTAAAAGAAGGCTCAGTGAGGACAACACCACCCAATTTGGTGCAAATAATATAGCTGAGTAGCTTGCCACCTCATGTGTACCAACTCCCAATCTGTGTATCTCTTTGGAGCCATAATGCTTAGCGCTGCAAATCACCCACTGAAAGAACCTTTGAATCTTTTGGAACTTGTTGATACAGTTACCTTTGGGCTGCTGAGCTGAATGCAGTGTCCATTGTTTGTCTGTAAACTTTGTCCGCAATTGCAAGAAAAAGAGAAGAAAGGACAGTATTAATCTGTGCAGTGCATTCTGTGGGTACTCTTCCTCTTTGGATCCAGCTAAGCTAAGAAATCCATTTAACCTTTTAGTGTCAAGTTTGATGGACCCAAGGTGACACTGTATTTTTTCATTGTGCAGTACAGTTTATGATTGCAATAAACCTGAAAGAAAAATTGATGTTGACAAAGATTATATATATGTTTTTCTTCTCCTCCTGCTGAGATGGAAAAGTGACAAGTGTCACTTTTAAAAAGCACTAGCCTCACGTACAATCTAAGGACAAGGTTTGTCATCAATCATGTCTTTTCATAAGTCTTCACTGATGAGTTTGACTTTGGACCTGCAATCTTTGAACCCTCTCTCAGCTTTTGTCCCAGAACCATAGATTCATTCATTCATTCATAGATTCATGGATTTTTAAGGCCAAAAAGGACAATTACAATCATCTTGTATGAACACAGGACATAGAGTTCAAGCTTTCATTCTTCCTCCCCCTACTTCTTTCACAAATGTTTTCACATTTTTCTTCTCTTGCACTCAATTGCAAAATTAAACTCATTGTGATGCTTAAAATTGCTCTGAGCTGCCTCTGCCTCCCCTTCTCTTTGTTTAGGATGCATTCCTTCCATGAATCTCACTAACTCTTGCATAAAGCTTGAAACCAGCAACCGACAACCTCTCCTTGCAGAGAATGTTACATCACCCTCTTAAAAAAATAGATGTCAGCTACTACTGTCATCAGTAGGCTATCTTGAACTAAATATTCATCAGCAGATCTCTTGGAAAATATGCATTTAATAGTGTTTTTTCTAGGAAATAACTAGAAAACTTTGTCTTAGTAAATATGCTGCAATTAAAGATACCATTTCAATTCATACCCAAATCTGATTCTTCTCCAAGCCTCAGTCTCCCACTTCCCTTTTATTTTCCTTCCATCTCTTAAGTCTGTCTGAGTCTGTCTCTCTCCTGTTCTACCTGTCTCATAAAAGTTTTAATGCAAAGAATTTCTCAGTTCACAGGTAAAATAAATTGTCAATGTATTTCTAGAAACAGTAATAGCCTTTTATTCCCTCCACCCCTCATACAAAAAATTAATGGGATACACCAATCTGCCATTGTGCCCTTGACATGTAATTTGTTATAAATAATAATACAAATGATTACAGGGAAAACTACTACTGCTAGGAGTGCATCAGTTTGCCAGCATGGAGATAAATAAGACAGCTCTCTCTGTGGGTGACTCTGTCATCACGTTTTGTACTGGCGCTACCCAGCAGGCTTAACAACATGAGTCCTGTCATGGCTGGTCTCAAAGTTTCTTCAGAGAGAAGCTGGGGGGCTAAAGCCCTTTTTTAGAGAAAAATAACTAAAAGGAGTTAAAAATAAGTGGCTCTGCTATAGGTCTGTGTGTCGAATGTATTTAATTGCCCACAAGTCGCATATCTTCCCTTCTTCACATTATTGCAAAACCTGCTGCATTTCTTTAGTACAGCAGTTACTCAGGTTTTATCTTCTACAGAGACAAGCTGTAATTTCTTTTATAGGGAAAGGGAAAAAAAATGCTCATAACAGTGAAGGCAATTACAGGAGCAACAGTCAATGCCAGGAATAGGTGAAAGAGTTGTTGTGTTATTCAGGCACAAATCTGGGAATAAGGAGTCCTGGAATGTATAGCAGTTCTGCCCCATACCTGTGTGGGCAATTCACTTAGGCTTGGCAGTAAATTAGAGATTTATACAGAAAATATTTTTTTCTAATCCATCTTCCAAACTTGAAACTGCTTTCATCTTCTTACTGGTAGTAATATCAGTTGTTGATACATCTAGACTGTTCATATTGTGTCACCACTTAGACTTATTTAAACACAACTGTGTAAATAAAGATCAAGAACTAATCAGCTACCAGAACATTCTTTCGAATTTTAGGTTCTCTTATGGTTTATTTAGTTTGTGGTTGAACACAAAACACATTTTCTATGAAAATATGTAGGAACTTGCCTCATGTCTTTGAAGATCTGCCATAAGAAATATGTTATAGAATCTGAAGGCTTCAGCAGAAGTTTGGGCAAGCAATAGAGTTACTGGAATGTGCAGTCCCAGGCAGTTGAAGATTATTTTTTGCTAAAAGTTTCTCTTTTTTTTTGTGCTTCACAGCATCCTGGAAAGCATAACTCTGATTATCCTATACTCTCTTATGAGTGGATGAGATATGCTGTTCATAATGAATTGAAGCTTCAAGTGACACAATTTTTCAGCAACTACATATCATTTGGTTCAATACAGAAACATAATCTGTTAGAGGATTTACATGGAACTGAGCAGAATCAGTGTAAGTTACCTGGAATGGTCAGATTTCAGTATGCAAAGGTAAACAACATGAAACTGTGTACAAAAAAAGCTCAGTCAAAATTGATGAAATAAATGTTTCATTTTAAATAAATATTTTTTTGAATATTACATTCCATGGATTTTTTTTTTTTCATTCTGATTCAATACAAAAATATTGTGAGATATCTTTTATTTCCTCAGAAAAAGGAATTTCCTCATTTTATTATCTATCTTTTTATTACCAAAAAGCCTCAAAGCATCCATTATGATAGCATTTATATAAGTGTGGATAGTAGTCTGTTTTTACCACCAGAAGTTTACAATTTAAATAGGTTGTACTGGCAGGGTATGTTAACTGTCCCAAAAATTCCAAGCCCAAACATTTTTCCCCTATGGAAGGAATGTAATTGTGATCAAGGACAGGTACTTTCAAGGACAGTGCATCCTCCACTGCTCAAGCAGGTCTGCTATTTCCCACTCACATTCCCAGACACACATCCAATTATGCAGGGAGAACATTATGTTCTAGGTCCAGAAAATAGTTCAGCCAAAGCAGGAATCTATGGTTTTTCGTGGAATGTATGGTTTTTCGTGAGGTTTACAGGAGCCATGTAAACACCTTGCTGTGCAACATTCCCTTTAGAAAAATGAGGCAAATATCTTGTAGGGAGTTAAAGGATTGGTAAAGTAAGGACATCAAATTAATGACATTCATTATCAGAGATACATAGAGGATTTTTAAAATATTTTTTAAATAGAATTGCTGTAAGAATTGATATGCATTTTGGCATACCAAATGGTTGTGTTAGCATCTCTCCCTAATGTTTCAAAAAACAAGCTGCACTGTTGGAACCCCAAACTCTTAGTAAGTATCAACAGAATGAGAATGGATTTTCTGAGGAATTGCTTGGCATTCCCAGTTTGGATTGTATATAACAAGGAGCCATGGATGCTTAACCCTTCAGAAACATGGTTTTGAACTTAGTTATGCTATTTTGGTGCCTGCCTTTAGAATCTTATGTCAGAAAAAGTCTTGATCTACTTTTATATGCAACTGTTGTTTATGCTTTTACTTCTAGTTTGATTTGCAGCATAAAAAAGTTCTAAAATAAAGCTAGCATGTACTGACAAGCTTTATGACACTGTTTTAAATATTGCTGTGGAAAACAAGACTTTTAACACAAAAAAAAAAAAAAAAAAAAAAAATAAAAAGCCCCAAACCAACTACCACCCAAATGTTAAATAAACAGACAATAGCTGTCAGCATTAAAAAGCTGTACCTCTGAATTGATTTCAACATATGAAATTATCAGGTTTCTATTCAATCTTTAGGGATACCCTCTAATCATTTATTCATTTCTACTTCCAGACCTGTTTCCTCTCAATTGACAGGGAATGGCTGTACAAGGCTTAAAAAATCAGTCCTTTCCAAATGGACTTAAAAACTGACAGCTTTGAATTGCAGTCTACAGATTGTTGTGAAATTTAGTTTTGATGACTGGATGGTCTGGCTGTACCCTTTTAGGACCTCTGAGCTATTGAAAAATATTAGAATAACACAACCAGACTATAAAATACAAATGCTGTAAAGTATACAAGACACACCTTAGTGCTGCCATGTAAAGGTGGGCTGTTCAAGCTGCCATCAGGATTGTTTCAGGAAATAATGTTGTGGATGAGAGAACAGCATGTACAGCGTCCTTTCTCTAAGGAGCAGCTGCTGCAAATACTGAGGTGGAACAAAAAAAAAAAAATTGCTTCATAACCTGACATTAGATATAGTGTAAATTTAACCATATGATTAATCTCCTTTATTTCTTATTTCCTTATTTTTTATCCTCTGAAATTCATTCCTTGAAGTAAACAGGCCTTCTTTTTTTTTTCCCTGTTTTCCCCATATTTTTTCATTTGTGTCATCCTTCAAAGCAAAGTAACCCCCTCCAGTTTAGTTTAGAAATAAATCAATATCTTTCAAAAGTGGAAGGCATGTGCACTCAATGAAAATAGCAAAAAGGCTTCACTGCGGACAAGTCGAATGTTAAAACTTAATAAAAATGGGATGAAAAGATTAGTGTGAAAAACAAGCTGCTGAAGTTTCTAAAATAAAAGAAGTAATAATAAAAAGTTTTTCATATCCATCAAAAGCAAGAAACTTGCCAGAGAGTTTATAGGATTTACAAATGACCAAGATGTAAAAGAATCATACAAGGAAGATAATGTCATAGCAGAAAAGAAAAATGAATTCTTCATATCCATATTCCCCGTGAAGATGGGAAATTTGGTTGTTTCTCTGTGTTTGAATGTCAGTCTCAAAATGAAGTGTCAGCAGAGGAGATTTTAGACATATCGATAAAAAGTAACAAATCATCAGGACCAGATGGTATTTACCTAAGAGTCTGAAAGGAATTCAAATACATAATTACTGAGTTAACTTTGATTTAAATCCTACTGCTTCAGGATAAGAAGTAAGGGAGTAAGGGAGTAAGGGGAAGAGGGAAAAGGGAGGATGGAAAGGGAGGGGAGGGCAGGGGAGGGCAGGGGAGGGAAAGGAGATTCATTGCTTGTAAATATGCCTTTTTCAATAACTGGAATAATATTCTATCACAATTTCATCTATTTATAGTGTATAAGTTAATATTGTATTATGATTGCACACAGAAATACCACTAGAAAATCTTTGTTGGGGTTTATGTGGGAAAAAAACATCATTTGGAAGACCACCTTAAACATTTCATTAATATGGATTCTCTTCTTTTTAAGTATTCTGAACCTTTAGTATATTTTTGAGCTTAAAATTTTAGATATTCATATTTTCTCCCATTTACCCCAAAACATGGCAGCTATCACATCAGACCCCTTGTTCTGCTCATTAGGAGGAGAAGTCACAACAACATTAGCAACAAAAGATCTCCAAAACTGTGCTTAAATCTTGTTTTTATAAGGAAATGCAAAATTCATTGCTGACGACGTGGCAATTTTCCAATCAAACATTTCTTTTGGTTGCAAAGACAGAAAGCATGTGAAAACAAAAAGGCATTTTGGCATTAACAGCTTTAACAAAGCTCATTACACAGTGACTGCTGTTGCTGTGAAATATTGTTCTTTGAAGGGTAATACGAATTCAAGTGGCATAGCACTGCATATGAGTAAGGGGTCCAATGACCTTGAATGTTGAAAAGAACTGCAGATCTTCAAAGTCCCATGTACAAACAAAACAAAAATGTAGCATGTAATGGAGACCTGAATAATGTAAAAGGTTTTTTCTCTGAGGAAGAGAAATGAAGGGGAGAGAGAAATAGGGGAAGGAAGGGGTGGAGAAAAAAACAGAGAGAAGTGGAGAAGTGAAGTATGAGCTTTAGGCATCATAATCAGAAGATGTGAATTGTCACTTCTTGCCTAATTCTCACAAACACAAATACACAGACTCAAAAGGTAGCTGAAAAATGTCAGTGCTGGTGTGAGAAAGTTGATAGGGTAATTACACCAAATCTAAGAGCAGACAAAGATTTTATTGCTGTTTGTTTGGTTGGTTCGTTGGTTTGGTTTGGTTTGGGGTTTTTTGTTGTGTTTTTTTTTGTTTTTGTTTTTGTTTTTTTGTCTTTTTTTTTTTTTAATATGAAAAGGGATTAGTGGGTTTGGATGCTTGTTTCTCAATGGAAAGGTAACAAAAAGGTGTTATGAAAGAGGTGAGGAATGTTGGTCATACATGTTGGTAAGAATTCCTGGAAAAATTTGAAACAAAAAATTCTATTTAATTTAGAGGACTAGCTGAAGAGATGTTTAGGGACATTAAAAAAAGAAAAAAAAAGAATAAGAAATGGACACAAAATGTAATGAAAGATAGAGAAAAGGCCCACAGGCAAGAGAAGAACTGAGATGGCATATTATGCCAATGCATTTCCTTGTTTTTTCTATTTTTGTGAGAATTCAATACAATTCAACATGCCTCCTTCATTAAGCCAATGACATTTTTCAAATTTATTTTAATTATTACAATCCATCAATTTTTTTTTGGCCTACCTTCCAACTTAATTTCTTTTTGATCAAACTTCTTGTCAACTAAAAGAAAAAGTCATCAATCCAAAATATACAAGTACTACAAAAATAGTGATAGGCCTGCTGACTCAAGATATTTTTTTTATGTTCAAAGTGAATTTAACATCAACTTTGAGTCTTTTAGAAGTCTTCTTAAATTGTCACGTAAACAAAGTTTATATCAAAATTGTTTCATATTGATAATTAAATAAAAATCAGTTAATGCTGAAATGGAGGTCCAGCTGGAACAGAAATTATTGCTATATTCATTCTATGACTCTGCATACCACTTAATAATACTAAGGATGAAAGCCACTATATATGTGACTATATATATAGCTTCATCTATATATGTTACTGTAATTTAGAACTAAATAGGTTGCTGCCCTGTGAGGCAGCAAACAATTTTTCCATACTAAAGTCTTAATTCAGCAGAGTGGATGAGTCAGTGGTGAATGGAGCTGCATCCAGCTGATGTCCAGTCACCAGTGGTGCTCCTCAGGGATTAATACTGGCCTTAGCCTTTTTTAATACTTATATAAATTATATAAGTATTAATATGGATGAGGGGATTGAGAGCCCTCTCAGTTTCAGACAAAGCCAGGCTGGGTGTGAGTGCTGATCTGTGGGAGGGCAGGGGGGCTCTGCAGAGGGATCTGCACAGGCTGGATCCATGGGCCGAGGCCAATTGTGTGAGGTTCAACCAGGCCAAGTGCTGGGTCCTGTCCCTGGGTCACAACAGCCCCCTGCAGCTCCAGGCTGGGACAGCGTGGCTGGGAAGCTGCTGAGTGGGAAAGGCCCTGGGGGTGCTGGTTTCCAGTGGCTGGACACGAGCTGGGGGTGCCCAGGGGGCCAAGGAGGCCAAAGGCACCGGGCCTGTGCCAGCCATGGAGGGGCCTGCAGGAGCAGGGCAGGGCCCATCCCCCTGTGCTGGGGGCACGGCTGAGGCACACCTGGAATCTGTGCTCAGCTTTGTTTGCTCACAGCAAGAAGGACACTGAGGGGGCTGGAGTGTGTCCAGAGAAGGAAACAGAGCTGGGGAAGGGTCTGGAGCACAGGCCTGAGAGGAGCAGCCAAGGGAACTGAGAGGGCTCAGCCTGGAGAAAAGGAGGCTTGGGGAGACCTTCTCACTCTGGAACTCCCTGAAAGGAGAATGGAGCCAGGTGTGAGTCAGTCTGCTCCCATATAATGAGTGACAGAATGGGAGGAAACAGCCTCAGGGTGTGCCAGGGAAGGTTTATTTGGACATTAGGAAAAAAAAAATGCAGAAAATGTTGTGAGACATTAGAACAAGATGCCCCGGGGAATGATGGAGTCACCATTCCTGGAAAGGGTTTAAGACTTGTAGTTGTGATACTTGGGAGTATGGTTTAGGGGAGAGGTTGGCAGTGTTAACAGTTAGACTAGATCATCTTAAATTACAGTGTAAACATCTTTGATATTGTGACTCCTGTTGTTAACCATGCTGACAGCAAGATTTTTAGAAAAAAATTTTCCGCAGTACTTCTTCCTCCTGGAGCTGGCCAGATTTGGCATTTTTTAAATATGGATGAGAGAGAGGACTTTTAAAATTTGTGGTTCTGTGGGACACTCGAATTTTAGTTACTTGTGCAAAAAACCCCAAACAAACAAAAAAGACAATAGAAGAATTAGAGGAATCTTCCTTCACATTTCCAGGAGTTAAAAATATTGAACCATTCTTTTAAGAGATGAACTGTATTGCTCAAATGCTGTCAAAGGAACAAATGAATTGAAGCTGTTCTAGTCACTGAGTTTTTGGGTTGAAAGAAAAGCAACAACTCCAAGGAAATTGCTCTCCGTGGCCTGAACTCTTCTTGCAAGTATATGACAACTAACTCGTACTTTAGAATCAAATGTATCATTTCACTCAAAAAAAAAAAAAAAAGAAAGGAAGAAAGAAAAGGAAAAGAACCTTCAAACTTAGTTTTGTATAGCCTATTTTATTTATCTTTTGCTTATTTTTCATAAAGATATTCCTACTTGTTTATCTTCTATGATTTTCTATGATGCCCTTTGATTTAAATTTAGATGAAGTTTGAAGAGTATTGGGAAGCCTACTTGTGTTGGAGAGCATTTCTGGTATATGATTCCAGTATATATAATAGCTCATTAAAAGCACAGACTTCCTTGGATGTATTTATTTATTTAAACTATAAATCGGGTTTTATTTTCCTTAAAATTAAGCTTATTTTGTTTCATTTAATTCCATTTAATTTATTAATAAAATAGATGAAGGTAATTTTTCCCATAGGAACATGAAGATTAATCTATTAACAAGAACCAAGGTACTTCAAAATTAGTTAAATGTCCTCTGCTGTCCTCAGCAAACTTTCATTTGCCTGATTTATATTCTTTTTGTTGTACTTTCTTTTGATTTTTGGTTGTTCATTAGTTTGCTTGCTTTTTGGAAAAAAAAAATCCCTAGCAAAGCAAAACAAAAAAAAAAGGAAAAAAAGGAAAAGTTAATAAATTATGAATTTAAATAAAAGACACACTAGAATTCAAAGAGAGTAATAGAAGAAATAATCATCTTAGAATCCATAACAACAAGGTTATGTTTTGTAGCATAAAAATATCTTATTTACATTGAGAAAACTGTTTTTTCCACTTTGAATTTCACAGAGTATTTAAGTTTGGGATTTTTTTTCTGAAATCAGATCAAGTTTTAAGTTTTTAAAAGCACAGTACCATTATTCTAAAACTTTGCATGAGGGGCAAGAGACAAAAGCAGTGCAGGGATCCAGCACACATAAAACTGACTTTCTGCAGACAAGTAGGAGACACCCATGGATTACAGTATATCAGGGACTTGGGCTCCAGACAAAGTGAAACCATATGATCAGCAAAAGTGGACCTTGATCTCAGTGAGGACCTCGAGTTCTACCTCCGTTCCAATACTGTTACAAGTATTAAATTTCTGTACAAAAGTGGTCTTAAAAGGAAATTGCAAATGCTGGAAAGCAGTGCTTTCTCCATATCTGCTTGTGTTGGGTTGTAGTTCTCTGCTGGGATCTGACATTGCCAGAGGACAGGCTTCCCAAATCAAAATGATGGCTTATGGTACTGGTCCTGTTTTTATGCAGTGGTAGCTAAGATCTCCTGGCTAGCAGGAAGTATCCAGACTGAAAGTTAGTGATTTTTTTTAATGTTTTGATGTGACAACATCTGTATACTATGTCAAATCCTGATATAACCAAGACAGATAGAAGACACAATGTGCCTATATATTTTCTATTTAAGGAGCATACCTACACATAATTCTAAATAGGTTCGTAACTCAGATTTACTGGTACTAATCCAAGAAGTTTAATACTATTCTCTACAGATTAAGAAAAAAGTGTAAGAACAACATCAACATTCTTGCAACTCCTCCATGGTAAGTATTTAATTCTGTTCTTATCTATTTAGATCTTACACCAGTGTTCTTCCATTGGCTATATCAAAGGTCCCTTTTTATACCGGAACGGAGGGTAGATGTCACTATCCATTTCACAGAATTTCTGTTTAGTGTCCTTTATAGTCTTCCACAGATACTGCTCCCCACCCCATGCCCCCAGGGTGCACCACACTTCAGAGTACACTCACGTCAGGTCAGCTTCTATCATCTAGTTAAAACCAGGCTTGGCAATTTGTTATTTCTGATAACCTGGAGATGTCGTCCTGGAATTTAAGCTAAACTTATTTGGACAATAAGCTTCTGTTAAAATTGATTGTTTGATTAAGCGTGACAGAAAGCATTAGGCGAAAAAAAAACCCTGGACAATTTAAGACTTTAAGGTGACTTGGCAAAGTTCATAAGAGATCTAAATGTAGTTATATTAAAAAAAAAAAAATCTGAGAAATTTATCTTAGTGTGTTTTGAAAACAGTCGTTGTAGTATTGTTATGTTATTGTTATTTATCACATATAATTGTAAGAAAATGACCCTTTGGTGCGATGAGCAAACTCAGAAACATAGTGCTGTACTGGTTGAACATCCAACTTAAATTCTGTTGCATTCTTTTATTCATCTCTCTGAAGATGGAAACATGTTTATATTTTTTTTTTCTCCCCCCCCCCACCCCCGAGTAGAATAATCAGAGAAAAAACAGAGATTAATTTGTTAATGATATTCTAATAGCAATTTTTAAAGTTGTCTTCAATGTGTGATGAGTGGAATGGTATTGCACACATAGAATTAATGTATATGGTTTGTTAGTTAATCCTTTGCAAGGAACATTCTGGAAGTACAGTAATTAATTGTTACCACTAGAATTCTAAACAAAAGCATAGCATTAAACAGATGGTGAGATTTATTTGTCCAGTTTACTCCTCATCCTAGTAAACACAGCCATCAAAATGATTGGCTGGCACTTTTTTTGTCATGAATTTGATACTGATGGCTACTATTATGATAGCTATAATGATAATAATAGCAATCATAATAATAATATTTTTTCCTGCTACTTCCACTGAAAGACCTCAGTTAAATTAAGATTCTGCATGTCCCGTGAAGGGAAATTATTTTCATTCTTGTTTTACAATTATGTAATGCAATGCAAAAGAAAGTTACACTGATTTATATTTGCATTCTTCCTTTTTACTTTTAATTTTGTTCTTTGTTGCAGGGATGAATTTTATTCAAAATAAAAGTGTAAATTATCATGCAAAATGAGGCATTTCAGTCATATGGTAGTTTCTCATTAGGTTGGTCAAGTGTGTATGTACAAAATAAAGGTTATTTCACAGTCTTTACTGCCTTCATTTGAGTTTCCATCTTTTAGTTGACAAGACATATCAATCTCACTTTTCTTATTCTCATACTTTTTGACTTTTTTCTCTGTGTTACAGCAGCTTGCCTGTATTACCCTTGAGCTTATTTTGAATTTAACACGGGGAGAATTTTTACTCTTTTTGTAGAAGCATAAAATGGCTTGGATGGGAAGGGACCTTAAAGATCATATAGTTCCAACCCCTCTGCTGTGAGCAGGGGCGCCTTCCACTAAACCAGGTTACTGAGAGCCCCATCAAGTTGGTCCTTACTTTCTTGATGCCCATAAGTCTCCTGCCCTGTATTAAAAAGGGGCAGAAGAAGAAGTGTGCATTCTTAAATGAAAAACAAAGAAGGAAATGAAAAAGTGATATGATATTAACTTCTGCCAAAAAAAAAAAAAAAAAAAATTCAAAAAACCCACCCCAAAACAAAACCAAAAAAACCAACACCAAACCAAAAAAGCCCCACCCCAAACTATCCTCGGCTACACACACAGAGCATTATATAGCAGATATGTAATATGGCTGTACAGGTTAACATTGTTTAGAGTTCATCTCTGTCCTGACATGAGTGCCAAATTAAGAAAAAACACCTCAAGGAAGGGGATGTATTTCAGTGACAGACCTCTCTTTTGTAGCTGGTGTTCCCATCTGCCCTTGGTGTCAGCACTCTAAAAATTTCTGATGCTTGTGAACAAAACATTGTGGACAGTCAGTCCAGAGTACACAGGTATCTCTCTCAGCATGGACAGTTTGCTTCTGGATCCAAGGGCCTCACTTCCAGACATCACTGAGAATCACCATGCCTTCTGGTACCCATCACTCTTGGGCTGAAGGTGCTTGTAACAGGTAGGTTCTGACAATGAGGGTATGATAAATCTCCTCTAAGAGAAATACCATTGCAACCAGTGAGATTCAAAAATAAGGCCATATCATTCAATATGCAGCATTATAACACAGATTCACTATGTTATAATGCTGAATATTGCATGAGGTGGCCTTATTTTGGGCTGAGTCAGAAGAAAGACTGAGAGACTTGAATATAGCAAGAAAGCTCCCCCTAAGTCTTGTGTGTTAAGGAGAGGTGCAAAACTAGAAGTTAAGTAGTTCCTGAAAGACATTCACCTGAGTAGTATTTTAATAACATCCTTTCACCTCATCTCCATCAGAGTTTTTCAGCACAATCTGCTCCTCTGTGAATGCAGAATTGAAGTGGTTGAACTTGTTCAAATCCCTTAGTATGCCAAGCTGTTAGGTTCCAACCTAGTTCCAAGCATCTCCTTCCTGGACACCCTTTACACCCTTTCCAGATGCATGAAAAATCACCCTGGGGACACAAATTAGTTTAAATCTGCATCTGTCCACTAGAAAGCAGAAATTTGAAACCTTGGCTGCATCACACTTGTCCTATTAGATCTGCTCCTCTCATCTGTTTTTTCTGTGTTGACAAAGGTCCAGAGAATGGAGCCTAAGGAGGTGAGGGGAGAAAACAACATCCAAAAGTTAAAAAATACAAATAAAAATAGGAGAAGTAGTCTCAAAAGCTAAAAGAGGAGCAAAGCCAGCTTATATTCAACAGCTCTTCAGCTGGCAACTCTCAAAGAGCTACTAGTTAGTATTCTATTTCCAGGCTTTTGCAAGCACCCTATCCATTATGAGGGAATATAATCTTCTTTTTGCTACATCGTTTGTTTTTAATAAATCACATGCAGAGCTTTTATAACATAAGCTTCCAAAATAAAACTTGTGTACACACATTTCACATAAATAAATAAAATAATAAACACACATGCACACTCACACAAGCAGAAGCCAAATAATTACTGAGTTGCCAGGGTCCCAAATGCTGGATTGTAAATTATAAATTGGTTTGAGAATTTTGCCCTGTTTGACTCAGTGATGATAAATATGCTTCAAAATGTAAACTGTGTGATGCTGATATACTGTGGGTGTATTCAAAAGGTGTCTGTGTTCCTCTGATATATTATGGCTAAAAAGAAAGGTCAGCATTTTATCTGCTTCTGGAGGAAAGACCAACTCTTTTAGGTCTGTACAATACCATGAGTTTTCTATGGCAAACCAGTCTCTTTCATTATATTAAAAGTAGGAGCACTAATTTCATACTTGGTTACAATAAGGACAATCATGTAATTTTCTAAATAACAACATTTAAAATCTCCAGATGTGCACAGTAAAGCACATGTAATTATTTAAAATTAAGATCTTTGCTACAAAAATAATGTAGTTTTTTGGCTTGCTACAAAAATAATGTAGTTTTTTGGTTTGCCTAATAGTTTTTGGGGTTTTTTGTGGGGGTACTTTTAGTGCATGCTTCTTCAGCTTCTTGAAACAAAAACAAGTAAAAACTTTTAGGAACATGGAGGCAAAGTTTTACCTTAAGAAAACCACATAGATTTATGAATTTAGGAATATAAGTTCAGATTTAAGAAATAAAAGATTTTTTTGAAACATTGCAAACTCCTAACACAAAGTATATAAAGTATATATGGCATGCTATTTTGCACTCATGTTATTAGAAATTACATGGACCATCTTTGTCCCTGTGTACTACAGGATTATGGGTAATAATTTTCTCTCAACAAGTTTCTGGATGACATAAAATTGGAGAGAACGACTGCGACTCACAGTGATCACCACAGGTTGCAGAAAGGATCCTTGAAAACCTCATGAAGTTCTAAAAAGGCAAATATGAATTTTTTTATCTCTAATATAATGATGCCAGGCAACAGTACATACTGGGGACCACCCAGCAAGAAAAAAAGCTTTGCTGTGTGCTTTCTAAATACAACTAGGTTTTTTTTTGTTTTTTTTTTTTTTTTTCTCACTATGTAATTCCACAGTCTAAAGGGTAAGAAAATGGATGGAACTGGGTTTTTTGTGGCTGTTCCATCAGTAATTTTTCCATGGGTTACTGCTTCAAAAAACAAGAAGAAATTGTTGAGAATGAATGCCAAAATGAACATTATCTCTTTATACTTTCACATAGTCTTTTATTTGCTCACATTACAGATTTTGAGCCCAGGTCACTGATTCTAATGGCCCTTAAGAAATTTTTTTTTCAGTGTCCCCTGTGCAGTAACTCAAAATTTAAAATACAACAGATGCAATCAAAAATACTCTGTGTATTTGCAAGCAGACAGAAAATGGGGAAGGGAAGTGAAAGGTAAAAAGGAAGGTGAAGGAGAAAAAGAGTAATAAAGGGAGAGAGGAGGAAAGGAAAGAAGGAGGGGAGGAAAAGGGAATATAAACCTGAGCATAATTGATAGTCTAAAAGAATTACCTTTCAGCTGTGGTATTTCATGAGAAAGGATTTAAAATCTTAAGTGGCATAAATTCTTTGTCTCTGTAAGGTGTGGTAGGCATTTGCTATATATTACAGATGCATTAGACAAGTAGATAAGATTGTAAAAGGCATGGAACAATCATTGGACACAAAACTGCTTCAGGCATACCAATCTACAGGTGCTAGCATACTACAATTACAACAACTAGGTTGAATTACAGCTACCCAGCAGAGATGTAATAAAGGTATGAATTATTGACTTGGCATCATCCTGAGACAGCTTTGGTCACAGCCTTGCTATGTTTTGGAGATGATAGAATGAAATTTGTGTGATGTAAAATTATAATCAAAGAGAGTTCAGGATGAAAGATGACCGCCAAGGTTATGAACCTTGGTGGGAGGCTGCAAACTCTGATAAAAAAGGCACTGCAAGGAAGAAAGTATTGATCATTTTGTTTCACGGAGCCAACTGAAAACACCATGGTCCATTCAGAATATAACTTCAGGATTTATTCACTTGTTCAAGCAGCACATGTAGCTCAGGGAGTTAATTGTATCAGAGTGGAAAAGGATGAGAACACATATCCCAAACTGTGCTTTGAACCCCAGGGTCATGCAGTCTGCCACTGGAGAGAAAAGAAAGTGGGAGGAAAGTGTCTGTGATGTCTGGTCCAAGGTGCCGTAAACACTGGGATAAGAATAAAGATTTTAAAAATTACTTTACAAGGCAGCAATAATGCTCTGGTTCCATCCTTTAAAGCTGTTGCTTAGATTATGTTAATTTTGTTTCTAATATATCCCTATGTGGCTGCTATTTTTAATCTGAAATAATTAATATAACGTTCAAAAAGAGGAAGTTGAGAGACCTGAATGTGTCTTTTCAACACAAGGAAAAATACTTTTGCAGAGACATTTTCTAGGAATAAGACAAGTGGGAATTGCTTTAGGCTGAAAGACAGCAGGTTTAGATGAGCTGTTAGGAAGAGATTCTTTGGCATGGCAGTGGTGAGGCATAGGAAAAGGATGCCCAGAGAACCTATGGATGCCCCATCACCCTTGGAATTCATCAAGGCCAGGCTAGATGTGACATCTGTTATATACAACAGGTGACATAGGAGAAGGAGAATCCCCATGGCTGCAAAATTTTGTGACAGGCTGGTACAGGGTGGTTGGATCTGTCTGTCCTGAGAAGAGGAATCTGAGGATGAAGATGCCCAAAGCATCTGTCTACTGCCAGCAATAATAGTAATGGACTGAAAGACACTGAGGCTGGGAGCCAAGTCCATACAACACTACCCAAAATTTCTTTCCCCTTCTCCTGTCTCTCACCTCCAGTTTGTGTTTTTCATCAGACACCTATAGGCTAAGCTTACCTTGAATTGTAAGAATTGTGAAAAACAGAAATATTGAAAAAAGGCAAAAGTAATTGGAGAATTTATCATTAGAAATATTCAATTCATATATTTAAATATCTTTGAAATATCTGAACAACAATTTTTTATAAGTAATTAGAATTATCCTTCCTCTTTACTCTGAAACAAATATTCAGATATTTTACTGAGCACTATTTATTTCAGCCCACTTTTAAATAGATAATTTCTTCCTTTTTTGGTTAGTATATGTTTTTATTAAACATTTCTAAAAATGTCAAACTCCTACTAAAAAGTAAACTGTACTTCATTGTAATAACCAAATATTAGAAAATATTCACCTTAATCAAAGAGAAGCAATCTAAACTATCACAGTATGTCATATGTGCTTTAACTCACTGGTTTAATGATCAAATGAAAGACCGAATATAAAGTAAGAGCCAAGATTGAAAATGTTAATTGCAAGCTGATGACTGAGAGCATTCTATGAGGCAATGAATCAATTAATAAAAAAAAAAAAGACAAAAAAAAAAGGTTTATAGCAAAAGACTCGAATGAATTTTGATTTCTCGGTGTTCACGAATTATATATTAGCTGACTAAAAACATCCTGTGTAGAATTTGGAACATAAAAGAAGAGAGGAAAACTAAGGGGGGTGGGAGGTTAAGATGACAGACTTAAGCCGGGTCTATATTTTCCTGATTTGTTTTATAAGTAAAAAGCTACTGTGAGGAAAAAAAAAGAGAATATAAGGAGTGAGGGGAGGGAAGTAAATAAAAAAACCTTAGGGAATTGTTAATATTTACAAGCAATCAAGAAAATAGAAAACTTAGCAAACAATAATAATCATAAAAAATTGAAAATTCTATATTTTTGAACTGTCTTTACATTTAATAAAGTATATATTTCCTGTAAAAATATTTTATTTGTGATATTTAATTAACTATATAGTTATAGTTGTTTTGTCTTAGTTCACCTATATCTCTGTCAGGTCTTTTAGCAACTCATAATTATTTCACTCAATTTGAGTCTGTCCCTTGTTATTTTTTAAAAATATATTCTTTTCTTTTCTTTTCTTTTCTTTTCTTTTCTTTTACTTTTACTTTTTCTTCTTTAATTTCCTCTCTTTTTTCTTTTCTTTTCTTTTCTTTTCTTTTCTTTTACTTTTACTTTTACTTTTTCTTCTTTAATTTCCTCTCTCCTCTTTCCTTTCCTTTTCCATTCCCTCTTTTATCCCATTTCTTTTTCTTTTTCTTTTTTCTTTTTTTCTTTTTCTTTTTCTTTTTCTTTTTTTTTCTTTTTCTTTTTCTTTTCCTTTTTCTTTTTCTTTTCCTTTTTCTTTTCCTTTCCCTTTTCCTTTGTTTGTCTTTATTTTTTTTTTGTTTTTTTTTCTTCCTACCACCAATGATTAGAAGAATAAGGATTAAGCAATCCATTATCTCACTGATGAAAGAAGTGTGAGATGACATCATGCAGTATTTTCTTCCTAGTCATGTCTAGTTCTTAGCCAAGTTTTTCCAGATGCTTAAGAAATTTGGGTCAAAATCTTCTTTGTGACCCTGTTTCATAAATGTGTTTAAATTAAAATGATTAAACTGAAATTCAAAGATTTACACTGTGCTATAGAAGAGTTTCATATGTTTACATAATTTCAAATACACATGAAAAATTCAATAACTCATATTAATGCATTTTCACAGCATGATCAATTAAATTGTATTTTGCAGACACTGGAGTACAGTTTTATAGCATCAATAACAAATGTAATAAAACTGCATTTCCTTATTAGGTCTTTTTTAAAGAAAGAAACAACAACTGAGAATTGTTTTCCTCAAAGTTGCTTTCTTTTAAAAAATGGTTTAATTGTTCTTATATTGCATAATAAAAGAACAGACGGTATTGACAAAATTAATTCTAGAAAAAATGGTTGCTGTTTGTTTTTTATCTTTCAATAAAGCACAATGCTTGACTGGAATTTGAAAAATGGCCTAATAAAAAAAACCCACTTACTTACAAAAACGTGAGAATTGGTAAAATAGTTGTTTTACTTTTTGCCATTAAATAATTGATTTAAGGGAATGGAAATAACTGTAAATATTTTTATTGGGAATAACTTTATTTGTAATTATTCTAATGAATTATAGAAAATGTTCTGGAGTGGATTCTTTTTTTTTTTTTTTTTTTTTTGGTGTATACTTGATACATATTGCTTTTCACCAGACATTTCTCATCTTTCCTCTCCACTTGCTGCACAAAGGCTTTTATCTTCAAAACTTTTTTCTTCCCTGCTGGTACACAGGCTGGGAGAGAAGGGAAACTTACTTACTCAGGAAGGGGGTAAATTAGCCTGTAGAACTTCTTTTATGAGGTCTGAGAGATTTTCACTGACCTTTGACTGTCTGAGAAAGATGATGTTTGTGTGGATCAGAGACATCAATAATTCTGTGATTCTTTTGTCCTAGGTCTTTGAAATCCCACTCAGTCTGGTCCCAGAACTTGTCTGGGTCAGTACATCACCTAACAAGAAGAGTGTGGAAGCAGATTGATATAACAGGCTGCCTGTCTCTACTGTCTTGTGTGAACTTTGGGGAAATGTCTGGCAGGCAGAGCCTCTCACTTTTGGAATACACTAATTTACTAATCTCAAACAGGCACACGGACCATAGGGAGTCATTAATATTCCTTATGTGTTACTGGAATTCCTAACTTGGGTTTATTTTCAAAGTTCTTTCTGAGAAGAATTGAGGGTGAGCATTCCATGTGAACTCGTGTTCTTGCAGGTGTCCTTGTTGGTCATTTCGAGACTGGACACTTCCTGCTGCTTGTGTACCTATCCTTAGCATCAAATGTAGTATATTTTTATTAATACACTAGAGAATACACCATAAAAAGAAAGCAGATGGTGTGGTTTATTACCTCACTTTGCCATGTATTACATTTCTAATACCACTGTGTTAAATTATAAGATTCAGGAGAAAAAAAACAAGAAAATTTGTTAAACTTGAGATATTGTTACCTCCATAACACCTGATGTCAGAAAGACATGGTTTTAATGGGACATTTGATTGTCTCTGCAGTGCAAGCATTAAAGAGAAGCAATTTATGGCTCCTTGATATCAGAATATTTTTTATGTGGGCATCTGTGACCCCTTTGGAAAAAGAAAATGAATTCTAGTTTCTCCGTTCTGTACATAATTTTTCGTTGGACATTATGACCTCCTCAAAGCCTGAAGACAGTTTACATGTGGAGGCTTCCTTAATTATAGTTCGTAGAATGCTAAGGTTTCCACACTGAAGTCTGAAAACCTCTTTTTTAAGAATATTAGCTTAGTATTCAGATGTTATCTACAGCTTGGAAATATTGCAAATATGTAGCAAAAGCAATTCCAAAAACCTTGGCATTCTCAAAAAAAACCCATACCAAAGAATTCAGTAAGTTCCTATTATGCTCAGGCTGAGCTGTTGAAAGAACATTTATGAGAACCACCTCTTCAGGGGTCAAAAGGTGTAGGTCTCAGAATAAGGGGTAAGAGTTTATAATTCTTTAAGGTATATTCATTGGTGTTTCAATGTTCAATAGTGTCTCAGGGAGAGGCAAACTCTGTTTAAATCACCAAAACTCCTTTTCCATATTTACATATCCATTTAAAATAAAGTTAAGGCCCTTTAATGAATAGCAGTATTTATACATAAGTGATTTTTTTTACCTTGAACCATAAGCCTGTCTTAGCCTCCTAGTAGTAATTTATTTTGTTCCCTGCTGTTTTTATCATAAACAATATTCTACATGACAAAAACATTAAAAAATTATTTTACTTCATCCTATCTGTTTGGCAGGAAAGGAATCAGCCAGAGTTATTTTTGTACATTGCTTTTTTGTTTGTATTTTGAA
>VZSU01001448.1:0-18119 GCA_013398715.1 Nesospiza acunhae | reverse complement strand
AAAAAAAAAGAGAAAAAAAAGAAAGGAAACAGTTATTATACAGAATTAATTGATAAGAAAGCTTCAGTTCAATAAATGGATCTCTTTGCAATAACCTTCATATCATATTTTTGCAGTCAGTCTGGAAAATCCCATCCTTTATGGAAGCAATTACTACATAATATGTAAGAGTACATAATATGTAAGAGTATTATTTATTATTTTCACAAAACTATGTGTTGCTGTGACATCTTATTTTCAAGTGCTTTAAACCACTTTTTCCTGGCCTGATAACTTTGTGGATCCTAAAAAATGGAGTATCCATCCATTTTGCTCTTTAAATTTGTCCATTGATAAACTCTTTTTTCCCAACTTTCCAAATATAGAGGATTTGAGAGAGGTCTTATGATCTGTGATCTGTGCTTAGATAATTATAGTGATAGTTATCTAGATATGCACAGAACATTTTGTCAGGCTGGAAGAAAGTCTTATCAGAGCCTGTTTTCAAAGACATTTTCTACATGATCCTATGTGGTTTCCTATTTCTTCAACATATTGCATCAATTATTATAATAATTTTCACATGTCAAAATTATCAGCTTTTCTTCTTCCCATAGCAGCTTAGAGTAAATTTATAACAATCAATGTAACAACTTGGGGTTCCTTATTTCCAACATGCTCTCCTGCAAAGTGTATTTAGACACTTATGAGAAGGTACACAGATGACTGATTAAAAGATGATATAAACACCTATCAGTTTAATAGAATTGGAGCAGCTCATTTTTTAAATTCTAAAAAAAACAGCTATTTCATCCCTGGAAGTGTAGCAATGGCATTTGTTAAAAACCCTAAGTTTTGTACTTTTTCTTATTTCATATGTAGGTTTTCAAGCCTGCCTCTAAAAATAATATTTTGTGCATTTAAATACTGTGTACTTGTGGAAATGTTGTATGGTCATTGTCCTATTCCATTCCTATAGTTATCTAGTTTTGAAATATGAATTAATCCCTAGAAATGGAAAAGTATCAATATAGAAAACAGCTAAATACAATTTTTTGTGCACATAATTATGACGTGAAGCTTGTGGATATTTAAATTTGCAGTAAATGTTCTATTTTTTGACATTTTTCATAATTTCTTTTATTAAATTGTTGTTTTAATACATATTAAAGTGGCATTTAGACACTAAAATGAACTAACTGTTCAAGATATTTTCTTTGGGGAACTTCATGCAAATAACTTTTATTCCTTTCCAATTCAGAGAGTTAAAAACCCCAACTACTAATATTTCATCTCCTGGTGGACTTCAACATATTCTATAGATGCTGCCATTGATACCACCCTATGAGGTATCGCTAGAGCTGCAAGGCATCAGAATCTAGGAAAGAATGATAATTTTAAATGCTGTGTGGGCTGGTTGGAGTGTGTGTGAAGGAGAACATTTGTGAAGAATAGACATATTTCTTTCTTTTTCCAGCAAAGAAGTACACACTTCTGTGAAGATTGTTGTTTTAATGTAGTTCGGTTTTGCTTCATTTCAGTTTGGATTTGGTTTATTCTGCTTTGGTTTGGTTAACAAATGATTGGATCTAACTGGACAAGGAGCATTAGCAAATCGGATTGTCCCAGTCTCTGGGGGAAGTAGGATGGTATTCATCTGACTGAATTCTGCATCTAAGCTGGTAACTCTAGGACACACTTTTGCAGTCAATATTCAAATATATGAGAATATATCTGAAACCCAAAGGATTATTTGTGCCTTATGCAAGAACTATCATAGCTGTGAACATCTATGCACTATGGATGTGTAAAATTAGACATTGTTCTCACTGTCTCTCCACTTTCCAGATGAGAGTGAGAAGATGATCAGCTTCTTAGGACATGCATTATCAGGAGGCTGATATCAGGACTCAAGGTGCTCCTCTCATAACAGCAGGATAGAGTTTCACATAGCACTAAAGCAGTTTTGTGCAGGATGGGTAACACTTGGAGTTCTGAATCCAGGTACCCTCTGCAAAGAGATTTGGTAATCAAACTATACAGGAAGCAGAATCTCTTGTGATTAGGATAGACAAAGAGTAAGCAGATCAAACACATATTATTAATGCAATCATTTTGATAGATATTGTGGCAAGCATGTGCCCCACAGGCTCTATCCCATCTATGTTTTTTCTCAAAAAAAAAAAAAAAAAAAAAAAAAAATAGAGCCTCTGGAAACAGAAATGAGTTGGTCAAGTATTTGTCCACCTCTTTCTTCTTCTGTAAAACAGTGTATTGCAAATCTATATTATGCTGCATTAATCACTTACATTTTTATTGCCCATAAGAACTAAATGATGAAAGGTACAAAGTCACAAGCCTCTGTAAACCTCTGGCAAAGGTCCCAGAAGCCAAAACTTACTCATATGAGCATTAAGAAGATATTTTTTTTCCCAGGAAAATCACAACAAACCAAAATATAACGAAACAAAATAAATCAAAGCAAAACACTATGTCTGCATAGAAAGAAGCTGCCTTAAACACTGTTCATATTGTGCTCGCATCCTGTGGGTGAAAATCTAAGCCCAGGAAATAACTTGTTTCATACAGGAAATTTTGCTACCTATTTCTTGGTACCTTTCAAAATTAAAAAGTTTCCCTTCCCTTCCCTTCCCTTCCCTTCCCTTCCCTTCCCTTCCCTTCCCTAAACTTCCCTAAACTTCCCTAAACTTCCCTTCCCTTCTCTAAACTTCCCTTCCCTAAACTTCCCTAAACTTCCCAAAACTTCCCAAAACTTCCCAAAACTTCCCTTCCCAAAACTTCCCTTCCCTTCCCAAAACTTCCATTCCCAAAACTACCCTTCCCTTCCCTTTCCAAAACTTCCCTTTCCTTTCCAAAACTTCCCAAAACTTCCTTTCCCAAAATTTCCCTTCTCAAAACTTCCCTTCCCAACACTTCCCTTCCCTTCCCAAAACTTCCCTTCCCTTCCTTTCCCTTCCCAAAACTTCCCTTCCCTTCCCTTCCCTTCTACCTCTCTTTCTCTTTTTCTCTTTTTCTCTTTTTCCTTCCTTCCTTCCTTCCTTCCTTCCGACACTTCCTTCCGACACTTCCTTCCGACACTTCCTTCCTTCCGCCACTTCCTTCCTTCCTTCCTTCCGCCACTTCCTTCCTTCCTTCCTTCCGCCACTTCCTTCCTTCCTTCCTTCCGCCACTTCCTTCCGCCACTTCCTTCCGCTACTTCCTTCCTTCCTTCCGCCACTTCCTTCCCCCACTTCCTTCCTTCTGTCACTTCCTTCCTTCCGCCACTTCCTTCCCCCACTTCCTTCCTTCTGTTCCTTCCTTCCTTCCGCCACTTCCTTCCCCCACTTCCTTCCTTCTGTCACTTCCTTCCTTCCGCCACTTCCTTCCTTCCTTCCTTCCAACACTTCCTTCCACCACTTCCTTCCTTCCGTCACTTCTGCCACTTTTGCCACTTCCTTCTGCCACTTCCTTCATTCTGCCACTTCCTTTCACCACTTCCTGCCTCCGTCCCTCCCATCCCCTCTAGTCTTCTCTCCTCTTTGTTCCAGACCTTCCATTTTTTCTTTTATTCTAAGTGCCACTGGACTTTCCAATTTTTAATAGGGACAGGAGGGAAAAGGCGTTATAAAGCTAAATTACAGCCAATCAGATTGTACTCACAGCTGAACCAGTAGAAAAATTGCAGCTCATGAAATTTGTCATGGGTCAGAAGCCTGAATAATTTCATTTTAATCACTCTTACTTGAAGCAGATTTGTCATCGCAGCAAAGGATTCATAGAAATTAAAATCTGAGAGAGGGAATGCATAAAGGGGTATAAAAGGAGATGCCCAAAGAAGAGTTACTTTTTAGAGTGGGGTTGGTTGTTTGTTTTTTTTTCCCCCTTGTTTGTTTTTTTTTAATGTAGTTTTGCGCAGGGTTTTTTGCTGCACATGGAGTAGTCACCATATCAAAGCTCAGAGTTTTCAATATTAGCAGAGATTTTGGAACCATCATCGAGTATGAAATCATTTGAAGTTTACCAACATCTTTATTACTGGGACAGTTAAATTGTTCCCAATTATATCCCAAATACGTGTTCACTTTATATTGACTCTGGCTAAATCAGTACATTTTTACACACAAGATCTTCACCCATCCACGGTTTTTATTTTACTGTCTTCCTCTGAGTTTAAATACCCTCTGAAATTTGCAGTGTTTCTGCATGCTCCACAAGCAGAATAAAAGTACAACTCAGCTGCACAGCAGAGAGAAATGCTATTTCTTTTTTTTTTTAAAGAACCATCTTAGAGTCTTTAGCCAGTAACTAGAATTGCTAATGCAAATTACATTAAGATTTTCCTCAAATTGCTTGTATTTCATAATCAGAACTCTGCATGCCGATTAGGTTATAGCTGTAGGGAAGAGCTGATCTTAACACATGAGGAATTACTGTGCATAAAAGAAGAAAAATTATTTTAAACGTTCATTTCTAATTTCTTAGGGAAACTGGAAGTAATAATGAGGCTTTGCATGTATTTAATTTAAAAATACAGATCTTTAAGTGTTTGAGCCAAACAATAAAGGAGCCAAAATACTATTTTCCCCCAGCTAGAATTTAGAAACAAGGTCAGGTATATATAGTTTCTCAAACAGTTTTTAACAAAGAAAAAAACATTAACAGTAAAGTCATTCCTTGTCTTACATAGTTGATCAAAGCCTAGAATACATGGAAATGGGTTGAATGGCTCTTATCTTCACTTTATAAAAAATAAAATAAAGTGTTTAGAGTCATTATTTTAACAAAGCTATTTCAAAGTTCCTTTCAGGGCTTTCCTTTGGGGAATTTTGGAACTTTGCGCAAAACATTTTGTTAAATCCTGTATGACTCTTTTATCAATACATTTGTACCAGTACTAGTCCTTATGTAAATATATTTATGTAAGTGATGAAGTTCTGTGATGAGTGACACCTTCAGTTGCTACCGCATCTGGTAGTCCCTGTTTAATAATGTCAAGGTACTCACATTCTAAATAAGAACAGAATGAAAACAAAGGGGAGGGGGAAAATAACAATATCAACAACAAAACAAATAAAATCCATCAAGCCTTCCAAACCTCAGACCTTTCTAATCTGATGATCTAAAGGCAAAGAGGAACTCAATGTGTGAAATGCAGATTTTCCCTTGAAAAACTGCATGTAGGTAAATGTTACTGGGGAGCGTCTTCTGGGGGAAGATTTTCCAAGTTACATGTGCAGAGGCATTTATTTTTGTTCTAACCCCACCCCCACCCCCCTTATTTTCAGGAGTCTATATTTTTTTCTGTAGAATCATTCACAGATTATTATCAGTGACTGTAAGAGACACCTTAGAAAAATACCTCAGTTATCACTGATACATCACTAATAGTATTGATCATATAGGAAACACGTTTAAAACTGAGTTTTAGACTTGTGATGTATTTCACAGAGATTTCACATACGTGAAAGGTTTTATGATCTACTTCTTACATATTTCTTTCAAGTGTGATGCAGTTCCTTTTCATTAAAAAAAAACAAACAAAACAACAAGAATTTGATTTTGATTTTTTCATTAATATACTTCGTTAGATTTACAGAATTTTTTTTTTTAAAGAAAGATACACAGAAACAAGAGGGAAGGAATGACGCTTCATCCATTGTTCTGACAAAAATACCTAAGAAAAATCCCTTTGTGTGCCCATTTTTGCTGAGGACTTCAGTGGGCCTTGTTGGGAAACTGCATTTGTCAGGAAAATGCGTGGTTGATATGAGCTCATCAGGGGGATGGATGGCCCTGACAGCCCCGAGAGCTGTCAGCTGAGCGATGAGTTCTCAGCACGATCGGTGTATGATGTCCAGACACCAGATTGCATAACAACCAGTCCAGCAAATTTATTGATTTCTTTTCTTCTTTGAGTGGAGGAGCAGGACAGTTTAACACATGTAGGAGCCCTGAAGGTTGTTGCCAGAAAGAGCTTTCTTCTGTTAAGTATAGTAGTGTTTTTCTTTCCATGCTAGACCAGAAATAGAGTTAGTATGACCAGAATGATCAATTGTGAACCTAAATTCCAGAAATATATCTCTGAAGAATTGTGTATTTTAAAAAGAAAAATATATGCCGATAGAGAAAAGATGTCTGTCAAACATGAAGCATGATAAATGCATTAATCTGAAAATATTTTATTATTTAATCAATACTGTATGTTCAAAATTGCAGCAAAATTATATTTACATATCATTTTTATGTTCTTTCTCCTCATTGGTTTTTTTACTTATGTGATTCATTTACAAACAGAGATGTAACTAGTTTTTGTGTATCTCCTTTTTATTGAAGCACTTTTCAAATGATTATTTTAGCAACTAAAATATTCCTTTGATATTAGATCTGATTCATGCCATCATATACCCCACTGTGGTGTTCCCATAAAGCTGAATTAATTTGACTTTATATTAACTAACTAAAATATAGGTATCCAGGGCTTTGACCCAGGCTGGATGCCGGGCTCCCAGGACCATTTTATCATTCCCCTCCACAAGTAGACAGGGGAGAGAAAATATTACAAAAATTTCATGAGTTGAGATAAAAACAGAGAGATATCAGTCACGAAATACCGTTACAGGCAAAACTGTGTCAGCATGAGGATATTGAGTTTACTCCTAAAATAATCAGAGCACAGTTATGAGAACAAAAACAAATTTTAGAAACCTTGCCCTCAACCCTTCCTTTTCTTGTGTGGTCTACTCCTTCCCCTCAGGGATGAAGGGAGTCAGCTCTCTATAAACTTCTCCAGCAAGGGTCCTGTTCTGGAGCTACAGCTTTTCACCAACTCATCCAACGCAGATCCCTTTCCACAGAATTGATCCTTCAAGAACAGGCTGCTCCAATGTGGGTCCCACATGAGGTCACAAGTCCAGGATCCTGCTCCAGCACAGGCTTCCATGGGGTCACAGCCTCCTTTGGGCATCCCCTGCTCCAGCCTGGGCTCCCCAGGGGCTGCAGGTGGATGTCTGCTCCCCCGTGCCCTCCCTGGGCTGCAGGGGCACAGCTGCCTCACCCTGGGCTGCTCCAGGGGCTGCAGGGCAACCTGAGCTCCAGAGCCTGGAGCAGCTCCTGCCCCTCCTGCTGCACTGCCCTGACAGTCTGCAGGGATGCTCCTCTCACGTGGTCTCACCCATTCTTATCTTTCTCTTCTCTTTCCATGCAAAGATTCCCTTCATGTTTTTGATGTTTAATAACATGTTTTTCTTAATTTTGTTTTTTTCACACTGTTCTTTTCTTCCCTATAGGACAGCAATTCATATTCTCAGCTGCAAGGGTTAAAAAAAAAAAAAAAAAAGTGAATGAACATTTAGAAATTACTTAAAGTAGCTGCAGCATTAGATAAATGAATTATGGAATTAAACCAACCTCGTTTGTGCTTAGCAGCAACATGATTGTTTCACAAGTGTAATGGATACCTTATTACAAAATATGAGCCTTTGAGGAGGGTTAAATTCAAAGGAAAGATCTGGGATGCTTGTTTTGCCAAAGCTCATTTCTGTGCTGATGGCAAGAACATCAGAACTGGTACATGGCTGCCTGTTTAATCACAAATCTATCCTACACACTATCCATAACTATCACGCCTGTGAAGGAACAGAGCTGATGTTCTCAAACTTCCCCCGAGATATAACCCTGGAAGTACTTGTGATCAAGTTTTTCCAGACAGAAGTTAAAAATAAGCCAGAAGGCAGGAAAGGCGGAACATGACTCACTGGTGTCAGTGTTCACACATTGTTTTGAAGAGTTTCTTGTCTAATATTTCCTTCAAAGCAATTTCCTACTAGCACTTTCTAACCTGTTCCAGGGTGGCTTTTCTTTCACAAAATTCTTCATTCATGTCACCTTCTGTCCCTCTGTCTCTGGTTTTCACATCACACTTTGTTCAGCTTGGTCTCTTATTTCAACGAGGGAGTTCAACAGGAGCTTTCAGAGAAGTTACTGAAATCCTTTCTTTTACTCCCAAAACAGTAAAAGCAGGTATCTGATGTGTTCCTAGACATATTTTTGAAAAGGGTATATTATTCAGTATATTTAGTATCCATAAAAAACATAAAAAGTAATATAAAAAATTAATATAAGGTATTTTTTTAAATGAAACTATATATATATATAACAAATATATCATTATGCTAACAAAATGCACTTTAAAGAAGGAAACATAATGATTTAGGAACTTCAACTGTTAGTCAGAAATCAGGAAGTTTTCTGATTGTGTGTCTGTAATTAAGGTTTTGTTTTTCTTTACCAGTTATAGCTTGACTCCAGTTTTGCTAACTGTAGAACAAAAATACAATCAGTACATAAACACCATATTGTCCTGTTCAAAAACCTTGAAAGTTGTTAAAAATTATGCTTTTTGGCACGGTAATTATAGCTGATATGTCAACCAGGAGTTTGATGTGCTAGAACAGAGTGAATGCACATATGTGTATGTATATACACATTTATATTTTTATTAGAAGATACTTCGTGACCTAAAAGAAAATTATTATATGAAAAGAAAAAATGTCACACTGTCTGTACTAGAACACATATAGAAATAGCTTTTGCTTGCTGTATTTTTCTTTTTTTTTCTTAAACTTGATCTGAAAAGTGTAGAAATACTATGAAAGTAAAAGTTTTGGGAAAGTGTTTTAAGAAGTTGTTCTTCATTAAAACATAAACCTATAAACCAAACTATATTTCAAAAATGCTCCTCCCTAAAGATGTGTTGGAAATACATAATTCATTTTCTAGTCTTTGGTGCTGAAAATCAAAAATCCGTTCTAAACAAAATTTTATCATTTATTATGGTTTAACTCCAAGCCACTTGCAGCCACTCACTCAGTCCCTCAGCAGTGGGGCGGGGGAGGGAATCAGAAGGGTAAAAGTGAGAAAATTCATGGGTTGAGATAAAGACAGTTCAATAGGGAGAGCAAAAACTGTGCACACTAACAAAGAAAAAACAAAGAATTAATTCACTGCTTGGTGGGCAAGCAGGTGTTCAGCCAGGGTTCCATCACACAAAATGGTTTCTTGGGAAAACAAATGCCATCACTCCAAATGTCTCCCTACCTCCTTCTTCTTTATACACTGAGCATGATGTCACACGGTCTGGAACATCCCTTTGGTCACTTGGGGTCACCTGTCCTGGCTGTGTCTCCTTTTAACCCCCAAGCACTCCCAGCCTATCCCAGCCTGGCAGAAGGAGTAGGGGCAAGGGACTTGGCTGTGTGCAAGCCCTGCTCAGAAATAACAAAAAAACCCCTCTGTATTATCACCCCTATGCTCAGCACAAATCCAAAACACAGCCCTGTAACAGCCACTGGGAAGAAAATTAATCCCACCCCAGCCTAAAACAGCCCAACGGACAAAACTTCAAATTAAAAAAGTTTTTTCTAGAAACTTTCTTTGTGAAATGACACCATTCTGATGGGGAACTTTTATTGGGGTGTGTTTTCTTTTGTTATATTTTTTATGAACAGTTGTAGAAGTTTTAGATTTTAACCCCTCCACTTCTGGCATCTTTCCTGTCACTTTGTGAAAATATATGCTATTTTCAAAGATATTGTGGGCTGCTGGAGAGCAGAAGAAATCTTCAGAGAATGTGAACCATTTTCCCTTTGAAAATCATCTGAATCACATCAGGTTCCTATCACTCATGTAATTTTCCATGATGTTCATGACTCACACTGAAAACACAGACAGAAAAAGCCACTTTAACAGTTTCTGTTGGTTTTGGTGGGTTGTTTTTTTTTTTTTTTTTTTTTTAATCCCAGCCATCTGCCAGAATGTATTATCCTCAAGAGCACTGACTTTCTTTAAAAACATGATTAAAAGAGTCACAAAATGTCAATGAGTAAAGAAAGGAGGGTAGCAAAAGACACAGGCTGTTAATTACTGCTTTGCATCCAAAGTATTAGATTTAATAGTTAATTAACATTTCTTCAGATATTCTGATCCACTAATACAATGTAATCTAAATGTATCCTCATATTATAGTTCCAAGATAATTATTACTGGCTATATGTATCAGGTCTCCTAAAGGAATGATAAAAAAAAATCCTCTCTGTCATGACAATAACAATTATTTACCTTGTATATATTGACTTATTTTGATTTTACCAAGGAGGTACAGACAAATATAATTAGTTTTTAAGCAGATTCTATGGAAAAAAAAAAAGGAAAAAAAATTGTCAAAATAAATCTGTACTGCCCCTCAAGAGTTTTGCAATATTTGGAAAGAAGTGTTTCAAAACACATTGGAATAAGATATAGATGTTTCTCTCATTGCTTTGACCAAGTGAGGTCAATGTTAAACTCCCTTCCTAGGTCTGACTTTGAATACCTACATCAAGGTTAGAACAGCAATGTCCAAGTTTCACACAGTGTGACATCCACGCTGAGATACTTACTTACTGTAAAAAGATAATATTTTTTTATTGAAGACCTACTTTTGAGAAATTTCATATAAAAGTTGTGCTTGGCAAGGAAGCCATCTATATTATGTCTACAGAGGACAAAGATTCTTTTCCCCCTGGGGGAATTCTATCCCAGCCTAAGATGTCTCACAAATGTCTTTAGGTGTTTTAAGATTCGGTGATATGAATCCTACTTTTAGTAATTAACTTTTGAGTAAACGGATGGGACACCAATGAATTAATTTTCCTTCTGTGTTCTTTACTTAAGAAACCTCTATCTTCATATATTTTAAAATGACAAAGCTACAGGTGACTCTTGAGGGATTTAGTGATTCAGTAATTAAATCAGATATTTGAAAAAGACTAGACTTTTTTTTTTGATTCTTTCGTTTTGTGGTTTTGTTTTTATTTTTGTTTCAACCTTAAAAAACAAATATCAAACAAAGATCTGTGGATAAAATACTTTTTGTGTTATTTTAAAGCTGGAAATCATCAGCAAACTTGCTGAGAGTATTCTACATTTTCTACACCTTATTCTACACCTTCATGCAGGCTGTTGACAAACAAGCTCAATAAGACTGGACTCAGCATTAACCCCAGGGGAATCACAGTGATCACAGGCCTCCAGCTGGATTCTGCTCCACTGATCACAACCCTCTGAGCTTTTCCTTTCAGCCAGTTCTGGATCCACCTCTCTGTCCGTTTATCTAACCCAGATTTCCTGGGTTTACCTGTGAGCATGTTGTGGGATACAGTGTGATACGCTTTGCTGATATAAAAGAAGATGACATCTACTGCTTTGATGTCATTCAGATGGCATTCACTGTTCATCAACATCTCATAAATCCCAGCTACTGGCCCTACACAGGACATCCCCAAGAGCCACAGCCTGTGCCTGAGAGCATTGTCCAAAATCCTTTTGAGCTCCAGCAGTCTTGGTGTCATGTACACTTCAGAGAGAGCCTGTTCCAGTGCCCAAATACTCAGTGGGTGAAAAACATTTTTCCTGACATCTGACCTAAACCTACCCTCACACAGGTGCTTGCCCTTCCCTAAGGTATCTTGTCACAGACATCTTTTATGAAAAATCCTTTCCTTAGGATTTTTTCCTCCTGAGAAGCTGAGAGGCCTCAGGAACAAAATGCAAACAATGGTTATCTGCTACTGTGGAAGGCAACAGGTGGATCTGTGATTGGTCTCATGTGGTTGTTTCTAATTAATGGCCAATCACAGTCAGCTGGCTCGGACAGACAGTCTGAGCCACAAGCCTTTGTTATTCATTCTTTCTTTTGTTATTCTTAGCTAGCCTTCTGGTGAAATTCTTTCTTATATTCTTTTAATATAGTTTTAATATAATATATATCATAAAATAATAAATCAAGCCTTCTGGAACATGGAGTCAGATCCTCGTCTCTTCCCTCATCCTCGGACCCTGTGAACGCAGTCACAGTAACTTGTGTGATCACAGGAAAGAGAGTTTGACACCTGTCCCTAAGATCTGAGGTCCAAAAGGACAGGCAACATCATCCATTTTGTTTTATTTTCGTAAAAGATTGGAGTGCTACTTTATTCCTGTGCACAGCTGTACACTGCACCCAGAGCAGAGGGACCCATGCAGGCACCAGTGCTTGAAGGTTCACTGGAGATTGTTCAGCTGGAGCACACAAACGATGCACCAGCACTCATAAAACAACAGCTGAATGAGCAGACAATAAAAGCCTAAATGCAAGAGGAAGTTAAATGATAAAGAGATGCTGCAGCACTGAACTTGCTTAGGTAAGAACTTTCTGCCCAGTGCCACTCCATTATGATTAATGTGTGCACATGCGGACTTTATGAAAAAGATAATTAATTGATTGTTTTCTTAAATGATGCCATTTTAGACCTGTTTGGATTCCTGCCTTCTCCGGGGAGCAGATGACCACAGTCTGTTAGCTTAAACAAATGAATGTTTAATGGTCATCTTTCTGCCAGCCAAGTGGAACAGGAGAAACATTTATCAAGAGAAGGTAGGAAAAAACTGATCAAACTGGCTATTCATCTGGGATTTAGGTGATGCAAAGAGCCCATTGAGAAGAGAAAACTGCAGCAGTTACCACACAAAACTCACTTCAGGCATTGTTCAGAATGTGGAGGTCACCGAGTCCACAAATGGAGAGAATTTCACATCCTGGCTTTCTCAGAATACAAAAGCCATGAAAGGTTAGTTTAATTACTTAACCACACAATGAAAACAGCAACAACAACAAAAAGCAAGAGGAAGATCTCATAGATGATATGATTATTCTTCAGTGTTTTTAGTTTATACATTCAGCATTCTGTTCAATGAGCTAGAAACAAAAAGCTTCTGACTTTGTAAAAGGTTTTCTTTTCCTTTGTTTCTGTTTGTTTACCTTTTTATATCTGTTTTACTCTATTTTTCTTAATCACTCTTAAATTTATCTTCTCTAGTCAATTGATTTTATTCTTAATGGATGCATTCCTTAAGCAAAGCAGATACTCTAACAATTCAGTGTCTTCCCATGTATTGGCTTTATTTCACTCGTTTTCAGATGTCTATTTTCAATGAGAAAAACTATCTGGTGATTAGTTCAAAGCAAGCACCTAACTTAACATGTTTAAAGTAACACAAATCCTTTGTTCAGAGACATGCGTTCATCTTTCCTGTTGGTAAAATCATCATCCATGTTTTTCTGTTGTTTACAGTGATTAGAAAATGGGAAAAAAAAATCCTCCACCAAAAAGCACAATAAAAACAGAAAACAAACCTTAAGGAGTGAAACAATTCTATATTATAGTAAATTTTGAATCATCAGGTTGATGTAGAAAATATTATCTTTATGACAGTAATATTTCAGTGGCCACTGGAACAAGAGAGAATTAAGTATGTAGCAGTACAGTCTGGCTTCCAATTCAGTATGAAACAGCTTTTCAAAGAGAAATAGTTGGTATCCTGGTGAATGAGATGAACAGGTCAGCAGTGTGTCCTTGCAGAGAAATCTCACCGCATGTGGGCCTCTATTTGCAGCAGTACAGTCACAAGATCAAGCTGCAACAGAAAAACTTTATTCTTTTTTTGTTTTTTGTTGTTGCTGTTTTTTATCCTGTTTTTGTTTTTTTTTTTTTTTTCCCCACCATTTTCAAACAATGAAACAAAAGCCCAGAGAATTTGTGGCCTATCCATGCTTTGAAACATTGAAAATCAGACAGGGTCAATCCTTAAGGTACTTCATCTAACCTTGAACAAGGCTCTGAGGTTGATATTAGAGCAGGTGACTTGCACAGCTCCCCTCCAGAATAAGCTACTTCATAAACCTGCATGCATCTGTGATTCTAAAGGAATAATATAAAAACTCAAACTAAAAGTTGATATTCATATGGAGAAAGACTTGAGAAGAAAATGCGTGAATGAAACATAGGACTCACAAACCTCCATTTTGACTGTGTTACCCTTCTGTATAGCTTTGACAAATAGATCAATTTTTTTTACATAGACACTTTTTTGAGTACTTATATAATGAAAACAAACCAAAAAAAATTCCCAAAACTATTAAATCAAAAAGCTGCTCTTCTAAAAAGCTGCATTCGGCACCATCTCTGTCCAATAATGGTATATATTTTATGGATTCCTCTTGAGATATTTGCAGACCTGGTCCTGTTCTCAGCATCTCTCACCTACATCCAGCTTTCCTTCTCCATTTATAGCCCTTCCATTTTGAAACTTGCTTATCCTAGAGATAGCTTTCCTGAACATTATGCACCATAGCATGAAATATTTTCATGCAAATAGCAATTTTCATTCTTAGATATTCCTACATGAAACTCCACCCAGTCCTGAACAAGAGGCTGACAAGTATGAAGAGTTTCAGCTGGACAGCACCCTAATTTTAAATGATCTGGGCAATTTCTCTGATCTTTCTTCAGGACAGGCAATTAGGTATCTAGTTTGATGCCCATCTAAAAATGACTACATTCCATAGCAGAACACTAATGCATTGTTCCTAATACGTTGTTGAGATATTGCCTGCAAAATGTTTTAAAGAGTACTTAATATAAAAATAAGTCACTAACTTCTGTTAACATATAATATTTATTTTCCCAAAAGTTCTGGACTAGTCTTTTTGAAATAAGCATAATCCCTTTGACTTTTCATGAATGTTGGATATCCAGCTGAAAGTATTTACGCCTTCATTTGCAAAAAAATTTGATCATCAAGGTGTACTCCATGATTTTAACATCTCCAGATGCTAGGTGTAACCAAAATTTTATTTTTAACTTTCCTTGAAGTTGACTAACAATTCCCAAAAAAAAAAAAATTGGATTGTATATGCAAGTAGTCACGAACTTCTGGCTGAGCTGTACACTTTAAGCTCTTCATTGTCAGGAATGTTTTGTCAATAAATATTCTCAAGAAGATCCCTTTTAACCAATGTTGGCTTATGTTGTTTTTTTTTTTTCCTTTCTGTCAACTTCCTCTTTTCAGACTACCTGGAGAAACACACCTCCAGTTAGTGATGTAAACCAGATGCTCAGCTCGTTCGTTCTGCTAGCCACATTTCCTCTTTGTAAATTATAGGCGTGCTAACCTATTTAAAACATAACTCAGGTGGCTGGTGAACCACAGCGCCTGCCAGCTCCTCAAATAAAGAGGGTCCACTTACTCATCTGCTCTGTCTCCATCTGCCTGTTAAATTTGGATTAACTGCTCATGGTCCAAACAGATAGCATAAGGATCTGTTTGAGGAAAAGAATTCCTCTGAACCCCTTTTTTTTTTTTTCTCTTGTTCCTCTACATTACTCTTTCCACTTATAAAACAGGTTTGTTGCTCTGTATAAATGTGACATGATGTAAGACGAACTGCCACCACACATCAGAAATTAGAAAGATTTTTTTTTTTCAGAAAATAATTCCTTATGTGATTTTTTGTTGCTTTTGGCTCTTAGCAGATTGAGTATTGAATTGTTCAACCACAGTGTGTGGATAATTTAATACCCAAAACATTCCTCCAAGTGTGAATTACAGACACATTAGACTTGTTTGACAAGGCCCTGAACATATTGTTTCAGGCCTTATCTATTTCGTGGGAATCTTGTAAAAATTGATTGATAAAATCCCAGAGAAATCTTTTTTAACAAACCTGCTTTTCTTTAAAATATACTAAGAGAATCAGCTAGTTGTTATCCTTTCCATCCAAATCCATGTACTGGATGAATGTTGGGTGATATTTGCAGGCAGAATAGAAGCTTCAGGCAGCATTTGTCAGGGAGGCCCTCCTGTTGAGTCACAAGCTGCAGAAAAGACACCCCTGCTTTCTAAAGTCCTTTTCAGAGAGGTGTCTAGTTACGGCTGAATCCTATCTTATCCCCAGAGACTGCCTAGAATTTATGTTTAAAGAGTCATTTAGGTGTAATTCAATCTTTGTGCCACTTTTCTGCGTGGGATTAAAGATGGCAACGCAAATATATTTATGCTAACAAAATAAATTATAGTTTTATTAGCAATGATAATGATAATGATTAGAAGACTTTAATCAGATTTTTTTCCTGTGCAGTATGTATAGTCATAGCTAGTAGTCCAGTGCACTTATTTTGAAGCAATAATGTTAAAGCTAGGAAAATAAATTATTCTTAAGTAGAGATTGATGTTACTCATAGTAACAGCTATGGGTAGATTTCTTTGCTTAGGCAAAAGGAGTAACCTTGAGGAGCATTTTCACTCAAGTGAGGAATCTCCATGTACAGCCCCAGAGTGTGTTAGAAGTGCCTGTTGTTAAAAAACAGGACAAGACTTTTATATTACCTAGTGATTGACTGTCAATCATATATTTCTAGGCTGGCTGTGTCAGCTCAGCAGCCTTTAGCTCAGCTAAAGATAAGTTATCAGTAAAATCACTTGTGGGTTCCTTTATCAGAAACTTTGTCTGACACATCCTCACCAGCGCCAGTTTCTGTCAGGATGCATTTTCTTCAAATCCTCAGAATGCTTAAATTTGGGATTGGTGAGTCAGGCTGTCCTAAGCCTTCTCCAACACCAAAAGCAATGTGACCTTCCCTTCTCCATCCATCACTGATAACTTGCAAATAGTGTAAAGTTTGAGCTGTTTTACCTCCACTTAGGCAGAGAAACCTGCTACAGGGATGTAAATCAACACAAATACATCACCTACAATTGAACACTATTCATTTTCATTACCAGAAAATCTTATCCCTCTTTTTTTTCCCCCTTGTACTCTATCTCCCTCTTTCTAAAATTTGTGAATAATAAAATGTCGTGAATCTCAGTCAAATCCATGAAAGTACTTTAATGCAGTTTTGCAAGTCAGAAGAGAATAAAGATTATTAAATTTAAGGGGTTTTGTTCAGGGGGATGAAAGGATGACCATTTCATTGTGGAAAACTGAACTTATGTAAAGTTATAGCAAGACTGAGATCCGTATTGATCTTACTCAACTTTAGCCATCTACAGGAAGGGGAAATTCATCTCGATAATCATCTCAGATATCTGTCTACATCCAGCTATATCATTCTTTAGAGGTGCTTTTGTTTTCCATAGAGGACAAAACCAGTCTAGACTCCAAGCACAGATTAGATATATAGTGTTGTGTGGTTAGTATTAGATGAGATTAATCCAAACTTGGGAGCAGAAAGAAATAGAAAAATCTATTGTTACCATGTAAACATACAATTAGGTAGCAGTTTGCCTTTTATTTTTTTTTTAGTGTGACTTAAAAAAATAATTTAGATGACTTACTGATATAACTACAGTTCTTAGAACTTGGAGATGATTTTTGAGGTATTTGAAGTGAAATTGGACAGAGGCATCATAAACAGGTAGCAGTAATTCAGTATTGAGGAATATATAAACAGTGTAGAACATAAACCATTCTGCATTTAGCAAAGAAATATTTGGTGGGGAGGTCTTCTGGCTTTTTACTTTACAAATTGTGCAGACTCTAAGTTGATCAATGGTCAAATGAAGACTTCTCTCATCAGTTTCACTGGATGCAGCATTCTTCCTGAAGGGTCACTGAGACTTTGTGAAGTGTCAGAGAAAAGGAGGCTGAGAGGCCACCTTCCTATTGCTCTCTGCTGTCTGACAGGAGGCTGTAGCAAGAGGGAACTCATCTCCTCTCCTCGGTAAAAAGCAACAACAACATAAAACAGACTCAAATTGTGCCAAGGGAGGTTAGGCTTTAGGAGAAACATTAGGAAAAAAGTTCTTCTGTGAAAGGGTGGCCAAGCATTAGAACAGACTGTGCAGGGAAGTGGTGGAATCACATGCCTGAAGAGTGTTATCAGCTGGTCCTGGGAGGGGATTGTCCCTCACTTCAAGTCCTCTGAGCACTTTTGGATGCCACAACATGAAAAAGACATTAAGAAGTTATAAAGTGCCTAAAGAAGGGTGATGAGGATACTGACGGGTCTGGAGGGGAACTTGTGTGGGGAGAGTTTGAGGGCACTCGATCTGTTCAGCCTGGAGGAGACTGAGGGGAGACCTCACTGGGGCCTTCAGCATCCTCATGAGGGGAAGAGGAGTGCTGGCACTGATCTCTTCACTCAGTCACGAGTTGTGGGACACAAGGAAACAGCAGAAAGCTGGGTGAGGAAAGAGACTGGATTGTTATTGATGCAACAATATGATTGCAATATTATATTACGCAATTGCATATACATACATAATATTATATATAATATATT
>VZSU01001447.1:5750-53726 GCA_013398715.1 Nesospiza acunhae | reverse complement strand
CAGCAGTGCCTGGTGCTTCCCCATTGCCAGCTCCCCATATCCCACATGCCAGCAGTGCCTGGTGCTTCCCTCCATTCCCAGCTTCCCATATCCCATGTGCCAGCAGTGCCTGGTGCTTCCCCATTGCCAGCTCCCCATATCCCCTGTGCCAGCAGTGCCTGGTGCTTCCCCATTGCCAGCTCCCCATATCCCATGTGCCAGCAGTGCCTGGTGCTTCCCTCCATTGCCAGCTCCCCATATCCCACATGCCAGCAGTGCCTGGTTCTTCCCCCATTGCCAGCTCCCCATATCCCAGTGGCTCCCAGCGCAGACCTTTCCCTCCCCAGCAGAGCCCAGGGAGGGGCCCAGGCTCACCTGATGTCCTCGTCGTGGGCGAAGATGACGATGGCCCTGGCGTTGGGCGTCTCCAGCAGCTGCCGGATGATGCGGTCGAAGTCGATGCTCTTGTCCTTGCGCTCCTGGGGGATCTTCAGGGACTGGGCGATGCAGAGCCCACCTGTGCCAGGAGCAGAGCACAAAGGGGCCTTCAGGGGAGGACAGGGAAATGTCGCAGAGCCCAGCAGTGGGGAAGGCACGGCCCAAAGGGAGCCTGGCAGGGGAGGAATCCCTTCCCCAGGGATCACTGCCCTTCCAGCACCCATGGCCAGATCCCGAGGGATCCGTGCAATTCCTGCTCTGATAGCACAGCCTGACCTAGGGGGGGTCAGGGGTTACACAGACTGTGCCCAACCCACTGCAGAACGGCAAAACAAGCAAAGGAACGGGCAGTGGAAGGATGAAAAGGAGAGGAATTAAAACAGGAGACAACAGCAGCCTGAACGAGCCTAAACTGATGAATAAACCCCAAAACAACGGGCTGAGAGACAGAAGGTGCTGACAGTGTACTGGGCAGGTTTATCTCACTGAAGGGCTGAGATTCTTTTTGGTTTTGCAGCTTGAGGGCTACTGGGGGAAAATGCTTCCACTGGAATGACTGACCTGGAATGGGAACAGCCAAAGCTGAGATATTGGCAAAACCCACACTGTGCAAGAAAATCCCTATTCCTTCAAGGGCCCACCACCCAACAGATGGACAGACACAAACAGTGAAACCTCAAGATAAAGTCTCTGAAAGGGACTTCTCATAAACACCCAGAGAACACAGCAAAGAGCATCAGCACAGCCACAGGTACCCACAGCCAGACCAAACCATGCCCACTTTTAGCACAGTTCCTGTACTACAGTTGTCTAATCTGTTTAAAAAAAAAATAATTAAAAACTTAAAAATCCCATCTCCACCAACATTCTGGTTGTTGCTGGCAGATGAAAACACAACTTTTGCCTTAATTATTTTGTTTCTCAGCAGTAATCACTTTCATCTTTTACAGCATCTTTGATACCAGCCTGCTCACCATAGTGCACAGAGCATTAATTAATAACGTATCAGAGCTCTTAATAAAAACCAGCAGTGGGGATGAGTTAATTAAAAGGCAGCAGGACAAGCGAGAGATTCACAGATAGGCTTTAAAACCCAGCTTTAAAAGTCCTGTAATTGAAGCACTGGAGAAGGTGTTGGAGGGTGAAGGACCTGGAGGAGGAGGAGGCTCAAGCCCCGGAGCATCCTCCTCACCCCAGAGCAAAGCAGACCCTGAGAGAACCAGGGGACAGCTGGGAAAACCAAACTGCTGCTTGGAAATGTGAAATCCAGCTCCTGCGCCCATCCCTGAGCCCCTCACAAAGCAGGCCAGCCTTGTTTTCCCTGATTTTTGCCAGAATGGAGCTGAGCTGCAGCTGCCTGAAGGCAAAGGAGCTCTGCTGGGCCAGCTGCTCCAAAGGCTCACTGGAACAAAACCATTGTTTCATGGCGAAAGTGAAACAGTGAACAGGAAAGGCTGGAAGAGAATAAAGGAGAATAATAACCCCCAAGTTTTTCTCTGTCTCACATAAAACATTTGTTTTGCAATTATCACAGCCTGGGCTTTCTGCAACCTTTCTTTTCCCCTTTAAAAGCAACACTACCGAGCTTTAAAAATAAACTTCATTTTAAATGAAGATGGAAAGTCTCACTGCCAGCAAGTCCAGGAACCTGAACAGTTTTACATGCTCTATTTTCCCCAGTCAGAATGAGACAGAATGAACCCAAGCAGTGATGGCCAGCTCTCCCAGAATGTCCCACTTGGCAGGGATCACACAGGCAGTGGTGACAGGCACACACAGTCTGAGCTTTCCCAAAAGGAGCAGATGCCATGGGGCCCTGCTAGCCTTGGCACCACCTCTGCTCAGAGGAATGAAGGATAAATGGCAGGAGGAATTAGGGAAAAATGGCAAATACCAGTGTGCCCTCTGTCACCCCTTGGCAAGCAGAGTGCCCAGGGAATTGGGTGTCTGCTGTCCAAAAGGCACAGGGGAGTAAGTGCAACTTCCACATCCTCATCCCACATTCCAGCACAACAGGAAACATGCGCACAGTTATTGAGAGTGTCAGGCTAATTCACAGCACTTCCAAGGGAAAAACCTCAGAGGGAATTAGGTGGTAAAAACATGAACGCTGCAAATTCAGGATCTTGTCACAGGATCCCTGCAGTGATTCATTAGCCCTGGTGGCCTGGAGAAGTGACAAATGCTCCAAGCCCCACAAAGTGCCTGGCAAGGGACGAGAGCCTGCAAGCCAGAGACACCCCAGGACTGAGCAGGGGCTGCCCTGGCTCCCTGGGGGTGTCCCAGGCCAGGCTGCACAGGGCTGGGAGCGGCCTGGGACAGTGGCACGTGTCCCACTGTGGCAGGAAGTGTGGAACAAGAAGATCCCTAAGGTGCCTCCCAACCCAAACCGTTGTGGATGGGATTTGTGGACCCCACGCCATGACCCAACCGACACACAGGCTGCTGGGATAAAGGGTCCATCCACCCCAGGCAGTCAGGGCCCACCCCCCAGAGTGGGTCACCCATCCCTGCCCAGAGTGAGATCCATGGCACGAGCCCTCTGGGGGATGAGCACGTGGTGGTTTTTCCCCTGGGAATGCCAGTGCTGTGTCAGAGCCTGGCATGGAGCTCAGGGGGCAGCCAGGACCCAAACCAGCAGGGAGCACAGGGGCTGGGGACACAGCAGAGCCTGAGCCCTGCCCCGAGCCCTGCCCTGGCTGTTCCTTTCACCAGCCAGGGTCTGTGCACAAATCCCAAACAGGACAGGGCTGCTGGGAACTGCCTTGAGCTGTTGGATTTTCCACCATCAGTCCCATTCCATGGCTGTGACAATGGGAAGATGCCAGCAGCTCACATCCCAGGCAGCAGTCACAGAACTCAATGTTACAACTCACTTTATAAGTTTTTTGACCAATCACACAAAGCAAAAGCACATGGACAGTAGTTCCATCCAATCACCATAAGCACACGTACCTGTGGTTAAACAATGCTTGATTACTTAGAATACGATACCTGCTTGTGAGCCTTAAAACACAATGCACAGAGCTCCATTATTAAGCTTAGAACTTCCTAACATCTCTCTAGATAAACTTTTCTGTAGCTTAGGGAGTTATTCCAGACAAGGGTAATACACAGACCATTGTTCTATTTGTCTTTGCTTTTCTACTTTTTACAGAATTTTTCTGCTGACCAATCTCATGGCTCCTGCTTGGCTCCAATCACAGTTCTGCTGTCTCTGAGGCCTTTTGCAGCTTTCCCAAACCCCTCTGATTTTGTAGCTTCCCACAGCTCCTGCCAGCCCCGAGCTGTGGCCTGGCAGGCAGAGCCCCAGGGCTCTCTGCAGACCCAGCAGCAGCTCAGGTTTGGGGATCCCAGGGCTGGCAATCAGTGCAGTGCTGCTCCAGTAGCCATGGACACCCATGGCTGGCTGCTATTTGGGCTCTGTACAGCACTAACTACATTCTTCTGCTGCCCTGGAATGCTCCAGGAGCTGTTTTTCTTATCGCCACTTAATTGGATTATCAGGTAGCAAAAGAGACAATTGAACCCTTTTTCAGCTGATTTATCTGCAGAGATCCCCTTTTGGGGGAATCACTTTTGGCAACGCTGAAAACATCACGTCACAAAGTTATGTTGCTGCCGATGATTATTAAAAGGAACTCTCAATTAATTTGATTAATATGTTCCTTTAAAATTAGCAGCTGCCAGGAGCTGCCTCCTGGGTGTTTGTCAGAGGTCTGGGAACAACAGGAAAGCCCCTGGCACAGCTCAGCTGCTCCTCACTGCAATCAGCACAGGAAAGAGCCCAAAATGGAGATTTTAACCATGCTGTGTTGGGAGGGGTGAGCAGAGCTCGGGTTAAGTACAGATGGTACCAAGACTCTGCGAGGTAAACAATAAAAATTAAAACCAATGAAAATTCTCCAAGTGCAGGAGAGCTCTGATCCCTCAGACAGACCCTGCCAGTGGCCCCAGGATGCTCCAACAGGCAGGACCCCCACACAAGGGGAAATAAATCAGTCAAACACTTTAACTGGAGTTTGGGGGAGCCAAAGGAGGGGAATTCACTGGGGAAGAAACGAAATAAACCTCAAAGGCACACAGGAGATTTTTCCCATTTCATTATACATTTTCTATCCCACTGCTGGGTTCTGGCATTTCCTGCCATTCCCTGCATATCCAATTTATGAGCTGCAATGGATTTCACTTGTAAACCTCCTGTATTCTGCAGGTGAGAAGCCAGTGTCAGTAACACTGAAAACAGAGTTTAAAAAAGTCAGGATCCTCCCCCTGTGAAAACCTGGACAGCACAACTGAGGAGAGCTCCCTGACAAAGCAGAACCACATGCCAAAGAGCCAGAATGACAAAAGATCATTTTATAGTCCTGAAATGCAGCTGGGGCTGCCCCAAACTCCTCAGCAGGGACAGGGTTGTTCAAACACCTGACACAGACCCACCCAACCCTCCAGGGCAGGGGCTGGAATCCACCTGAGACTCCCACGGGGCTCTGCTGCAGCAGCACCTCGCAGGGAGCGCTTTGGGCCAGGTTTTGGTTTATTTTAACCAAAACCCACAATGAACCCACGTCCCAGGACCTGCCAGCAGCATCACAAGAAGCGAAGTGATTGGAGTGTAGAAACATTTCCAGTCCCATTCCCAGCCCTGCACATTCACAATAAAACGAGTGAACAGAGTGATCCTGGCCTGGGTGTGCAATATTCCTTGTCCCAGCATGGGACTTCTGCACCCGGGGCTGCCCTGAGCCCACCCCGAGCTCCCAGGGATTTATCCAAGGGATGCAGAGCCAGGAGATGCCCAGGGCATCTGCCCCAGCTCTGCCCTTGCACCCCACAGGAATTCCAGCCTGTGGGAATGAGCTGAGGGACAGAGAAGCTCCTGCCATTCAGAAATGGCAATAAATTGATTTTATAAATTGATGCCCCCCCGGTGAAAGCAGAGCAAGGCAGGTTCAGAGGGAGCTGGGAGAGGTTGGTTCATTCTGCTGCCACCCAAGCCCACAGCTCTGGGAAATGGAACATCCTGGGCACGGAGCACCACCCTGCAGGGAAAATACATGGAGAGGCCAAATCAGCACACAATAGGCAGGATCCTCAAGGAAAAGGAACTCCAAGTTAAAACAGGGCTGGTAGAGAGATCCAGAAATGCCAGCTGGGCCCTCTGTCCTAAATCAGTGTCCTGATGAGCTCTGCATTGGCTGCTTGCTCCTTCCTAGAACAATGAATACCTGCTCCCCAGGAATGCTCATCCTCCTGCCCAGAGCCACAAAGTCCTTGCTTATGGCACTAAAAGAAGTTTACAACTGCCCTGATCTGCAGATGGGCTGGGATTTAAATTACATCTCCATAGTATGGCAATTCAATTGTAAAAATGGAAAGTACACCAATAATAAAATTACATTAACACATGGAATGACAACAATTTATCCAAGGAAAAGGATCCCCGTGGATACCCAACAGCTTTAACTTAGAAACTTTCTACACATGAAGAAGCTACTGAATCACTTGGAAATTTCATTTTCACTAATTTTGTTTATTGTTTCATTTTTTCCCATTAGCCCTCATCATAACCCAACAACAGAACACCTAAACTAATATGGAAGACTAATATTTCTAGCATGTTATTCATTAATGTTTAATTCCATTGTGTCAGACCTTTGCTGCATATTTAATGACATTCCTGGTGTGTTTTATCACCTCAAAATTGTCCTTTATTATGGCAGTTAAACTCCAGTAATATACAAAAAATTAAGACTCTCCTTGGGAACACTAAATTAAATTACAAGAACGGCGTAAGATGACTTTGAGAGATGTAGGAAAGCTCTGTTTGTGAGACAGAGTAGAAGGAGAAGGAGCTGCCTGTGCCTGGGAACCTCGAGTGAGAACAGGCTCAGCTGCAGGAGGGATTTAGGAGCTTTTGGCTCCCCAGAATCTGCTACAAAGGTGCATTGGAGCCACACAGTGCAGCCAGGCAGGAAAAGGCAATAGAAAATAGAACACTGAAATGCCTTTTGTGGGTGAGCTCCGTGCCACGAGCGCTCCCAGGACCTGGCCTGGGCAGAGCCCTGCTCAGGGCTCTGGGATCCCCCTGATAATGAAATGGGACCCCGTGGAAGGACATGGGAGTGCAGGGAAGCAAGGAGAAACCCCTAAATGGATGAACCATTCCCGGATGAACCATTCCCTGTTTCGTCTGGCAGGCTCAGGACAGGGAGCTCCTGAGCTGCACACCTGTAATTATGTGTGAGACCTGCCCTTCCCCTGCTTCCAACAACCAGGGGGAGAGAGAGCCCAGTTCAGACACAGGAGCTGCTGGGGATCAGGAGCTGTGGGGGCTCAGGATCAGGAGCTGATGGGGATCGGGATCAGGAGATGTTTGGGATCAGGAGCTGCTGGGGATCGGGATCAGGGAGCTGATGGGGATCAGGATCAGGGAGCTGATGGGGATCAGGATCAGGGAGCTGGAGATCAAGAGCTGCTGGGAATCAGGGAGCTGCTGGGGCTCAGGATCAGGAAATTCTGGGGAGCAGGAGCTGCTGGAGTTCAGGGAGCTGCTGGGGCTCAGGATCAGGAGCTGCTGGGGATCAGGAGCTGCTCAGAGCTGGGCTGCCCCTGCAGGATATTTGTTCCCCCCCAGCAGTAACGATGCCACCTCTGGATAATGAATCATTACAGACTGTGAGCACAGAATGATCCCTAGTGATGGAGCTTTTCCAGGTTGGAGTGTTCCCAGGTCCCCAGTCCCTTTTGGCCTTTCAGCCACTCCCAGATAACGGCACTGCTGTGGCTGCTGGGTGTCAGGGCAAGCAAAGACATGTCACCTCTTCAGAGAGAGACAGATGCAGAGAGCAGCCAGGACCCTGTGAGACAGCTCCGTGGGAGGCCAGGGAGGAGAAGCATCTTGGATAGATAATTTTGGAAGGAAGCATGTTTCCTCGTTTTTTCACCCAAGAAGACAGCAGCATTTACAGCATGACAAAATTCCTCCAGCAGCCCAGAGCCAGGTTTGCAGAAGCTCTGCAACAGATCAGGGACAGGGAACAAGGCCACAGAATAAGGGTCCAAATGGGGCAGAGAGCTGGACCCCAGGGGACACTTCTGTGACCACCCGACCCTGGTGCCCATCCCTGCCCTGGGTCAGACCTGCAGGGATCCTCCAATACCAGACCAGGTTTTGGTGGGTCCCTCCTGGGTTTTGGATCACTCCTCCCTTGCTGCAGCACATTTTCCTCTGGACTCACACCCAGGGTCATTGCTGGGAGCTCACACAGTGAGCACTGCTCTTCTGGGACCCAAAATGGGCACATTCAGCAAAGCTGGGAACTGTTTTAAACAGGCTCTGTCCCCAGCCCTCACGCAGGGAAACGGAAAATAGAAACAGAACCCTGTAACTCCTTGGTCTTTGCTAGTCCTTCTCATAATCCCCATCTCCTTCACACTGGAGTAATGTTCTTAATGTACTCGCTGAGCCTTAATGGCCCTCTCTCAAATGAGTACTAAAAATGCAATATAGCTCAATAAAACCACACTTGCAGCCTGGCAAAGCCCAGCCCTGCCCTGAGCCACTCCATTCCACGGAGCTCTGCCACAGAGGCTGTAAAAGGAGACAGGAGCAAGCCCTGGGAAGGCAGGCCAGGACTGATCCCAGCAGTGCCTTACCTGATGGAAAATCTCCTGTTGGACCCCAGCACACACCAGCGCCCACCTGGGGACAGGGGCTGGAGAGGGACCCAGGCAGGGACACCCAGGCCAGGCTGGGCAGGCTCAGAGCAGCCTGGGATGGTGGAAGGGGTCCCTGCCATGGCACTGGGGGGGCTCAGAGCAGCCTGGCACAGTGAAGGGGTCCCTGCCATGGCAGGGTGGCACTGGGGTCTCTCCCAGTCCCTGTTCGTGTGCTTGATTCTCCCCCAGGAGAGATGGAATGTGGATATTCCTGAGTGATCCAGCACAGAGCTCTTCACTGACTGCCTTCCAAAGAGCCTTCTCTACGGACAGTGTCACAGACATGTTTTATGAAAAATCCTTTCCTTAGGGTTTTTCCTCCTGAGAAGCCAAGAGGCTTCAGGGACAAAATGTAAACATTGATTATCTGCTGCTGTGGAATGCAACAGGTGCATCTGGGATTGGGCTCATGTGGCTGTTTCTAATTAATGGCCAATCACAGTCAGCTGGCTCGGACTCTCTGTCTGAGCCACAAACCTTTGTTATCATTCCTTTCTATTCTATTCTTAGCCAGCCTTCTAAGATGAAATCTTTTCTTCTATTCTTTTCGTACAGTTTTAATGTAATATATATAATAAAATAACAAATCAAGCCTTGTGAAATATGAAGTCAGACCTACGTCTCTTCCCTCATCCTGAGGCCCCTGTGAGCAGCGTCACAGGCCAGCCCATGACAGACAGGGATTGTGTTCATCTGGTGCTGGACCTGGGAGACCTGTGAAACATCTGCCAATATCCAGAGTGCTCTGAGCATTTAACTGAGCAGGGATTGCTGCAGGAACCATCCGTCCAGGCAAGCCCTAAAAGCTTCCAAGAACCCCATCAACCTTTAAAGCCTCCATTTCCCCGGTGTTGCAGCCCTGATTTTATGAACTGGGCACCCTGACCTGTGACAGTGTAGGAGGAGCTGCACTGTGCCACACCAAGAATAAACCCCAGGAAATTCACTTTACAGCAAGAACTTCACAGAGTCAAAATATTAATGCACCAGAAAAGAGGTCACAGCCTCCAATCAATCAATCAATCAATCAATCGCTCTATCTTTAAACAATTTTTATGCCACAAAGAAAGGGTTTTTTTCAGAATCTTGATATGGCAAGAAAATTACCAGGAAAAATCAGAAAAAAAAAGGAAATCTGGGATTCACAAGACCAGAGAGGCCAAAGACAGGATAAGGAAGAATTAATTATGCTGAATGTGCCCCTTTCCCTTACTGTGGGGCACTCCTCACGTTAGCCCCAATTTAACTGAATTTCCCTCTGTCATTTGCAGATGAAATTTCACTCTGTGCCCCTGCAGTGCGCATCGTCCCAGGGCATTCCCCACATCCCTGGGGCTGAGGAGGAGCAGAGCTGCCCTCCAGGGCTGCCACAGGGACCCCACAGGGGGGTCTGAGCTCTGGAGATCCCTGGGCTGCAGGAGGGGCTCCCCAGTGCCACCCCTGGGAGCTGCAGCTCCTCCTGGAATGAGGGAGAAGGGCCAACACATTCCCCTTAAAAAGTCTGACTTGTATGGAGGAATTTAAATGATGTTCTGAGTATTACACAAATGAAAAGTAATTAAATCACTGTAACTTCTGAGGAAACAGATGCTAACTGCTATTTCACATAAGAAATCCACTTCCTTTATCTTTAATTCATTTTGTGGTTGGAAAAGATGACCAAAATTATCTTTACTTTGCAAAAACTACTGCAATGGGAGTGAGGGAAATTAACACTTTGATTAACCATTTTAATATTTGAAATTAATTTCAAAGCTCCATCTCAGTTTCCAAGGTTTGTATTAATCATTTCTCCCAATATTATGGCATACTGAAGGAACTTGATTAGATTGATTCCAAAACACAGAGAGTGAAGAGACAGCTCAGCCACCACTGATTCAACTCCTCCCTGGCATTCCAAGCCTACCTGCTCAGGGAACCTGCACTGTGGAGGAGCTGCCTTGCTACCACCTCTATTTTAACAGGAAACGTGGAATTTTTGGTGTAAAATTCTCTTTCTCAGAGCAGCTCATCCCAGGGCTGGGATACCCACAGAGCTCGGTCAAACCATGGCTGGAGGGGAGCTCTGTTAACTCACAGGGTCAGGGAATGGTTTGGGCTGGAAAAGCCCTCCCGGAACAGAGTCCAGCTGGGGAGGCACAGGGCAGCACAGCTCCCCAAATTCCTGCACTCTGCAAACACAGAAAATGCAAAAAAACCCCACCAAAGCAACAGGTTTCTGTCACCTGGAGAGTCCTTGGGACTCACAACGGACATCACAAACCCCAGGCATTCATCAGCCCTTCCCCAGGCCAGGCCAGCACTGCCCCTGGCCCCGGGAGCCACATCCACAGGGCTTTCAGACCCAGGATGGCTGTCACAGACATCTTTCATGAAAAATCCTTTCCTTAGGATTTTTTTCTCCTGAGAAGCTGAGAGGCCTCAGGAACAAAATGTAAACAATGGTTATCTGCTGCTGTGGAATGCAACAGGTGCATCTGGGATTGGTCTCATGGGGTTGTTTCTAATTAATGGCCAATCACAGTCAGCTGTCCAGACTGTCTCAGTCAGACACAAGCCTTTGTTATCATTCTTTTTCTATTCTTAGCCGGCCTTCTGATGAAATCCTGTCTTCTATTATTTTAGTTTAGTTTTAAAATATATAATAAAATAATAAATCAGCCTTCTGAAACATGGAGTCAGGATTCTTGTCTCTTCCCTCATCCTGGGACCCCTGAGAACACCACCACAGATGGGGACCTTCCAATGCCTGAGCACCTTTCCATGAAGGAATATTCCCAATATCCACCCCGAGCCTCCCCAGCCCAGCCTGGGGCTGTTCCCTCTGCTCCTGTCCCTGTTCCCTGGAGCAGATCCCAAATCCCCCCCGGCTGTGCCCTCCTGGCAGGAGCTGTGCAGAGCCACAAGGGCCCCCTGAGCCTCCTTTGCTCCAGGCTGAGCCCCTGCCCAGCTCCTCAGGAATCCTCCAGCCCCATCCCAGCCCTTTCCCTGTTTCATCCCCAGCACTGGAACAGACCCTGCACCCACAGGGAGCTCTCCTGAAAAAGCACCTCCATTTACAAGTCATGAATTTGACTTCTGCCCTCCAGGGTGCCTCTCTCAGAGCAAAGCAACGTTCCCTGCATTAAAAAAAAAAAAAAAAGGATAAAAGCAGGATATCCACGAAATTCCAGCGAGCCTTGTTTAACCCACTCGCCTTCAGTTGTTCTGCAAACTCCTCATTTTGGGGAAATAAATGTTTGTAATTAAGTAGCCTGCACAGCTGCTGAGGCAGGAGCTGCCAGAGCTCGGGAGCAGCCCCTGCAGAGCCCAGAGCTGCACTGGATGGGATGAAGCCATTTGTTGAGTCATGCTCTTCCCCTCTCTCCAATCCCGATTCCCCAGACAGCGTCACTTCTCCATTTGTTAATCCATACTTAATTCTTAAATCACAAAACATCATGGCTTTAAAGATAAGCTTTTAAACAGCCTCCCACACAGCCTCTCCTGCCGTCTCCCGGGACACTGCTGAGAACCAGCAGGAACCAGACCCTGCAAATATTCAAATGGGAATGGAGGAGCTGCTGCTGCCAGCTGGGGCTGGGGGCAGGAGATGGGGTGGGAGAGGATGGAAGGTGACACCTGGGGAGGAGCAGGGCTGAGGATAAAGGAGCAGGGAAGGACGGTCAGGAACTGGGAAAACGCCCCTTCCCAAAGGCAGGGAGAGGGAAGGAGCTCTGCCAGCTGGGGGCAAGAGCCCCATGGCACAGGGGAGCACAGCTCCCCAAATTCCTGCACTCTGCAAACACAGAAGATGCAAAAAAACCCCACCAAGCTGTTGGTTTCTGTCACCTGGAGAGTCCTTGGGACACACAGAGTACAACACAAACCCCAGCGTTCATTAAACCCTGGAAAACACCACAGAGCCACTGAGCTGCTTGTGCTTGCAGTGAAATGCCCCAGGATGGGAACTTCACTGCAAACACCCTCCCCAAGCCAGGCTGGAGCCCCAGACGCACCAGGGACGTGTGGGGCAGGCACTGGGTGCCCCCGGGGCCACCCCACAGCTGCAGCACCCCTGGAATTGCCAGAGGACAGCACAGCCCTGCACACAGGGAGAACCCCGATTTTCTGTTTTCAAAGACATGGGGGAGCCCTGCTCCCTCTCTAAAGATTTTAAATGTAAACTCAATTCTTCCAACACTGGGAAGAGTCCTATTAAAACTACAGTTACTTTGATGATAAATTTTAATTAGTACTATCCACAAAATGCTAAAATAATCTGATGGAGGAGGCGAATTCCAGCTGAAACAGCAGAACATGTAAATCCTCTGCCTGGTTTACAGATCTTGGAAGCAAATCTGGAGCAGTTCCCTCAGCCTCTCATGCAATATTTTTTATTTTTCCCCAGAAAAGTTGCATTGCCAAGGAGACATCTCTTTTTTGGGTAGATCCCTGTTAATTACTAGCATGGAACTTTCCTACGAATTGAGCAGCCAGCCAACACACCAACTTGGAGATGCACAGTTTGCTGCAATCTGAGCTACAACATGTGAAAACCAAGGGATTCTTCTCTAAAAAGAAACAAAAGCATTTCAGCAATGGTTGAAAGAGAAATGGAAACACTTTTTACCTACCAAAATATGGAGTTCAGTGTTGTGTGTTTCCCCTGCCACAGCTGAAGGCATCACTAACACCTAAAACAGAGCAGAGAGCTGCACTTGCACATTAAATGTCTAGAGGCAGGTGCAGAGACAGGGCAGGTCACATCAGCTCCTCACAGAGCAGCAGGCACAGAACTCAGCCCCAGATAATGAAAATCCACCCCAGATAATGAAACGTGGGGCAGACAGTTACTGGGAGAAGGGAACAGAGCCTGGGGCTGAGCCCTCTCAGGCGTCAGCGACTGCTCTGCACAAGCCCAAAGAGAAGAAGAACAAAACCAAGGAGCAATTCAGAAGAGGGAGGATCAAAGGAGAACATCTCCTTCAGCACAGCTCATCCCACTGCCTGCAGGCGCCCAGGGATGCTGGAATGCTGCCCTGAGCAACCCCCTCCCACCTCTGTGGGCGCAGCCCCCCTGAAGCAGCTCTGCCTTTGGGATGCTATGAGATTCACCCGGACAACCAGAGCCCAGAGCAGGGGACGCAGAGCCTGCTTCAAACCTGCAGGTTCACGGGCCGAGGCACTGCTTCGTCAGAGCAGCCTGAAATTTCACCTGAAACTGGGCAGGGACAGAAACTAAACTCGAGAGGAAAAACTAAACCAGGGGGGAAAAGATAACTAGAGAGAAAAACTAAACCAGAGAGGAAAAACTAAACCAGAGAGGAAAAACGAGGAATTGAGGGAGAGAGCAATGTCCAGGGGCACAAATGCCCAAACACGATTGCCTGAGGCTGTAACTCTGCTCTGAACCCGGCCAGGCAAAGCCACGTCCTGATCAATACTTTTTGAGACAGATTATATCTCATTAGGGTCTCCTGCTTCATTTGCTGCTTTACCATTCCTCCCAACATCTCCCAGCTGTGCCTTCTCTAAACACAGTGCCCACAGAGCCTTCCCCAGGATGGAGCTGGGTGCAGAATGGGCCCTCTCCATCCCCTCTGTGCTTTCAGGACTCCTGTGCTCCCTGGGGCTGAGGAGCAGCAATTTGGGAATGAAACACCCAAAGAACAGCAGCCAGAGCCATGCACCCTGCACACACAGGCACAGAGCTGGAGCTCTCACCCAGCTTTCTGCTGCCTGCCTGTTCTCAGCACTGCAGGGAGCAGCTCCTGAGCTCCTGGGGATGGGTGGATGTTGTCAGCTCACTGCAGGGGCTCCACACTGCTGCCTCCTAACACAGAAGTTCCATACCTGCTTGGTGTTTCCCATGGGCAGCTCTCAGAGCACTGACTCTCTCTCCTTCACACAGCAGCCAACTGACCCCAGCTCCCTTCTCAACACCACCCCACTCTTTTGTAGCATCTTCTTCTCACTGGGTACAGCTGTGGCCTGTGAAAGTCAGGCCTGCTCCTAATCTTTGATAATTGGCCCAGCTGCAACTCCTTAGGGGTGAGATTACTTTATCTATTACACTATCTTTATTTTCTTATATTCTATTCCACCACAGGTGGGTGGGTGGGTGGAGGGATGGATGGATGTCCAACAGAACCACCTCCCAGTCCCACAAACCTTCAGGAGGAGCCATCTGGAGCCCACCTGCCACCCCTCTGTGCCCTGCTCCACCCCAGTGGAGCCAAGCCAAGCTCTGGAAGTGTACCAGGAGCCACCTGCAGCTGCTGAGAGCACATCTGGGGGCACCAGGAGCCACCTGCAGTGCTGAGAGCACATCTGGGGCACAGGGAGGGCTCACAAGGGAAATGTGAGCAAGGAATGAGAGCTCATCCTGCCAGGGTTTGCTCCTTGTTGCCACATCAGAATTGGCTGCTGCACAGTGTTTGCCATGCTCCTGCACCAGCAGAAATTATTTTCTTGGAAAAAAAAATGTAAAAGCTTTAAAATAGATTTTAAAAAAGAGGTAAATCCATTAGAGTAAGTAAAAAGCAAACCTCCACCTCCTGCAGTAGTCAGGCTCCAGCTCAGAGCCTGAGAAGTCCTGAACCACTTTCAATTTAGCATGAGGCTGTCCAAGGTGAAAAGGTTGAACTTGGTGGCAGTCACTGACCAATTCTAGTGGCTGTGTCTGGATTTTTGCCTGCCAGCTGGAACAGGAGTGCAATGAAATCACCCTGCTGCTAACAGCTGGAAATGACTCCCAGAGTCAGCCCTGCCCCTGGAGTGCTCGGATGGGTTCAGTTCCCAGAGATTTTACTGCAGGTGCCACTTGTGCCTCCTTATTTCAGGGAGGGTTTCATCTTGGCTGCAGACAAATTTTCTCTCTGGTTCTCTCTCCCTTCATTTGACAGGAACAGAACTCAAACTTAAATAGCAAAACACCCATAATTTCATATCAAGGTTCTCCAATCATCTGAAAAGTGGTGGTTGATGCAGCCAGTTCCAACCCTGTCTGGACAGAAGATGTGCTGGAAATAAAACTCAGAGCTCTGCTGTTTCCATGGTAAACTGGGATGAACAACACGAAATCAGGAGAGAGAAACCTGGGGGGAAAACCCAACACGATGGAGAAGAGCAGTGCCCAGAACAGGCTCATCACGGTGTGGGTGTGTGTGGCACTAATTACACCTCTCAGTGGGGCAGGGAGGGGCTGGATGGTGCCACCCCCTGGCACCTGGGGCTGGGACAGAGCAGAGGCTGCTGCCCCTGGGGGAGCTGGGGACCCCCACAGTGCTCCTCATGGTCTGGAAATCATGGAATTACAGCTCCAAACTTCAGCAGTTCCTGACAATTCCTGAATGGTCTCCATGCTGCTCTCGCCACCCTCCCCTGCAAGCAGCCCCTGAGTGGTCCCAGATGAGAGGAGCTGCTGTCCTTGCCCATGGAGGTGCCCTGCCTTCATCCCTGCCTTCATCCCTGCCCTGCCCTCACCCCTGGGTCACCATGATAATTTATGAAAAGTCCTTTTGCTGGGATCTTTTCTCCTGAGAAGCTGAGAGGCCTCAGAGAAAAAGAAAAACAATAATTATCTGCTGCTGTGGAATGCAACAGGCGCATCTGGGATTGGTCTCATGTGGTTGTTTCTAATTAATGGCCAATCACAGCCCAGCTGGCTCAGACTCCCTGGTAAGTCCCAAGATTTTATTAGCATTCCATTCCTTTCTATTCCTTGCAAGCCTTATGATGAAATCCTTTCTTCTATTGTTTTAGTATAGCTCTAATATATAATTTTCTTTTAACATAATATATATCATAAAATAATAACTCAGCCTTCTGAAACATGGAGTCAAGATCCTCATCCCTTCCCTGGTCCTGGGACCCCTGGGGACACCCCCACACCCCTGCCCTGCAGCCCCAGCCCGTCCCTGCTGCCAGGGCTCCCACAGCCCAATCGCCCCTCCGAGCTCCTGACTGCTTTCAGAACAGGCAGAACATTTCCCAAAAGCTGCACAGGTCTTCCAAGCCCAGCCATCGAGGAAAATGAAAGATAATTCACAAAAATCACACTGAATTTCCTGTAAATGATGGGCATTATGGCAGTTATCCATTTTCATGCCACTTTCACACATCTCTTTGTTTCAGGTGAACGGCAGCTGCGATTTTTACCAGCACCATTTGGTGGAGGGTCGGCAGGAGAGGTGAGGAAAGCATAGGGCTGAGCATGGAACCCTCTGGGGATGGAACACACAGTGGGGACCTGCGATGCTCTTACTCAAAGCTCCTTGTATTTTCTGTTGATTTTTCTTTGGCAATGTCACTTTTAATAACAGGTTCAGAAGCAGGCTGACCTACATAATCCCTCTGGTACAGAAGCACATGCTGCCTCCAACACTATTTTTGGAGAACATAAATGGAAATGTCTGTGCCTTGCTTGGGCACCGTGTCCCTCCAGAGCTATAGAAATCAAATTGGAACAAATGTCCCAGGCTCATCCAGTTTGCCAGGCAAACTCACAGACCTGTTCTTTTTTCAACAGAAGGGCCCAGCAATGCAAAAGGGTCTGATTATTTCATATCAAGGCATAAATCCTCCTATTCTACACTCAGATGGCACCAGGGAGCTGCAGTCCCCAGAGCTGGCCTCAGGAGGAGCTGGAACTTCTGCCTCTCTCCTGTCCATGTTTGCCAGTTTAGCAGAAGAGATAGGATGGCAGATGCATCACGATAATTTCAAGCCTTTTTTCCTATTATTCTGTTACCCTTTACTTGTCCTGAACCAACCCTGCCCCAGACAGAGCTCTTGCTTTCCTTTCTGGCTGTCTCACTCTCCTTTCCCTGGGATCCAGCAGCACCTGCACACAGCCACTGCTCCCAGGTCCAGCCTGAAACCAGCAGGCCACAAATAAAACCCCTTGGGTTGTTTGGCTGAATCACATCTGCTCTGAAAAGGAACAAAAGCTGCCCACGCTGTCCCAGAACTCTCTTGGTCAAACTGGCATTTACCAGCTTCATCCTGCAGCATCCTCCCCAGCCCCATGGGGCAGGGACATCATCATCATCATCATCCTCAGGGACATCATCATCATCCTCCCCAGGGACATCATCATCCTCAGGGACATCATCATCATCATCCTCAGGCACATCGTCATCCTCCCCAGGGACATCATCATCTGTCGCTATAAAACACAAAAGAACACAAGCTCACACCGCTGTTCTCAAAGTAAAGAAAAAGAGAAGTTTATTTTCTGACTCCAACATTTATACTTTTCTGAGAGTGACAGTGGATTGGAGGGTGACAGTGCCGCCTTTCCAATGACACTGGACAGACTGACAGTCTATCAAATTTCTCCTCCTCCATAAAAGAATGCGAAACAATGAGTTATTTACAGAAAATGTGTGAGAAAGCTCTCTACAAGAATGTCAACATCAGAAGGCTTAGAAAATCTTAAAAAAACCAAAGCGACAATCACCCTCCCCAGGGACATCATCATCACCCTCCCCAGCCCCACAGGAACCCTCCCTGTGCCACAGGAGCCCTCCCTGTGCCCCCAGCCTAACCCAGCCCTGCTCACCTCCATCCTCACCTGCGCACTCCCCAGCCTCCCTGCCCATGCCAGCACAGAGAACAGTTCCCTGCCAGTAATCTTGTTTATTCTAATAAAGAGTCACTGACTAAAACAAAATCCAGAGAATTGACTGTTGACTCACAACTGAAGAGAAATTCCCACAGGCAAATCTTTTTAGCATTCCAAGAGCATGACTGATTCAATTAATACCAGCCAGAAGAAGATTATGTAAAGCTACCAAGTTATACATCTATATATGTGCAGAATAAATAACAATTACATGTTAAGGAACACAGGTAAGAGCTGTGGTTTGCATTTTCTATTTCAAATACTGCTATAAACATCTTTAGTGCCAGTTTGACTCCCGGAGGTGTTCACAAATTTTCAGACATATGTGAAAATAAAATTTTAGAATTGTGGGGTTTTAATTACCTTTATTCAAATAATGACTGGATGTTGTTATGGCAGAGCTGTCTCTGTCCATCAGTGACTGTACATGTGCCAAACCACTCTCCACCCTTCTTCTTTTCTGCTAAATCAAAACCTCCACAAATCTCATGAAAAGAAAAATCCAGAGAAGCAAGGAAGTGGAAAGGAGCTTGTCTTGTGGATCACTCATGCAAGGAGAGAACTCAGGATTGCCCTTGAAAGGCTTTTCTGAAGACGTCACAAACCCAGAGCACAATTAAACCCCGAGCCTGGAAGTTCTTGTGCCGGAAAAGAGCTTCCTGTGTTGACGTTTACTCGAAAGGCAGAGGCTGATGAACCCACCCAAGCAGTGAAACAAATGTGAATTTTGGGCTCGGGCAGAGCAGCTGCTGTGGCTGGCTCTGCCCCAGAACCAGAGCCCTCCTGCCAAACTGGGCACCACAAGTGACGTGGCTCTCCATGACTGCACCAGTCTAAGGATATGAGAGGCTTTGAGGACAAATCACAACTTTTCTTTCCCGTAAAAATCTTACAAATCTCCTGCCTTGGGTTTTCCATCAGGCTCATTTAAAATTGCAGCTCAGCCAGAGCAAAGCTGAACTTCTCCCATCAACACACACTGAGGTAAGACAGAGCTCCACACGCACCTCACATCTGCCTGAAAAATCAGCTTACAGGGAAAATGATGTCCTTTTTATAAAGGTGTGAATTGGGGCTAACTGAAACTTAAATCCCCAAATGAAATGCTGGCTGGGCAGCCCTGTGGGTGGGTCCTGGAGTGCAGGGCCAGGAGCAGCACCTCTGCCAGGGCAGGGTGTGCAGGGCATGGCTGGGTGTGGGCACAGCTCCTGCTCCGGGTGAGGGCTGCCCCTGCAGCCTGCAGCCTCTGTCACAGCCCAGGGCTACGAGAGCATCCAGAACTGCCCCTGCAGCAGAACTGCACTGCCCTCATAGCCACAAAAACATCCAGAACTGCCCCTGCAGCCTCTGCCACAGCCCAGGGCTATGAGAGCATCCAGAACTGCCCCTGCAGCAGAGCTGCACCACCCTCATGCTGTCCTCTGGGACCTTCAAACGCTGCTGGAAAACCTCAATGAGCCTGTGGGCTCAGCCAGCTGGGAGCATTGCACAGCAGCCATGGCACACAGAGCCCTGGGCGCCAAAACCCCTCCAGAGCCACAGCCAGGGCTCTGCCCCAGGGCTATCAGCACATCCCCAGTGCCAGTAAATGCTCCCCCACACATCTGTGCCCTCCCGGCAGCACCAGGGCCCCCCAGGCCATCAGTACACCCCCAGTAAATGCTCCCAGACACATCTGTGCCCTCCTGGAGCCCCAGGGCACCCAGCACACAGCCCCAGTGCCAGGTAATGCTCACAGAGATATCTGTGCCTTCCTGAGACCACCAGGGCACCCCGGGCCATCAGCACACCCCAGTAAATCCCCCCAGACAGACTGTGCCCTCCTGGAGCCCCAGGGCACCCAGGGCAGGGCTGTGGCACCCTGGGCTCCTCTGCTGGCTCAGCCAGAGCTCGGGTGGGCTCCAGGGCTTCTTTCCTCCCATCCCTGAGGGAATCACACCCACAGCCCCTCTGCAATCTATGCAATGGCAGCGTGGAGCCCTTCTGTAGCAGGAACAGCTCCCAGGGAAAGAACTGCTCTGTGCTCTGTGCCTGCAGCCTCCCTGAGCATCCCCAGCGCTGCTGCAGGCCCAGAGAGCTGGGCTGGGCTGGCACCTCCGGGCTCTGCCCCTCCTCACCTGCCACCCTGCCCTTTGCCTGCCAGGGCCTGCTGGATTTGCTGCACAGTACATCACTGAGGGCAGATTTAATTTCTTGGAGCTGATAATGAGTGTAGCTAGATATGGATCCTTTCATTTTAAAGTCTGCTTTGCAATTTAATCAGCCTCCACAGCCTCAACACCAGCCTGAAAGCAATGTGGGATGGTTGTAATGGTGAATGAAGAATAGAAAAATTAGACAAGAATTAGATTAATGATTTTATCAGAACTACTGAGCTGCTGTCTGTAATCAAGTTGCACTGTAATGTGCTCTCTGAACACACTGGTGTCCCTGGGGAGCATCACACATCTCCAGCACAGCCTGGCTTTGTCCAGGGCTGAGCAATTCCAGCCCAGCTCCTCTGCACACACAGACAGGAGACAAGCACCGCTGTGAGCAGCAATTCCCCCAGTCCTCCTCCTCTTCAGCAACGACTTCAGGAATGCTGTGACAAGACATCCACAGCCAGCCTGACACCCCACAGCACCTGTCTCCAACACCAGAGCCCGTGGGGAAACTTGGGTTTGCACCCAGTGCCCTGCAAGGGCAAACCAGGACTGACATACAGCCAAGGAAAAAGCCAGTAAACAGCTGGGGGGGGGGGGCAGGCAGCCCCAAATGCACTGTGGGGAGCCCCAAATGCACTGTGGGGAGCCCCAAATGCATCGTGGGGAGCCCCAGGCAGTCCCAAATCCATTGTGGGGAGCCCCCGGCAGCCCCTGCCCTGGGGCAGCTCAGTCCCCACCTCAGCCCCTGCCCTCAGCCCATTGCCAAGCCCAGAAGCCAGAGCAGGATTTCCCCCCTGGATTTGCCACCACGAGCAGCACCACCCCCAAGGCCTGGCTGGGTGGGACAGACAGGGAGAGCTCCTGGGGCTGGGATCAGCTCCTGCCACAAGGGCTGGTGAGCAGAGCACAGGGCTGCACAGCAGCTCTCAGGCATCCCCAGCCATTCGTGGCTGCAGGAAAACACTGCGCTCAGAGGCAGCTGCTGACACACCTGTGCACATTCACCTGCTGAAGAGAAAAGCAGCTCAGCACTAATGACATCCAAATTAGATCTCTGCCATCTCTGATGTTTGTGATTCCTGGCTCCTTTCTGAGTAAAAGATGTTGTTTGAGTTTAATCAATAGCATTCTGCTCAGAGAAAGGCCTTCTGAAGCTGACAAAACTGCACAGGTTTGCTTTGAGACCTGCTCCAAGCTGAAGAGCCATAAAAAGAAAAAGCTTTGCTTTTCATGCTGGGAGGCTGCTGAGATTGCTGAGGAAACCAAAGAGTGACTGAAAACAGGGAGTGAGCTCACTGCTGATGGGCAGCACTGGATGGGGCTGGGGCCAGGGACAGGCTGGGTGTGGGGGCAGCTCTGGGGCACTGCAGGGCTCTGGGGCCAGGGGCAGGCTGGGTGTGTGACTGTGGGTGCAGAACCGGGCTCAGGAACCAGGGACAGGCTGGGTGTGTGACTGTGGGTGCAGAACCGGGCTCAGGAACCAGGGACAGGCTGGGTGTGTGACTGTGGGTGCAGAACTGGGCTCAGGAACCAGGGACAGGCTGGGTTCCTGTGGAACCAGCTCTGGGATGGAGCTCTGCTCCTGTGGGTGCAGCTCTGGGTCACTGCAGGGCTCAGGAACCCCAGAACCAGAGATTAATAAACATCACCAGATCTATCCCACTGATTAGTGCCTGGCTCAGCCATGGCATTGCTCTGTTCCCATCCCTGACACACAGACCCTCCCCAGCACATAGGGCTGCCCCTCAGCAGCAATAAAGAGTAAATCCAGCCCTGAAGGGAGGTGCCAGTGCCACCCTGGCCACTGTCCCCAGGCAGGAGGGGCCCACAGCGTCCCTCTCCAGCCACGAACATTCCTGCAAGCAACTGGGTTTTGTTCTTTTGGGGTATTTTTCTAAATCTTGGAGTGCCAGTGATTTTCCCTGTTTGGCAGTGAAATCTCAGATTGGTTTGGGTGGGAAGGGGCCTCAAAGGCCACCCAGTGCCAGCCCTGCTATGGCAGGGACACCTTCCACCTGTTTTAGGGTATCCTACAGAGCAGGGCACTGTAGGGCAGCTGTGTGTGAAGGGACTGGAGAGGGGCTGGGCTCCCTCTGAGCTTTTCCAAAGGAAATGTTTGTTTCAAGGAAAGGTTTGGGCACTACCGACTTTGGCTGTGATATTGTGAGGCTGCCTCCCTGCCTTCCCTGCTGATGCTAATGAAGAAAAGTTCTTTGATTACAGAAACTGGAGGTCAGCTCTGGCTGGCCTGAAGGAGCTGGGCTTTCCTGAGAACAAACCAGGAATGGGCTGGAACGGGGATCCTCAAGAGGCAAAAATTCCAGGGTGGGAATATCCAAGCTCCAATTCCTCCTGGCTCAGGGCAAGCAGGGCACTGTCCTGAGCACCCACTTTGAGCTGGCCCTGGCACAGGTGCCCAGAGCAGCTGTGGCTGCCCCTGGATCCCTGGCAGTGCCCAAGGCCAGGCTGGGCATTGGGGCTGGAGCACCTGGGACAGTGGGAGGTGTCCCTGCCATGGCAGGGGTGGCACCGGGTGGGATTTAGGGTCCTTCCAACCCAAACCTTTCTGATGAGCTGCAAACAGAATCCCTTTTGGCACCCAAGTGTCCAAAGCCACTTGGCTCATCCCAAACCCCAAACAAACACTGGTCTGGCTGGCCCAGGGCAGGGGTGGGCTCCTCACACAGCAAACACATCACTGGGAGCACTGCTGGCCCCAGGGCACTGCAGCACTGCTGGCCAGGGCCACCCTGTCCCCCCTCCCAGGGACACCGAGGGCAGAACTGAGCCCCAGCTCTGGGAGGGATCTCCCTGCCAGCACAGCAGCCACCAGTGCTCAGTGCTCTGGCAGAAAAGCAAGGGGCTCTGGTTCCCTGAGCCAGGCTCAGGTGGCCAAACATGAGACTTCAAGTGGCATTTGCTTTGGACGTTGAAATAGATAGGAAAAAAGCCCTCCCAAGGCACAAAGGAGAACTTGGCAAAAGGCACACGCTGCAAAAAATAGAGGCCATTCCTTAAGCAGAGTCCCTGCTATCCAGCAGTGATATACCAGCAGTATAATCTTAATTAGCCAATAAAAGTTTTTAGACAATCTGTCTAGACTTGCTTTTGCCTGGACATAAAATTGGCTTTAAAAGAAATACATAAACAGCAATGAAACGTCAGTGAAGAGCTGTCAAACAAAGCTCCCTGCTGCTCTACATCTGCACCCTGCTCTTAAACAGGAGCATTTCTGTGAAATCCTTCAGGTTTGGAGCAGAAAGCTGCTGGGTTTGGGCTCAGAGCACTGTGAGCTCAGCCAGCCCCAGTCCCTGGGCGCTGCTGCAGAAGGAGCCCAGCTCTGCTGGAGAGCTCTGAGCAGCTCAGCCCAGCAGCCTGCAGGAAGGCAGGCCCTACAAATAATCATAAATGAGCAAAACCGTGTCTGGGGAGCACCGGGCTGGTCCCTGCCTGCCCCAGACCAGCAGGACACAGAGGGACCCTGGGCAGGCAGGGAGCAGCCAGCTGAGGAGAAGGGCTCACGCACAAAGCTGCAGGAAGGCTGCTTTCCCCGCCCTCAGCACAAAACAGGGATCTGGGGAAGAATTCCTGCCTTATCTTCTAGGAGTTTCAAGTTTTCACAACCAAAGTCAATTCTGCTCTTGAGATCTGGTTTTTTTGGGATTAAACAAATGTGATTTTCCAGTCCCCTCACTCTCTGGCAAAACTTCCTTACTCGTGGACATTTTCCCCAGCCATGGCTCAATCTCTGCAACCCCATCCACTGGTACCACCTTTGTTCTGCAGCTTTTCATCCTCCCTCTCCTCAGCCCCGTTCCTCCCTTGCTCTTTCCCCAGACTTGTTCCTTTTATTGTTCTCTAACCCTGAACTCTCTCCTTTCCCCCACTCCTCCCCAAAACAGCAGCCTCTGCCCTTCAAGGGGATCTTCTCCTCAATCCCCTTAATTCCCAGTAACAAACTGCATGTCCCCATTTCCTCACAGCCCCTAATCCAGTAACAAACTGTGTGTCCACTTCCTCACAGCCCCTAATGCCCAGTTGTTGGGAAGGATGAAAGTTTGACAAGAAAGTCTCACAGATATGTGTGTGCTTGGCAGAAAGATTTTTGAATGTAGAGTCTGACAAAGAATAGAGATGGAAGCAAGTTTTGATATAGAAGAATTGCTGAGCCAGTCTCACTGGATAACCAAGGAGGCAAAGGGTGTGTTAGTTAGAAGGGGTTTTATGGCTTAGAGCAAAGAATAAACCCACCCCAAACAAGAAGGTGCTTTTAACAAGCAGAAAGATAGCACAGGCAAACAAGCCTGCCAATGTGGCAAGTAGAAAAAAGGTCTCAGAATTTTCCACTGCAAGAAAACTGGAAAACAACTTCTAGCTTAAACTGTAATGTACTGACTTTTAGTGACTGGAGAACAGTAACATGAATATGGTAATTACAGTAGTTGTGATAGGCTGTAGGTAAAAGTTAAGGTATAGATTAGTTCTACTGTATTAAGATGCTCAGCAAAGAAAAGGATATAATGCAATATAACCAAAAGTCTATAATGCAATGTAACCAAAAGAAAAGTATAAAATGCATTGTAACCTAAACTCAGGGCCTCCAGGCCTGCCTGCAGCTGGAGCTGACAGCTGTGGGCACAGCTCTGTCACCCAGGACCCTGGAAATCCACACCAGGAACTTGTCCCCCATGATGGCAAAAGGGAAGGAAATGCCTCTGTCACCAGGCTCCAAGGACTGGATGTGGCTAAAGGGAAGGAAATACCTCTGTCACCAGGCTCCAAGGACTGGATTTGGTTTAAAGGTAAGGAAATGCCTCTGTCACCAGGCTCCAAGGACTGGATGTGGTTTTAACTCAAGCTCTTTACCAGTGTGCTTGTGCTGGGTGCCAGCTCTGCCTGTGCAAAGAGTAAGGGATGTTTGCAAAGGGAGCTGGGGTCTCATCCCCCCTGTGCTGGGCAGGGAGCAGAGCAGCCCCTCGGGGCCCCGGGGGGCTCAGGAGGGAAGGGCCCTTGCTGAAGAGGGGCAAACTGCAGCCACAGTGGTTGGGGATGTAAAGCCACGGCAGCACCTCAGCCAGGCACAGGAGGAGCTCTGAGCCCCAGTCAGCACCTCGGGGAGCTCAGCCCCTCTCTGCACTGCTCAAGGTTCCCAAAGAGCTCTGAGCGCTCTCAGGGACAGGGACAGAGCTCTCCTGCTCTCAGAAATTCCTCCAGGCTCTCAATGCAACCCCAAGCACTCCTGAGGATCAAGGCCAGGGCATCTTCTCCCAGCCCAGCTACAATTAACAGGAAAGCTCATTAACCCTGCCAGACTGAGCACAGAACAGCAGTCACTACAAACTCAGACAGCAATCCTTCCTGGCTGTTTGTTCTGAAATGCCAAAACATTTGTTATGTGACAACAGGAGGGAGAACAATAGATTTCATAATGTTGTTATTTAACATCAGTGCACACTGAAAGGACACGTGCCTGAGTGCTTGGGAAAAGTGGGAAGAAAAATGGAAAACACTTGAAGTACTTGGATATAAATGACTCGATTTTCTGAGTGCTTTATCCATTTGTTTTTGTGTGTTTGATCCAGCAAACAGGATCCCAGGAGAGTGAGGAAAGGCGCCTCCCATCAAAGCTGAATGACCAAACACAGCCAAAGACAGGGGAACACACTGAGCCCCCAGGAGGGGTCTGGAAACCTCCCCAGAGCTCCCCCTGTGCTCTGCAGCCTCACACCATCAACACCCGGCCTCTGTGACCCTCCAAGGAGCCCAGCCCCAACCCAGAGCTCGGCTTTGCTGAGGCTGCCCCCGGAGCTGAGCTCAGAGCTGGGTGAGCCGGCCTGGCTGCCTGAGGGGCTGCAGGGGGAGAGGCTGAGCCCAGCCTGCTGGCCTGGGCAGCACCAACTGCTCAGCACAACACCCAACAGCTCAGCCTCACTGCTCCTCCTCATCCTCACTGCTCCTCCCTGGGGCAGCCCCAACAGCTCAGCCCATCCTCACTGCTCTGCCCTGGGGCAGCCCCAGCTGTGCACCCCAACATCCAACAGCTCAGCCCACCCTCCCAGAGCTCACCCCATCCTCACTGCTCCTCCCCATCCTCCCCCAGCCCTGCCCAGCTGAGCACAGCAGGACAAGGAGGGACACACATCGTGCAGCCCAGCAGTGGGAGAGCAGCAGAACCCCACTGAGCTGTGCAAATGGGCCATTTGGGGAGAGCAGAACGTTCATAAATGCACTCCAGATCTTTCATTTATCTGTTAGGAGGCATTCAAGTGGTCTTTTGCTAACGACTTCAATATATATATTTCTTACAAATAGCAATTAACCTTCTGGTACAGATTAATCTTTTTTAAAAAATCAAAGACGAATTAATCTTTGAAATTCAAGTATTCAGTAGTTTCATTAATAATCTGAAATTGTCCTTTAGATTTCCCATAATTAGACCATTCCCCTAATTTATTAATCCCACAGACTGCAGAGCATGTTTCAAATCTTCATCTCCTGCCACAATGACATATTCAAACTCGCTTGAAGTGCTCATAATAAAAGTCACTTTGTGAAGAATTATTAACTCAGAGGATCAAGCAAAGTCTTTATGTGCCAAAGCATATTTGAAAACTAAGCAGGGGAAGCACTTTCCACTGATCCTCAGATTTCCTAAGATCCCAGCTGATCAGACACAAGTTTGGATGAAACTCTGCCTTCAGGAGAATTAGCTGGCTACAGATTGCAGCCAGAGGCAGGAAATGTGCTGGTACCTATGGAGCAGAGCTTCCCTTGTGCCAAGGGATAGTGCCCCGAGGTGGCAGGGAGCTCTGGGAGCTGCCAGCCCCTGCTCCCTGCTGGGATGGCTCAGCTTGGGTGAGCTCCCTGCAGCCTGGGCTCTGATCTGCCTGCTCCTAAGGGCTGCACCAGGAGAGCCAGGCAGGGACTGTGCTGCCCCCCTGCCCAGCTCTGCCCCCAGGAGTCACAGACATCTTTTATGAAAAATCCTTTCCTTAGGATCTTTCCTCCTGAGAAGCTGAGAGGCCTCAGGAACAAAATGTACCCAATGGTTATGTGCTGCTGTGGAATGCAACAGGTGCTGCTGGGATTGGTCTCATGTGGTTGTTTCTAATTAATGGCCAATCACAGTCAGCTGGCTCAGACTGAGAGTCCGAGCCAGAAGCTTTTGTTATCATTCTTTGCTATTCTATTCTTAGCCAGCCCTCTGATGAAACCTTTTCTTCTATTCATTAAGTATAGTTTTAATATAATATATATAATAAAATAACAAATCAAGCCTTCTGAACCATGGAGTCAGATCCTCATCTCTTCCCCAGTCCAAAAACCCCTGTGAACACGGTCACACTGCCCCCAGGTGCCATTCCCAGCCCTTTCCTGGCCCTTTCCAGGGCTGGTGCCCGTCCCTGCCCCACGCAGCCCCTGCCAGGCTGCCCAGCCTGTTCTGTACCGCTTTCATCCACACCCACCCCGAGGCCCTCAAGGCCCTTCCCTCTCCTCCTGGCCTGTCCCTGACCCAAGGCTGAGCCCATGCAGCCCCAGGCTGTGCCAGGGAGGGCAGGGAGCCACGGCACAGCCCCCCCAGGGAACACCACCGGCCTGGGCTCACGAGCCAAAGGCAGAGACAAGGCTCCACTGCCCCAGAAAAGCTCAGGAGCTGCATCTCCAGCCAGCCCTGTTCCATTCAACCTCCCAAAACCAGATCTCCTTGACTTGCCAGGCTCTGGAAGCCCAGGGACCTCGTTGGCAGGAATTAAACCCTGTCAGAGCTTCACCTGAGCTGTATGAGTGTGGCACAGGGAGCTGAGCAGAGCCCTGAGCAGCAGCCAGGGATCAGATTATCCCATCCTGGCTCTGAGGAGGAGGTTAGGCAGCATCCCTGTCAGAGCCTTCATCCCCAGCATCACCTCCATCCCCCTGCACACACTCAGAGCTGAGGGGAGCAGGCTCTCCTCTGCCTGCAGTTTGGTGTTGGCTGCATGGACAGCTCATGGAATAAATGTAATTCTGCACCAGGTGCAGGAACTGGGATCCTGCTCTGCAGCCAGAGCCTGTCCTTCACACAGGGAACACATTTTGGGCATGAGTTTGCAACAGTGGATATTTGCAAATAAAGCCAATATTAAATTCCAATGAGCACTGGCATTTGTCATTTCCTGCTGTATTAAATCCAAACCCATTTGCTTAATACCACATAAATATGCATTTGTAGGAACAGAAGAATTTATGCAAATGTGGGTTCCTTCTGTGACACCAACATAAGGAAACAATTCCAGCTCCCCCTCTCCAAGGCCCCTTCCTTTAAGCCCGGTGACTTTCCCTGCCTGCTCCCTGGCAGGTGCTGCCAGCAGGGATCCATCAGGCTGGGACAGTTTGGGGCAGTTTGGGGGCTGTCCCTGCAGGCAGAGCCAGTGCTGTGGGAGCAGCCTGGGCATGGGGACCCCAGAGCAGCTGCTGCCCAGGCTGGGCACTGAGCTGGGCACTGAGCTGCTTTCACTGGGGCGGTGCCAGGCTGGGACACCTGTGAGTCCCACTTGGGGAGCACAGCAGAGCCTGCCCTGCCCCTGATGATGGGTTCTACCTGCAGAGCCTCTGGAGACAGCCCTTGCATTCATCACCAGCAATAAATTCCGTCCTCTGCTGTTTCTCCTTCCCAGCACAGAAATCAGCCCCAAACACTGCAGTTCCCAATCCCTCACGAGCCTGGACTGCAAACCAGCTGGCCAAGGACTCCTACCCAGGTCTGGCACATCTCGTCCAACACCACTGGGCCTGGGGGCTCCACATCCCCCACCAGCAGCCCCTGAGCCCTCAGGGCAAGGTTCTGAGTTGCCTGCACTGAGCTGGGCAGGACAATGCCAAAGCAAACCCAAAGCAAACTCAGAGCAGGCTGGCATGGAGAGCTGGGCAGCCACGGTGGCACCAGGCAGGCTGGAAGTAGCTCGCAGCACAGCTCCAGCCTGGGGAGACACACACAGGAGCTCAGCCTTTCCAAAGCTGCCCTCTGCCCATGCCCACAGCAGGACAGCTCAGCCAGGGCAGCAGCAGGAGCTGGGCACAACTCGGGGTTTCTAAATCCCCCAGAAACGACTGAAACCCACTGAGGGCTCCCACTCTCTGACCCTCCACGAGCAATTTAGGAATGACAACATCCAGGAGCCACGGCAGAGCGCTGCAGAGAGCTGGAGCAGCTTTAGGACCACACATGAGCTCTGGGAACACAGGATGACATTGAGCACAACACGACACGGATGGCTTGCCGAGCAGCACGGGTGCGGCCTACCTGCCTCTCTGGAAATTTGCATGAAGGACTCGACTCCTTTTTCTCCATAATTCCCTTCAGATGCCAAAGTGGACACATAATTCCATCCCAAAGCTTTCACAATGTCCACCATTGCTTGTGCTTGGAAGGAATCTGGAGGAACCACCCGTGAGAAGAAATCATAGCGCCTGTCATCGCTCAACTCGGGGGCAGTTGAGGCATAACTGATTTGTGGGATCTGTAGAAAAAAACAATTTCTGATAAATACACACATTCACATACTCATGGCACTTCTTGCAGCAGCAGCTAAAGCACCTGGCTTCAGCTGTGCTTTGGCTTTGCTGTGTTCTGCACCACGTTCCCCTACAAGGTACAGGGACAGGAGCAATCCTTCACTGGCTCCAGTTACCCAGAAAAACTGGGAACCCGCTGCTCTCAGTTACCCAGGTAAAGCTGGGAACCCACTGCTCCCAGTTACCCAGGTAAAGCTCCCAGTTACCCAGGTAAAGCTGGGAACCAGCTGCTCCCAGTTACCCAGGTAAAGCTCCCAGTTACCCAGGTAAAGCTGGGAACCAGCTGCTCCCAGTTACCCAGGTAAAGCCTCCAGTTACCCAGGTAAAGCTGGGAACCAGCTGCTCCCAGTTACCCAGGTAAAGCCTCCAGTTACCCAGGTAAAGCTGGGAACCAGCTGCACACAGCCCTGGACGTGCACATGCAGCATTCCTTCCCTTAAGGCAATCAAATCAGCACACAAACCATTTAACCCCTCGCTGCCCTGGTCTCTCTGTGCTGGTTTTAGCAGGATTTGGGATCCTGGCAGAGTGAGGTGAGCTCTGCACCTGCCAGCACTGCCTGAAAGCCAGGCAGACCCTGCCTCAGCCTCAGGAGGATAAGGGCTCCAGGCTCAAGGCAAAGTAGGCTCAGTTTTTCCTCCCTCTGATGAAGAAGGGTGTGAAGGCTGCTGAGCAGGGGCATCTCTGTCACAGACTCGGCCTGGGCACAGCTCAGCCCTGTCCCCTGCTCGCAGCAGAGTGTGGAGCAGCCCGACAGTGATTTTTGTAACAGAGCCCAGAGCAGCGCCCAGGGCTGCTCCCTGAGCTGACAGGACAGCAATCCCCAAGGCCATTGTTTGTAACAGTCTGGGACTGCTCCCTGAGTCAAGGAACTGCCCTGACTCCCACTGGAGCCCCAGCGAGGGGAGGGAAGAGCTCTGCACTGCACACAAACCATCAATTTAACAGCTGAGCCCGGAGCCCAGGGCAGCACCCAGTGCTCATGCAGCTGTTGGCACATTGCAAAGGTTCCATATTGCTGTCTCCTCATTTCCAGAGTTCCATACCTCCTTGATGTTTCTGGTGGGCAGCTCCTCAGAGCACTGGCTCTTCCTTCTTCTCACAGTAACCAACTGACTCCAGTTCCCCCTCACCCAGCCACCCCACTCCTTTATAGCATCTCACTGGGTACAGCTGTGGCCTGTTAAAGTCAGGCCTACTCCTCATCTTTGATAATTCACCCAGCTGCAGCTCCTTAGGGGTGAGATTCCTTTCTACACTACCTTTATTTTCTTATATTCTATCCCCCTACACGCAGGCACCTCCTGCGCTCCCAGCCTTGGTCTCTGCACAGTATTTATCACATACAGGTATTTACCAGCTCCTGCCTCCTCAGGAAAACAAATCTGATCTGTACTGCCCAGGATGAGCACTGCAAGGGCTCTGCACCTCTGGCTCCACAGAGAGCAGGGCAAGGAGAGAGCAAGGGCTGCTTTCTGCAATCAGCATAAAAGTGAGGCTGAAATAGCAGGTTTTATCCATGGCAATTCTTTGTACTCCAACTTGCCAACAACTGCTTTTTCAACTCAAAATCAAAAGGAGCACATTCTGCACTTCCACAACAAGCAGAGCTTCTACAGAATCTGCTGCATTGCTTATATTCCTAAGGAGACCTTTTGGATTTTAAATCTTTTTCCACTGTTCATAAAATATTAACTACTGCTGGCTGCTTCAATCACTTGGAGTATAAAAAGCAGATATCAGGTGTTTTACCAGTGTTTCTAACAGGATATCTAAAAGCAACATGAAGTTATAGAAATGTGCCAAGTAGAATTCTCCTGTTTTGTTCAAATACAGGGAGCAGAGTCCTTCGGTGGGTGTGCCAGGGACTGCAGCCACCACAACTCCCCTGCCCAGAGGGGCAGAGCCCATTGCAGACACCTGCAAAAGGCACCTCCTGCTCCTGCCCAGCTCCCCATGCACGCCAGCAGCATCCCAGTGGCCAAACTGGGCACCCACGAGCTAAAAACCAGCTAAAATTTAACTGCTGCCTCCAGGGAGCTCCACACAGGCACCTCCAGCTCCCACCAGCACTGAAGCGCCCTTCAGAATAAAAATGGATTGTCCAGCTCAGCAAGCCCAAGGGCAGCTGGGCAGGGTCCCTGCTCTCTGCTCCAGGGACGCTGCCCATGGTGTCACTGGCAGGGCCAAGGGACAGCCAGAGCTTTAAATCAGAGTTTGAATCTGAGTTTAAATCAGAGTTTTAAATCAGACTGCTCTGTTGAGGGCTTTTCAGCATTCCAGATAAATATTTTCTGTCTCTTCACCATTTTATTTTTCTCTCATTTTGGTAAAGTCGGTTCTTTATCATCAGCTCAGAACTGGAGTTGGAAGAAGCAGGATTTCTGTTCCATCACATTTTCCCCATTTCCTTTTCTGACCCGTCAAAAGCTGCAGAGAGCCCCAGTGTGCTCTCCCAAAGGCTCCAGCCTCTTGCAGAGGGCTGTGATCCCAAAGGGGCCCCGATGTCCTGGCCCTTGCCCAGCTGCCCCTTCCCCAGCAGCGCAGCAGGAGCTGAGCTGGGCTCTCTGAGGGACCTGAGGAGCTGGCAGGGAGCATTTCATGGGAAGCAGCTTCCCTCAGTCCCTGTGTTTGTGCGCCCTGCACACACCATGCAGGAGTTCCACATGTGTGAGCCTGGCTGATGCTCTGGTGGCAGCGAGGGGGAATGATTAATGCTGGGAACATTGTCTTAGTCAGTGATTAATTGATGTTAATTTATTTCTAACGTTGACCATTATTCTTCATTTATTTCATTTTCTCCTGCTAATGAAGAGCTGTCTCTGGGTCACTCCTGTTGTCTTGCTCAGGCTCCTGCAGGAGAGCAGCTGCAGCAGGAGCAGCACAAACACCCCAGGGAGCCTGGAGTGCCCTCAGCCTCTCCTTCCACCACAGCCAGCCCCAGCAGCAGCCTGGGACAGCTCAGAGAGACCCCACTGAAACACAGACTGGGAACAGCTCAGAAAGACCCCACTGAAACACAGCCTGGGACAGCTCAGAGAAACCCCACTGAAACACAGCCTGGGACAGCTCAGAGAANACCCCACTGAAACACAGCCTGGACACAGCCTGGGACAGCTCAGAGAAACCCCACTGAAACACAGCCTGGGACAGCTCAGAGAAACCCCACTGAAACACAGCCTGGGACAGCTCAGAGAGACCCCACTGAAACACCAACTGGGACAGCTCACAGCAAACCCCACTGAAACACAGCCTGGGACAGCTCACAGCAAACCCCACTGAAACACAGCCTGGGACAGCTGAGAGCAAACCCCACTGAAACACAAACTCCCTGTTCCAGTTCCCCTTTCAGACTCACTGGTGTTATTATCCAGTCCCATATCCTCCTCCTTCTCTCCCTGCTCAAACAACCCTTTTTTTCCAAGAAAAATACAGAACATTAGAGTTGCTCACCGAAGGCACACGTCTGCTCTGGAACACACCAGCCCCAGTGCCAGAGCACACAGCAGCCCTCCCTGGGCTGCAGGACTGCCAAAGCCCGGCCTGCCCAGCCCAGCCTCTGCCCCAGCTGCAAACACCCCAAACACCAGCAGCAATTGCTGCGGTGCTGCCTGCAGGGACTGAGCTCAGCCCCTCATTAAAGATGATGAGGAAGGTGCTCCTGAACCCACCTCAGGCACTGACAGCAGCCAGGAGACTTCAGAAAGGCAATATCCCTGAGGACCTGAGCAATTAAGATAATGCAGGAGTGCCCCTACTGAGACATTAATGAGCTCCTAGCAGGGCAATATGAGGTTCACAGTTTGCTGCATTTCTACTTTCAATTTCCCAGGAAGTTTTATTGATTCTGGTTTCCTGGCAATGGGGAGAGCTCAGCCTGCTCTGGCAGAGCCTCCTGAGCCCAGCATGTGTGGCAGGGCAGAGTCAGGCTACAAACACTGCAAATCCCCCCAAACCACCCAAATTCACACGCATGAGCTGCCTGGAGCCTGCTCCCAGCTGCAGAGCTCTGTGTGAGCTGATAGGTAAGGAACAGCCTGGGATCTGTTCAGGGCTTGGGTTTTATGAATTTAGAAATGTATCAGGTCAGGGTTTAAGCCTCAGTCAGCACAGCTCCTCCTGTGCCCCACCCCAATGTGCAGGACAGACAGCTCCAGCATCCTGCAGAGAGCTGCTTCCCCTCTCCCCGGCTGCTTATTGTGGGCAAAACCCCTCCAGACCCTTCTCATGCTCACTCTGCCCTCTGAGCAGGAAGGAAACCTGGCAGGCAGTTCTAGAAATCCAGATATCACAGGAAGCTGTCCCTGCCCCTGGCAGGGGGCTGAGCAGAGCTTTAGGCTCCCTGGAGCCCAAACCATGCTGTGATTCTGTGGAAATTTCACCCAAAACAATGAGTAAGGTCAGAGCTTGTAAAGGTAACAGGAGCAGATCCTCCTGCTGCTCTCCAGTGGCTGAACTCGAGCTCAGCATTTCCCCAGGAGCTGCCCCAGCCAAAGTGAGGGAGAACAATTAAGAAACTTTTCATACAAGTCCATTTCAGGAGCAACAGCAAATCTTTCTGAGCAACGGAAGGAACACTGGGAAATAAACCCAGAAATGGTTCCTGCACCTGAATTTTGGTTCCATCTGCAGGGGCTCTTTGCACCAGCCCTCCCAGCTGGGTGGGGGGAGCTCCTTGAGCTCCATCTCCCACGCCTTGGCCAGTGCCAGGATAAAGCAGCCACGGTGCTGCTCAGCAACACCTTTAAAAATCCCCAAATACTCATTTCCATTGTTATTATTGTGGATGGAGTCCATCGCTGCAACAAACACTTCCAAAGTTTCTCAAACAACTGCCTTTCTAATTGAACACGTTTCAGTTTAATTAATTTCAAGCCTGAAAAGATCCCATTTCCAGGCACACAAACCAATCCCCATCTGCACCACAACTGCCATGAAAAGCCATCCTGAGTGGTACTGGCCAGCTGGGAGCCTTCTCTGTACCCACAGGGTCTTTCCTGCTTCCTTCCCTAGAGTGAGAAAGCACTCCTGAAACAAATCATTGTAGCAATTAAGGGACAGTAATTACAGCAATTAGTACTGTCCACATGGCTCATGGGAGCACTTCATCAGCTCAGAAAGCAGGAGAAAGGATCATAAACACCCAGTACAGAGAGATGTGTCCATAAATATGAGATATCCTGCACTTCATCTTGAGGACCTGTGCCTGGACCAAGGTCTGCTCATGACAGTGATGAGCTCCTGGCACAGATTGGTTTTTTATAGAAAAACAGGGGGGGATTTCTCAGCTTTTAAATGCTAAAAGAACCTTGGACTTGAAGAACCTGACTTGAAACCAGGAGACGCAGAATTGTAATGAAAATGAGTCACAGCACAAAAATAAACACCTTACCCCTTCTAAAGCTGTAGATAAAACTGTCCTTGAATAAACAAGGACATCACCCCTGTCGCAACATGCTCACATACAGGGGACTGGGACTCAGCCATTTATACTTTCCTAGGGATGAATTATTTACTAAAATGCGTTACTTTCCATCCTACTGACGTGGAAAATGAGTTTTAGATACACACTTGCCTAATTTGGGTGTGCAAATTCCTCTTTGTGAATAAAACTGTGTTTTTGTAATCATGAAGATCCTGAGTGAGCACTTCTCAGAAGTAAAATTAACTAGTATTACTATTACTCCCATTTTAATTTGTCTTGGTTTATCTGCATTGTGATTCCATAATATTGGGCAAAGGTCTAATTTATAATTGTTAATTCCTATTTCTAAGCCCTTTATCTGCAGCCACCCTTCTTGGAGGGAGGCTCCTGGAGGGCACCAGCCCTCGCAGCCCTCGGCATGGCAGAGGGCCCTGGCTCAGCCCTGGGCAGGCAGGAAAGGCACAAACACCAGGGCACCCTCCCTGGCACGCAGGAGCCACCACAAACACCTCTCCCATCCCTAAAGAGGGATGTTTATCTCCTGCACCACGGGGATTATTGACACCGAAGGCAAAGGCACAGGGGCAAGTATGACACTTCCCCGTTTAATATTTTAAAGTGAAATATTAAGCTTGGTGAGAAATGGATGGGATTTAAGGTCCCTTCCAACCCAACCCATTCTGGGGTTCTGTGTCTGTTCTGTGCACAATGGAGGGAGAGGAGGGGCTTGTCTGCCTCTGCCATGCCCTGAACGCGCCCTGCAAGGTCTTACAAATGCCAAAATACATTCCCATTCCTCTGGTGTTCAGATTTACAGCAGTCAGGGCATTCTCAGAGGGCTCCTGTCCCACCCAAATTGCTGGGCAGACACTCAGGGTCCCTGGCACTGGCAGCACGGGGGATTTGGTTTCAGCTCCTTCCCTGCGCACCATTCCCCATCCCTGCCTGCACTCCCAGGAGCTGCGGAGCCAGAGGGATGCACGGACACCCAGCACACACATCCCTGCAGTGATGGAGCTCCCACATCCAAACACGGACTCACCAATTCCAGCTCTTCTGAAAATAAATCAGGAGCAGAATATAAACAGAGCAAAGCAGCTTTTATGTTTTATTTATGTGTACACACTGCTCCATTCATCCCAAACAGATAATTGAACCTTATATTGTCTATGCATATTTTAAAAGGTTTTTAATCTGCAAGCATAAATCTCATTGATTTTGAAAGTAGCCCGATAAAGACAACACCAGTAACGACTCATTCAGCAGCCAGGCTGAGAAAGAAAACGTTCCTGGTGGCAGAGCAACCTTCTGTGAAAGCAATCCACAAACAGACACACAAACCCAGCCCAGAGGAGACAAACCGCGCTGTGGTACAAGGGAAGCACTCATCCTGTGAGCTGAGTTATTGGGCTAAGTGAGAGCTGTGGCTGGGGTGTGAGCACGGCTCGTTACTCTAGAATATAATAATTGCATTCCTAGGAGAGCATCCACGCTCCTGTCCTGGGAAGTAAGGCTGGGATTTGAATATTTATTCCTGAATTTTCAATATAGCCAAGAGTCTGACAGCCAAGGAGAATAAAGCTCTGGCCTTGGCGCCCTGACACAGTAACACATCCAAAATCTGGCAATACAAATTTACCTGCATTAAGTGGTTATTTCTAATTTCAGTGTGCAGTTAAATTTGGGCAGGCAGCTCAATAGCACAGTGAGCAAACCCAAGTTCTGTGAACAATTTCCAGTGAGCAGATACTGCAGAAGCAGGAGCCTGTTCTCATTCAAATGTCTGAGTGGCCTCAGACAATGGGATCTCTCCAGCCCCCCCGGATCTCTGACACCCCAAGGGAACCAGCTGCATTTCAAGCAGTAAATGATGTTTTAAACAGGGCTTCTGGAGCTCATTTCCCTCCGTGCAATATTGGAAGTATTTTTGAATTTAAAAATGTGTCAAATAATGAAAACCCCCGGGTTTTAATGTGCTCACACACTGTGGCTGACTGAACCGTTCTGCTTGAGCTTAAACTGTCTGGTTTGGATTGGCACTTTATGGAAAGCTGGAGGCAAGAGCAGAGCTGTGCATTATACAGAATATGTGTAAGCTGCTGCCTGACCTCCCTGCAGCCCTGCTCACCCACACCTGCGAGCCTTGACAGCTTCCTCCTCCTCCTCTTCCTCCCCTTGAGGTGTCCCCACAGCCACAGACACAGCCACAGCCCAGGGTGAGACGTGCTCACCTAACTCCAGCTCGAGGTGACCAACCCAGAGCTGGAAAATGAATCCAAATTCATGAGCAGAGGCACAAACCTGCCCTGGTGGGCACAGCATCCCTGCTGCACACTGCTGTGTGCACCATGCCTGTGTCCCCAAGTGCCACCCGCACAGGGCTTTGAAACCCCTGGGATGGGGACCCCACACCCCTGGGCAGCTGTGCCAGGGCTGGGCATTCCTTTCCATGCAGAAATTGTTCCTCATATTCAGTTTAGGCCTTCCCAGCCCAGCCTGGGGCTGTTCCCTCTGCTCCTGTCCCTGTTCCCTGGAGCAGATCCCAAACCCCCTCGGCTGTGCCCTCCTGGCAGGAGCTGTGCAGAGCCACAAGGGCCCCCTGAGCCTCCTCTGCTCCAGGCTGAGCCCCTTCCCAGCTCCTCAGGGATTCTGCAGCCTCTTCCCAGCTCCCTCAGGGATTCTGCAGCCTCTTCCCAGCTCCCTCAGGGATTCTGCAGCCTCTTCCCAGCTCCCTCAGGGATTCTGCAGCCTCTTCCCAGCTCCCTCAGGGATTCTGCAGCCTCTTCCCAGCTCCCTCAGGGATTCTGCAGCCTCTTCCCAGCTCCCTCAGGGATTCTGCAGCCTCTTCCCAGCTCCCTCAGGGATTCTGCAGCCCCTGCCCAGCCCCTCCAGGGCTCCCCTGCACTGGGGAGCAGCAGCAGCAGCCGGGAGGGGTTCAGAGAGGACAAACTGTTCCACCATCTGCAAGGTCAGCCATCTCCTCCTCGAGTCCCAGGCATTTAAAATTCCTTCAGAGCTGTGGGAGGCACGGCTGACCCGGGCCTGGGATGGTTCCACCAGGGACACTGAGGGATTATATTTAGCCTGCCTTTGATTTCATATTTTCTTTAATCCAAAATAAACATTATCACAAGTGAAAAGGCCTGTTGTGTCCTCTGAGCATCAGAAACAGAACAAGGTCCTTCAGGACACAGCCTGGGTATAAAGGAGAGTGAGAAAATGCAGCGAGAGAGATGTGAGCGAGAATGGGTTGTAATTATGGGAGAAATCTGCATTTGACATTTCTCCCACTACATATCCGAGAGTTATAGGGTATAATGAAGTTCCAGTGAATATCTATACCTTTTATTCCCTTATATTTCATCTCTGGCCTTTCACAAAGTGCATCACCACCATGTAATTCCACAGATATCTAAATATTTCTGCATTATTACAGGGAAAACCACAAGGCAATCACACTTTTACCTTCACTGCTTGTCTTTACCTCAACATTGAGCTTGCCAGCTAAATAATTACATTTCTTCTTATCTAACTTGTGGGAAAACAAATTTAATAACAGAAATACAGTCAGAAAGACGAATACTTAGGGGAGAATAATTTTCAGACTTGAACTTCACAAGCTCAATAGATTATTCTGGACACCGGATAATTACTCTGCATGTCTTTATCGCAAAAGTGCCCGGACATTCTAATTAATCCAAATTACTTTCTAAGGGCCATGTTATTAGAGTCATGCAGGAACAGCCAGATACAGAAATATTGTTATTTTTTTAAAGGTCTCTAACCCTGATGGAAACCACCCCAGGGCAGCTCCTTCCCCTGCCTGGAGCAGCCCAGAGCCAGCAGAGGAATCCTGGGGAGCAGGGAACCTGCAGGGAAAGCTGCCCAGCCTCAGCAGGGGCTTCCTTAAAACACAAATCAGTGTCCAGTGCTGATGCCATCAACAGCACCCACCCCAGCCCACAGCCTGTGCCCGTGATAAAACTGATCCTAAACCACAGCAACAGAGAAACCTGATCCTAAACCCCACCAACAAACACAAAACTGATCCTAAACCCCACCAACAAACACAAAACTGATCCTAAACCCCACCAACAAACACAAAACTGATCCTAAACCCCACCAACAAACACAAAACTGATCCTAAACCCCACCAACAAACACAAAACTGATCCTAAACCCCACCAACAAACACAAAACTGATCCTAAACCCCACCAACAAACACAAAACTGATCCTAAACCCCACCAACACACAAAACTGATCCTAAACCCCACCAAACAGAAACCTGATCCTAAACCCCACCAACAAACACAAAACTGATCCTAAACCCCTCCAACAAACACAAACCTGATCCTAAACCCCACCAACAAACACAAACCTGATCCTAAAGCACACCAACAAACACAAAACTGATCCTAAACCATACCAACAAACACAAAACTGATCCTAAACCATAACAACAAACATAGAACTGATCCTAAACCACACCATAGACCAAACCAACCTTTCCTATCTCCACTTTCCTTGCTCTTATTTTTGCAGTGTTATTTCATCATTAACTCCATTTTCAATCATTAAAAAAGGTTCACAATTCTCCGTGGAGTGTCCTTTGGAAGTTCCACGCATCAGGTTTGGTGTAAATTGCTGCCAGTGCTCTATAAATGGAATAGTCCGTCCAGTAACTGTTCATCAAATAAAACACCTGGGCCTGGAGCACCCCTCAAGCAAACCAGGTGTGCTTTGTGTTCTCTCCTGAGAGCAGAACTGTCCGAGAAGACCTGACCTGTTCTACCTGTCCTGGTGCTCAGAGCTGGCCTCGTTTATAGCTTGGAACAAAAAGAGTATAAAATAAAGAGCAGATAAACCCACAAGCACTCAGATTCTAAAACACGTTCAAACCAAACCTGATGGATTCTCCCTGCAATTCCTTCAGCAGAAAAAAAAAAAAAAAAAAAAAAAAAATCCAGGTGCTCTGGAAATGTGAACGGTACCAGGAGGAGCCTCCCACCAGAACTGGGAACAGCTTTGTCTCCAGCAGCCCGAGGAGCTGGGCTGTGTGGCACTGGATGGGCCCCCAGGCAGCACCTAAAATTGGCTTCAAGCTCTGAGACATCAAAATAAAGGGCTCTGCCCTTCCTTCCCATGACTCCTGTTACATACAGGTAAAGATATTATAAAATAAAGGCCTTATAAAATCAGGCCTTGCTCTGCTGAATTACCAACAGGCGTGTAAGTTGCCATAAGGGAAAATTAGTAGAATGCAAAATAGCTAACAAAACAAATTATTATTGTAGAGAAAAACAGTCTACACCTGCGAAACAAGAAACCTGTTCCATAAGAATCGGTGAAGAAAATATGTCAACACATCTAGAGAGAGAAAATTTGATATATTCAGTAGCCCTTCCCAAGCAAGGAACTGAGTCTCACAGGACTGCTGACCAGTTAGGATTAACACAGTGCCTTCTGGTATTTCCTAGAAATGTGAATGATGGGAATAAAGAATTGGCTTTTCTGCATGAAAAAACTGAGTGCCCAGCATTTCCCTGCTGTTCCCTCCCTCCCTGCCTGTCCTGTCCCAGTGCCTAGGATTTATTTCCCTGCCCTTCTATCCCTGCCTGTCCCAGTGCCCAGGATTCCCCTGCTGTTCCTTCCCTGCCTGTCCCAGTGCCCAGGATTTATTTCCCTGCCCTTCTTTCCATGCCTCAGTGCCCAGGATTTCCCTGGCAGCTCTGAGCAGGGCTCTCCTGCACAGGGCAGGGGAGCTTTGGGAAGATGAAAGCAATCTCTATGACCCTGGCAAGCCCTGAGGATGAAAGGTACAGGAGCCATTTCTGGAAAGCACCGAGTATTTCAGGATCGCTGCTCTGTGAAAAGGCTGCTGGTGCTGGCAGCGCTCAGAATTCCCGAGGGGTTGATCCTGTGAGGTGCTGAACAAGCTGTTCAGCCTCAGGGGCCACGTGAAGGATGGAGCAGAGCCAGCAGAGGCTGCAGGTGAGCAGGGATGCTGTGAGACCCTGCGCTCTGCTGCCGTGACAGAGCATCCCGTCCTGGCTGGTGCCAACAGCCCCGGGCCCCGTGGGGCTGCACACAGCCGGGGCAGCAGGGGACGAACGGCCCTGCAAACACTCCTGCGTCGCTATTTATCACATCAGAGTGAGCGCCCGGCTCTGGAGATCACCTCATGCTTATGCATGCGCAGTTTACACCCTAAATCACCGCGTTTTCTTTTTTTTTTTATTTTTTTTTTTTTTCAATTCCCAGTGAATAGCTATTTCTGAAAGGGAGTTTATGCGGAATGCCGGGTGTCAGCTCGTTTGGAACAACCGACTGTAACAGGTCCTCATCGGCTCTCCCTGAGAAACAACGGAGCAGCAGGAGGGCAGGAGGGGATGGGATGGAGATGGGGATAGGATGGGAATAAGGATGGGATGGAGATGGGGATGGAGATGGAGATGGGGATGGGGATGGAGATGGGGATGGAGATGGGGATGGAGATGGGGATGGAGATGGGATGTCTCCCATCAGCCCCTGACCAGCAGGGCCATCCCAGCCCGTCGGCAATCAGCCAAGCTCCACCAGCCCGGAGCCACCGCGGGGCTGGTGCTCCCTGCAAGAACAGACTGGGGGCTCCATTCCAGCCCCGTTCCTCAAACCGGGGGAGGGGGAGAGGGTGGGAACGGGAGAAGGGGGATGGAGAATGGGGCTTTGCTCTCCACTTGGAGACATGCGGGGAATCCAGAGGAAAGCAGCAGCCCCAGGAAAGGCAAACGCCGCTGTAGCTTTCCCAGGCAAGCCAGGGCTGTCTCATTTCCCTGTGCTCAGCTGGAGCCAGCCCCGAGTGACAAATGAAACCCCAGACATTGCTCCAAAGGCTCCTGCATCGAGCCACAGCAGCGTTTCATGGATGCTGGGGTGCTTTGGGAACCGTGCCCTCGGCTCCCAGAGTGCATTTCCCATCCCTGCTGCCTCTCCCATCCCAGCCTTAGGAACGCGCACAGCGCCTTTATCTCCTCCTCCTTCATCCCATCTCCCTGCAATTCCCTTCCCTCCAGTTATTTATCCCTCTGGAGGGCAGAAGCACGGCGCAAAGGAACAAGCCCCCTGTGCATTGTTCATCAAGATCTGCAGAGCGGCTGCTAATTACTGCAGCGGCAGCTCTGCCCGCCGGCCTCGGAGCTCCGGGCTGTGCGAGCCCCGCGTCCTGCCCAAAACCCGCACCGTGCCCGGCCCCGCGCCCTGCCCACCGCACCGTGCCCGGCCCCGCACCGTGCCCAAAACCCGCACCGTGCCCAAAACCCGCATCCCGCCCAAAACCCGCACCGTGCCCGGCCCCGCATCCTGCCCAAAACCCGCGCCCTGCCCGGCCCTGCACCTTGCCCCAAACCCGCAGCCTTGCCCAGCCTGCCCGGCCCAAAACCCGCACCCTGCCCAAAACCCGCACCCTGCCCCAAACCCGCAGCCTTGAATGGGGTTTTTGAAACCAGCCGTGCTCCGGTATCACATGCAACGAACAGGAAAATTAGCATTGTGAAATGGCAACCTCATTTAGACAAGCACGCTGTGAATCCAATTTGTATACAGAGTCATTATGTGGTCACAGCCAAGTGCCTCCAGCCTCTCTTTTCTCCGGCTGCCCCCGCTCCCAAACAGAGCTGGGAAGGGTCCCGAGGCAGCTGAGCGCTGCTGCCACAGCGAGAGCAGGACAGCCTGTCCTGCCTGGCACAGACAGTGCCACAGCGGGACAGCAGCTCTGCCCACGGCTGCCACCTCCCTGGGCTCCAAACATCCCCCAGACATCCCCGCCCAGCCGCTCACGGGGCTCTTGTGGAGCTGCACAAGGGCTCTGAGCCCTCTCCACTGCCACAGCACCTGCTCCAGGTACCCCTTGGGGAGGGGGGATACCTGTGGGCACGGGCAGGACACCACCGGAGGGGCACGGGTGCCACACACCTGGCTGCACAGCTGGCAGGGTCCCTGCCCCACTCTCAGCCCCCCGCCTGGAGCCACATCACTTGTGGGATTTGCCTTCCTGCAGACTTTTCCCCAGGCAGAAGATGTTACCATCCGTTCTGACAGCTGGGGAATCACCGTGTTTGATAACAGAAAGCTGCCAGGGAAGCTCAATAAACAAAAATCCTCTGCACTTCCCCACTGCCCCGGTTCATCTGCATTAGCCCAGACGTGCAGGAGATCTTTATCAGCCAGGTGCTTACACCAGTTCCATCACCATGGCATCGCAGAGCTCTCAACTCTTTAAAAATAGAACTAATAGCATTTTCTCATTAGTTCTTCCTCCCAAGCTTTCCAGAGAAATGCTGGGATCACTTATGGCTTTATTTTATTTATTCCTTTGTTTGTGAAAGGGGCTGAGCAAAGCACTTCACCTCCCTTCCTGCCAAGGAGAGGGAAAGGAAAACGAGGAGGTGCAAAGGAATGTAAGAGGGTTGTCTGCGTTGGTGTGGGGTCCCAGCACGAGTGGGTGCTCCCACATCCCTGGGGGTGGCTCCCCAGCCCAGCCCAGCCTGCACAGGCGGGACAGGAGACAGAAGGGAAGGAGCTCTGTGGAACTGAGAGCAGTCCTGCAGAGAGCCTGGATTAATCAATTAGTGCAGACATCCCGGCTCAGGAGCAGCCACTGCAATGCTGCTGCATTTCCCATCCCCTGCACACGGGGAGAGCCAGGGCAGGGGGCTCTGCTGGGACCCCAGGCACAGGGAATGGCAAATCCATCCTCCTGCCCAAGATGGGGGCAGGCAAAAAGCTGAGCTGTGCCAGGCACCTCTCTTGGGTGCTCTTCTGCACAACTCTGGCAGCCAGCAGCCACAGCAACCTGTCCCAGCTGGGTTTGGGGTTCCACAGCCCACAGGGGCTGGCCCAGCCCAGCCCAGCCAGCTCCTCCTGGAGTGACACAGCCCCAGCACCGTGCAGCTCTCAGTGCTGCCACTCTGAGCACCAGGTAACCCCAGAGATGCATCCCATCCCATCCTGCCACCACAATCCAGCAGGAAGAGACACTAATTAGCAGGGAGCTGTTGCAGGGATGCATGAATATTAATGCCACCGTCCAAACTAATTTCCCCAATTACTGCTGTTCCAGCAGCTCCATTACAACCCATAAACCCGGGCTGATATGAAGATCTCCCTAATAATAGAGTGAGAACAACTGCTGGAGAGCTCCACCACGCCTCAGCTGACACTAACAAGGTTAATTTTCCCCCTGTAGAAAATCACAGAAATCTGTAAATATTTTAAGAACAAAAGCAGCCTTTCCCTCCTGGTATAAATATCCTGCTGGAAAATCCACAGGGAGTTTCCTTCAGCAGAGCCCGAGCCCAGGGAGGTTTGTGATCTCCTGAACTCCCAAGCGTGCAGCTCTGAACATTGAGAGAGACAGAGAGAGCCATTAAACCAATGAGCTGGCTCCTGGTTTGGGATCTTTATTCCAGATTTCACATTGATACTCCCCTCTGAAGTGTCTGTGCTCAGGAATCCATCAGTCTGTGGCATGGCTGAATGATTATATGACATGTTAGAGCTTAAATGCACTTTTATTATGCATAAAGCATTACATTCTTGTATTTATTTCCTTTTGCAATGCTTTTTTACCCCTCTGCAAACACAGCCAACACTCGGAAATGATAAAGCTAAAAATTCTGCAGTGACAAAGAAATGAAACCTTTTCCTGAGGAGAAGAACCACTATATGCTTTCAGATAAGTGATTGAGTTTCTCTGATTCAGAACAAGGGTAAGACACCATTTCTGCTCCTGAACATGACCAGTGCTTGGTGTGCAGCATGAGTGAATTACCCAGCACTGCAGATCCACAGGGCTGATCACATCCCAGCCCTGGGAGATGTCCCACATCCCAGCCAGAGCAGCAAGAACTGAGCTCAGACAGGAAAACCAATGCATGTGATGGGTACAGAGCTGAATTCCCTTTCTGACTGACCAGACACCATGACCACACCCCAAAGGCCACCAGACCCATGAGCAGACACCATGAGCATGCCCAAAGCCACCCCAGGCCCAGGAGCCCAGCCTCTGCCAGCCCTCCATCACACCTCACACTGCAGCAGACTCCTCTTCCTTCCCAGCTGAAAGGGAAAGACGGGAGCAGTGGGCAGGACAAGGCAACAGCATCTTCCAGTGGACAAATCTCAGGATCCCAGAATATCTGGGGTTGGAAGGGAGCTCTGGAGACCACCCAGTCCAGCCCCTGCCCAGCAGGGTCACCTGGAGCAGCGACACAGAACATCCAGGTGGGGCTGGGATTCTCCAGAGTGGAAAACTCCACAATTCCCTGGGCAGCTGCTCCAGGGCTCTGCTCCCTCCATGCAGAGAAGCTCTTCCTCATGCTGGGGTGGAACTCATTGTTTTATAGTCAAATGCCTGCTAAAACCCAGCTTCCAGTGATTCCCCAGGCTCCTGAAACAGCCAAACCTGGCCTCAGTGCTGCCCCAGACCTGAGTGAACACTGGACCCTGCACCAAGCCTGGTGCTGCTCAGAGATCTCTCACACTCCAGGAACAGCAGCACAAGGTAACAAACAACACAAACACAGGGGTAAGCACAGAGTGGTTTTCCTGGTGCTTACGATATAGAGAAGCAGGAAATACCCAAACAAAGCAAAAAGCCCTGTGTGATGCTCAGTGCCAGAGAAAAATGTAAAAATCCCGCTCAGAATCAGCCAGATGAGGCTGTGCTGGAGCAGATGCAAAGCTCAGGAAGTGCTACAGGATTTGACACGATCTCCAACATTCACCACCAGCTCCCCTGGGAGCAGCCTGCAAACACAGGAGCCTTGGAGAGGTTTTTTCTCTGCTTCCACCTGCTGGTCAGACCATCCTCAATCCACCCGGGATTGTGGGGTGGTTAAACCTGGGGATGAGGAGGGCTGGGCTGGCCCTGGAGCCCTGTGACATCCCAGAGCAGCACAGGGGACATGCAGCAGCTCTTGGCTGTCTCTAAGTGAGCCCCATGTCATGGCTTACAGTTACTGTCTGAATTATGACACATTTCTTTCTTTGGTGGTGCTGACAAATTCCTGTGGAAGCGCTGGACACTGCATTACACATTTCACAAACAGAAATAAACCTGAAATGCAGCCTCCTGACAGCACCACCATTTCCCTGGTAATGCCAAGAAAGAAGAGTTTAACAAATAACAACTCTGGGGGTGAAAAGCAGTCCCACTGTATTTCAGGAGATTTGTGTTTCCAGAAGGGAGACTGCCTGAGAATTGGCAGAGGCATTGGAAATTGTGCCTTGAGATAATTGCTGTTGATGGCTCTCCTGCAGGATGAACATGGAATTAGAGCCTGCTTCTGCTGAGATGGGCACTCCAGTGCTCCCTCAGATGGGCACCCACAGCTCAGTCCAGCACCACTCATGGAGGGGACAGGGATGGTCTGCACAGAGCCTGAGCTCCTCCTGACAGGGATGGTCTGCACAGAGCCTGAGCTCCTCCTGCCCCAATTCATCACCACTCATGGACAGGACAGGGATGGTCTGCACAGAGCCTGAGCTCCTCCTGCCCCCAGCACCATTCATGGACAGGACAGGGATGGTCTGCACAGAACCCGAGCTCCTCCTGCCCCCCAGCACCACGAGATCCTCTCCCCTTCCCCAGGGAACTGTACCCAAACCCCAGGGCTCCAACAGGCCCAGCCAGGGGGGAGCAGCAGTGGAACAGGGCATGGGGGCTCCCCACACTGCCAACAGGGAGCAGCCCCAGGCTGTGCCAGGGATGCTCACACTGCACACCAGGAAACGTTTCTTCACAAAAGGCTTGTCTGGCCCTGGCACAGCTGCCCAGGCAAGTGGAATCACCACCCCTGCAAGAGGACAAAGCTCACAAGGATGTGGCACTGGGGACGTGGTCAGTGCTGGGGAATGGCTCTGCATCTCAGGGGGCTTTTCCAACCTAGAGGATTCCACGGTTTGGAACAAGCAGGGAAGGGCAGGAGGAGGACAGGATGAGGAGCAGAGCTGGCCAGGCCAGGGCTGGGGCAGGAAGGGGAATTTGGTTCTCCCTCTCCTTGCTCATCAAAGCTGCAGCAGGGCTAATTGGCTAAAATGGAGCTGAAGTGCTCAGAACAGTGACCCAGGCACATCCAAACCAAACCAGCCCTGAAACTGTCCTGACCTGCCCTGTAGCTGCCTGATCCCTTGTCACAGCTCCTTTCATGTCCCTCTCTCCACCAAGGAGCAGCTCTTTGGTTCCTGCCCCTCAAGGCCTGCTAAGCTTTTCTCTCCCTGGCTCCCTTTAAAGACACTGCCTTGATTCCAAGCCTTTCATACTCCTCCCTTACATATCCCTGCTCCATCTGGCACTTGCAACACCTTCCAATTTAGATTCATCTGGAATGAATCCAGCAACAGCTTCAGAAATACTGGAGCAGATGCTTTAAACAATGTCTCCTGCACCTTCTGCCCTCCTGGGGAAGGGGGGAGCTGCCAGCCCCTGCTGCCCTCTCCCCAAGGAGCACCCCAGCCCTGCTGCAGGATGGAGCCCCCGGGCCGGGGCTGCCACAGCTCCTGGGGGACTCTGGGCACAGCCACCAGCTGCTCCTGGGCAGCTCCAACTCCCTCATTCCCAATCCATGGCACATCCTCCCTCCCCTACAAACAAAATCCCATCTGCTCTCCCCTTCTCCACTGCCACCATCTCCCTCCGTGCCTCTGCTGCTTTCTCCTTCACCACAGCTGCTGCCAGAGGTCCCAGGTGACAGCCAGCAGTGGGTGTCCCACCCCTGACACGGCTCCCGTGGGTGTCACAGGGACCCTTTGGGGTTTCCAGCGCCCCAAAGAGCAGGGCTGAGGCCCTGGCTCCCCTCCAGTGCCGTGGGGAGGAGCAGGAGCTCAGGGCACCCCCGGGGCATGCTCAGCCCTGCCTCAGCCCCTCCTGCCTCCCTCCGGTCCTGCTGGGCTGCCCCAGGGATGCTGCTCAGTGCAGAGGTGTCGCCATGGTATTTTCTGAAAAATCCCTGTGCCAGGATTTTTCTCCTGAGAAGCTGAGAGGCCTCAGAGGAAAAGAAAAACAATAATTATCTGCTGCTGTGGAATGCAACAGGTGCATCTGGGATTGGTCTCATGTGCAGG
>VZSU01001445.1:577118-603603 GCA_013398715.1 Nesospiza acunhae | reverse complement strand
ATAATACCTGAATACACTTCATAATAGCTGAATTACATCAATGCCCTGCCTTGCCACTTTAATTACAGTAATTTATTCTTTAAATCTTTAATTGCAGACTTGGGGACCGTGCTTGTTTGTTGGGGTTATTTACTCAGAGCTGTGATGTTTTCTGGTTTATCCCTTGGGACACGATGAGAAAAGTTGTTTTAAGTGATATCCTGTGGGGTTTCAAGGGCCAGCAGGGCCCGTCCATCTCCTGCTACTGCAGAACTGCAGGGGAAGCTTGCAAGGCACCATGGAAGCTCATGGGGTCAAGCAAAGGAAATCTTAAAGCAGTGGAGATCTGGGTTAGATCCCCTGGCCTTGCACTAAGGATTGTGTCTGTGACAGGAGAGGGTTGTACCAGGTGTGTGGCAGTTCACCTAACTCAGGTTAAGATCACTGGGAGAGCTCACAAATTGATTTTCACGTATGTATTATTTGGAAATAAACATTCTTGCTCACGCTGATTGAGGGGATGAGGCTGTTCGTGTCACTTAGAGATTCTAGAGGAAACACTCTTAGAAATCAATCTGATGATTGATACAGGTAACTTGGCCAGGTAGGTTTTTTGTTTGGGCAAATCAGCTAATGGTCATGAAAAGCATTGTTCTAGCAGGGAGAAGGAGCTCCTTGTCCTCTCCCAAATTTAGATGACATCCACGTGCAGATATTTAACTCGAAATTGCTTTGCTAGTCTGGTAATTTAACTAGTGCAAATCCCATGTAGAAATGCTTATTTTGGGTTGCATTAGGAGCAGGGATGGGTATGTGCTGTGCTCACTGCAGGTTGGGGAGTGTCAGGACATCAGTTTAGCAGGCTGCTGCCATTCTGTGCCCTCTGCATATTGGGACACAAAGGACAATCTGTTGGCTTAAAAAACCTGAATGTGCTAGGAAATGGTTCATCTGACTTAGATTAATCATTGAATCCCAGAATGGTTTGGGTTCAAGGGTCCTTAAAGCTCATTCCACCCCCTGCCACGGGCAGGGACACCTTCCAGTATCCCAGGTTGTCTCAGGTACCTCTAAATACCCTCTTTTCTCATTTCCCATCCAGCTCCTCAGTCAATTCTTGGCCAGAATTGTGATGGGGCATGCACAGAGTCTGCATCCTTAGAATCTGCATACCTGCTTTAAATTCTGGAGAGTACCAGGGTTTTTAGAGGTAATCCCAGCACTGACATAGCTGGATGCTGCCCTGCTGGAAAGGTGCCTGTGGGATTTGGCAGTGACATCTGGAAAAAAGCTGAGTGTTGTGCCCTTGCAGCACCATGAAGAAAAAGCTCTGCAGGGTGGTGTTGCAGCGATGCAGTTTTGTGCTTTTTTTTTTTTTTTTTACTCAGCACAGTTTTGTGCTTTCCAGGTGAAACAATTGTGGAAACAATGAAGGCCATCTTGTTTTTCAAATGGTTTGCTGGCATAGGCCCTTGACATTGGGATTTATCCTATACCTTGATATGGAGTAGCATTATCTTAATTGTTCTTGGCATGGTGCAGGACAGATCCAGCCTTTCAGGCTTTGGGTGGGAAGAGTGAGAGCCTCTGCAAAGCACAGGGGTGTTTTTCTGTTGTCTGGCTGCTTGATTAAATTGCTGGGAGTTCAGCTGCCTGAGCAGCTGAGTTTTAGTGCATGATTTGTGTTTTGAGACTTGTAAGGAGGCCTAGATCCTTGAACAAGCATGCTTTTTGCCTTTTTTTTTTTCTTTTTCATCTTAATTTTGAATAAATAAAACTAAATTACAGTGACAATTCCTGGAATTTCATCAGTCTCAAAGCTTCTCCAAATAGTGGGCCTGCTCAGGTCCCAGGCAGCCAGGTGAGAAACATCTGTCTATCACATAACATCTGTCTATGAGTAAGATAATTTAAGATCTTTTCTTATTGGTCTGCCAAAGTTATTGGTCTTAGAGTTGAGAATGGAAACTGAGACCTTTGCTGTGCTCCTCAGACCACCTTTCCAACCACATGCTTATGTTTCAGTGCTCAGGCTCCTCTCAAACCCGTGCAGTTAGTGATCTGTGCTGCTCATGCTATCAGGCATCTCCATTAAATTTATTATCCTGCAAAAGATCTAAGCTTTTGCATAGTTATCCCCTGGCTGTGTTCCTTGGTGAATTATTTATGGTAGTATTTTTGGTCTTCAGTCATCCAGTTTTGGCTACTTTTGCATAGTTATCCCCTGGCTGTGTTCCTTGGTGAATTATTTACGGTAGTATTTTTGGTCTTCAGTCATCCAGTTTTGGCTAAACTCTTCTTCCTCCAGTTTCCTGCCATTTATCCTTCATGCTTGAAGCCAAACTTTTAGATTGTATGATTACTGCATTTCAGGTGTTGTTGTTCACCTCTCCCTTAGAAGGAACAACTTTATCCAGCAGATGTTACTGAAGCTCTAGGTAGCAGATGAACATTTTTTCTTTTTTAAAAGGGATGGTGTCAGAAGCTTTGAATTGAATGCAAGGAATTAGAAGTCTCTGCTTTTAATAAACCAAGGTTATTTTGTAACATAGGGAGGGGTCTTGGTTTTTAACAATTGTGTTTTTGCCATTGATTTTGTTTGCTGCCACTTGAGTTTCTCAGCTGGACAATGAAAAATATTCTTATTTTAGCCAGATCTTAGAGCAAGCACTGCTTTTCACTTCCACCAAGAGAAGTTACGTGTGGGAAGGCTGCAAGAGATCAGATATTTTCTTTATTTATGTTGTTTTCCTTTCACTTTTCATGCTCCAGGACAGTCCTGTGATCTTTGCTTTGTCAAGCAAATATTGCTGATTTTTAAAAACCCAGCAGAACATGTCACCAGAGTTACAGTTCTTTGGAATTTCAGAACAACAGTCAAAGCTCACCTGTGGAAAACTTATGATTGAAGGCAGACTTTGCTATCTTCCCTCTAATTATAACAGTGACTGCAAAGGTGCTGGAGACATAAAAGATTAATGCATTGCCTGTAGTGGCTTTACAGCCAATGCAACTGCAGAAAATAACCTGGTAACAGAAAAGTAACAGAAAATAACCTGGTTTCTTACTGAAGGTGAAGAGGGAGAGAATTAACTCTTCTGATATCTGAGAGATGCTTTGTGAGGTAAAGCTGGTCCTTGCTAATGGAGATTTTCTCGGTATCTTTGACTCTAAATGCAGATGTTATGTAGGCAGGATAAGAGTAACTGGGTGATAATGTTTCAGTAAGAAAAAAGGAATTACTCTGAAGGATCTCTGGCAGAAGGGCAGCAGGAGAATATATCTGTGTCTATGTGTGTGCTGTGTCTCCCTTCACTCTTGCCCAATCCCGTACAAATTAAACCTGTTTAATCTTCCTTGCTCCATTTGACAAGCTGTGCACAGGTTCACATATTAACTCTACTTTGTCTTAGCTATAACAGCATTACAGATGATGGATGAACTGTCATGCATGTCTTTGTTCATTTAACAGAGATGGAAACATTCTTCCTGCAGGCAGGTTCTCATTTCTTTCTGCATTCTCCATTGCTGTCTGGTTGACAAGAAGATCTTTGTTCTCTAGGAGTTTATCTGCTCCTGCTGTTTGTTCTGCACCTGGAGTCAAGATACTGATTTGTGGCACTGTGTAGTCCCATCCACAGCAACCCACAGAGACAGCTTGAGCAGTGTGGGGATGCTCCAGGTGGGAAGGACACACGAGGGGGAGGATCTCTGAAAACTGGAGAATCCTCTCCTGCAAATACCCTGCAAAACAGAAATGTCAGGACAGCCCCATGGCATCAGTCCTGTGGGTTTGAGTCCTGAGATTTTCTTCAGGACTACCTACAATAATAGTAAAGAGTCTGTTTTGGGAAAACTTTTGACAACCTGTAAATGCCCAGTGTGGCTTAGAGTTTCTCTTTGAAGCATGGCTTTGCCTTGAACTGTCTTTTTGGGCACAGCTCTTCTCCCCCTCCCCACCTGCTTATCTCCTTATCTCTTTCATGCTAAACTGTAGGGCTTGGTTAAAATAACAGTGGCGTTTTTAGGGCAGCCAGAACAGCAACAACAAAAAAAATCTCTTCACTGAAGTGGCTACAGGTCCTTGATTGCTTCCATCCCATTTTGTCTTGGGGCTGTTATTTTTGCTTTCTTGGGTTAGACGCTTTTATGGATATTAGCATCCCCTTTCATCTTGGAAACTTGAATATTTTGGTACCAAATAGTGCTAAACTTGCCTTCATATGAGAAGAAATTCTGCTCTGCCAACGACCAAGGAAATCTGGCTCAGTTGCCTTTTGTAATATTTCCTGATTAACTTCCAGTTTGTTTTATCTTCCTCAGTTTTATTGCTGCAGGTGTCAGCAGCAATCTTGTTCATGGTTGAGTTTATTCCAATGATACACTCAAAAAAGGAAGAGGCTTTTTCAGCCTTTCCTGCAATAATTCAGCTAACCAAATGTGTGGAGGGAAGTTCAGCCCTTAAAACGAGACACTCGAAACTTTCAAGGTCAGAGGGATAAAAACTGTTGTGCATTTTTTGCTGCTTTAGCAGAAACAGCTCTGTGGACATCTAGTGGTCTAAGGATCAGACTTTTAGCCACAGCTTTTATCTGGAATGTAGCTTTAACACATTTCAGAAGTTGTTCTAAGTTTGTAAACCCGATCTCTCTATGTTGAGTTGCTTTACTGAAGAAATGCTGGATTCATTGGCACTTTAATGTCAAAAGCTGAGCAATGTTTGAAAATCTAACTAAAAAACCTTTGCCCAGCAAAAGGGTGAAAATAGTCCACCCAGTCAAAAGAAAATGCAGACATAAAGGAAGAATCTAAGGTCAGATTTCACCCCAAATTTAGGGTCTGTGTTCTCAAGAAAACACCATGCAACATTTCTCTCAGACTTGGACTTCACAGAACATTTTTTTCTCTGTAAAATGTTCTACCAAGAGAAATGTTTTTTCTCCACCAAGATGTGTCTGTGTGTAATACAGAATGTGGTATCCTTTACATCCCCAGCACTCCCACATTTTCCCAGCACACCAAGAACCCTTCAGTGAGACAGGATGGGAGCTGTCACCCAGAACACACGAGGGAAGAGAGTTCTGAAATCATACTGTGTGAAAAACATGGAAAGAGGAAAGTTTTTCAAATCCTCCATTTTAATAATGAGAGCGGATCCAAATCATTGCTGGAAGTGCTGATTTCAGTTGTCAAACTGATGTTCTCTCTGCTAGGAGGCAGTTTTTGAGGCAGCTGTGGTGTGCAGGATGCAGAGGCTGCACATCCCACCTGGCCCCTGCTCTAATACAGACCTGATGCTAGGGAGACACCAGGAAAAAGGGGAACCAATCCCAGTTTATGGTGCACTGTCCCAAACAGTTCATAAACACAGTGCTATTTTCTTTAAATTGCAAGTTAGTCCTCACAAAAGAGCATTGTATGACCACTTAGTTGTATGTGTTTGTCCTGGTTCAGAGCATTTGGTTGTCTGCTTCTCTAAAACCAGATTTTATTGCAGCAGTGACTACAGAATACTCAGAGCATCAGAAGTTAGGTACCTGAAAGGACAATTCTGGGTTTTTAATATGTGATTAGGCTGGGGAAATCCCCACAACAAACTGGAAGGGGGAAAATTCAGGTCATCCACTTACCCAGCTGCAGCAGATAGAGAAAATGTGGAAGAAGGACAGACTGGCTGCTCATCCTTAACATGCAGTCAGGGCAGAGGAGAGGACTGTGAAACTGGCCTGAGACCATAATTTTATTTGGGAATGTGTTCATAATAATTACTGTAATTTTTCACAGACCTGATCACAAATTTTCCAGCAGTTCTCTAAAATGAAGCTGCTGTTGGAAATAAAGGTGCAAGTTGTTCAGTGTTAAATCCTGCCTCAGAGGATTTGGGGGCAGCACTTGTATCCAGGTTGTCAATGTAGTTTTTCACAGGTACCAGTTGCTTCACAGCAAATCTTACTTAAATGGAAATAGGCTAGCAAGGCTAAAGGCACAGCGTCAGGATTTCTTGCACATTTATTAACATTGTAAAAGTGTTTGTGTGTGGATTTTTTTCTTTCTAATTTCAGATTTTCTGGTGGAATGGATAGGTTACTTTTTTTAATCACTTGGAGTTGATGGGAGGTGTTTGAAGCAAAGATGATGGACCAGGCTACCTGGTGTCCATGGCATGGCTGCATGTGCAGCTCTTACCTTGCAGAGCTCTTTGGGCTCAGCTCTTGGGATGAGGGCAGTGAAGCAAAGTGATGCTGCCTGAGGAGCATTCCAAGCAATCTGTGTGCACAGAGCCCCAGATTCCAGATTTCTCTGATGTTCATTGTCATTTGTCTTGCTGTTGAATTTTGCTTTGCCATTAGAAGAATTCAGCCTCACCTTTGGAGGCACTGGCTTGGTTCTTTTCATCCTGAGGTGGCTGAGTTCCCTGTGTAGCCATGGCCACTGCTTTTGGAGATGGAGTTTGGATCTCAGCCCATTTCTGCTGACTAATTCAGTGTTTGTGATGTGAGGAGGCCACAGTTAGCAGGTGAGAGATGGATGCTGGCACAGAGAGCATGAGAGAAGGCAGTGGAAGGATAGGATGCCACTCAGCAATGTCTGAAATGGAAGACAAAGATCTGGTGTGCAAGTTGGGGTCCCTTCCAGCAGGAAAGTGGGCCTTTGTCTTGTGGGACAATGTTAGGGCACAAAGCCATCCTACATGCTCTGAGTGGGGAGCTTAACAAATGAGCTCATTCCTACTGAAACTCAAGCACTCTGAGCATATTACTACTATGGATTAATGCAATTTATTTCTGTCACTGACTGATTCATAGGGTGTTCTCCTGCAATTTGCAAAAGCACCTCGTGAATCATTGAAGTAGGAATTATAAAATTAAATGCTTCTTTCTTCTTCTGACGCTAGTCCTTGGAGCCAGGCTATCTGGGGGAGGTGTGAGGGAAGGGTGTGTGACTGTGCACAAAGAGTCATGGCAGCAGTTTCTCCTCTGCTTCTCTCACATCACAGCTTGGAGGACATTAAGATGTTGAGGAACCCTCTTGCTCTGCTTCGCATGCTCATGTTGGAGAGAGGGTTGGCTCTCACTCCACAGCTTTGCCTGGGTTTGGTGGATCAAGTGCTACATCCATTTTATGTGACCGCCTCTGTTTTGTGCTTCAGACCCACTTACACTGCTCTCCTGGCAGATTTTGGGCTGCCTGCAGCCAAATTTCCCAGACAGGCACCAGCTTTGTACCATGGGTTTGGGTGTCTGGTTTTAGCAGATAACCCTGAGCATGGCCACCTCCTTTGGCAGACCGTGGACACAGGCTGTGACCACCTCAGCCTGCCCAGGGCACCCACCCAGGATGGACAGGTGTTATCTGTTCCTCCTGTGAGCCTCCCAACCTCCCTGTGATGGCCCCCACACTGTGGTGTTAAGATCAGCTAACTGCTCCTCCAGGAACTGTTCTCCTTCCTTCACCTCTGGAGTCAATATTTCAGGAATTTCTGGCTTATTCCTCCTTCCTGCCCCTCCATCTTGCCTCCTCCTCTGGGTTTAATTCTGTCTGTGCCCCAAAGTACTTTAGTCACTTGATAGTTTTCCCTTTGTTACCACCCTGACATTTTGGAGTGAGGTTTTTGGGCTGGGTTTGGTGATGTCCTGAGTATCCCCCACTGCTGCTGGAGTCATCTCAACCCTAAAGGGCACTTCTACACTCTGGGTATTTAAAGAGCAATGAGTTGGATATTTAATTGAATAAACTGAGACCTAAAAGGATGGCACCTTCTAGCAGGTGGGCCAGTGAACACTGCAAACTGTGGGAGAGCCAGAACACTTCTGGAATATGATGTCAAAAATAGTGTCTGAGATAATTTGATTCATTAGCCAGAAACACTGAATCTGTTTTGCCTATACTGTACCTTTTCCAAAGGGGCTTAGCAAGTGAAAACATCAGGTGTTGTTTCATTAGAGTATTCCTCAATTTGCAGGGTTTTCTCATTTTTTTTTTCTCCTTCAAATGACTATGCTGTAGCTTTAAACCCCTGGAATATTGTAAACATATTGCAAGCATATGCTTTCCATGCAGAAAACCACAAAACAATAAACCTAATGTTGAAAACCACATTAAAACAAGGGAAAATCACTTCACTAATGTTTTGTTTCATACTATTTTTTAAGGCTTGGAATGAAGTTGAGTCTATTCTCTTGGCTGCTAATCAAAGAGTCAGCATGCTTCACATAGGAAAAATGTAAACTTTAGAGGGCCAAGGATTTTACTTTCAATGCCCCTTTCAGACAGTGGTTTTTATGGGTTAACAAATGTTAGCCAATACTTCTCTGACAGAGACAATCAGTACTTGGGTATCTAAGAGTAGCTGAGCTCCCTTTGGGGGACCTGGAATCACTTAGTTCTTGTTAGCCCAGTGATTAGAGTTGTTGAGTTTTCAGTGTGTCACCATTTTTGTAACCTGTTAAGGAAATAAACAATATTTACAAAGGGAAATAAATTAATGTGGATTCCTCAGTTAATTGCATTCATGTCTTCCTAAATCAAGATGCTTTATTTGGATTTGCTGGAGGGTTGCAATTCTTGTCAAAGGCTGATTGATTTGGACTTTTCTGAGCCTTCATCTGGATCTGATTCCCTCTTGTAAAGTCGACTAACAGCAGAAACATCTGATAAAAGGGCTTTTCACTTGGAGCCCTTTACAACTGTAATTGCAAATTATCAGCCTGAATTAAGATAGGGGAAAATTATTAGTAAAAAGGTACTTGGCTCAGTAAGTTCCATACATTGTAATTTTAGCTAAGAGTCTTCTGGCTGCTTGCACATCACATCCCCTGATTATTCAGAAGCATGCCTGTTGGTCTCAAACTCAATTAGATGATCTCTTTTGTCCATGAGATCGCCTCTGGTTTTAGCATTTATAAAACTTTTTGGAGGTTCAGAAGACTTGGCAAGGCCAGGGTGCAATGCCAGCCACCATGCACTGCTCTGCCTTCCCTGGATCATCTGCACTGGGCAGAATTCAGGGGATTGACAGGGACTGGGAAAGGTCCCCAGAATTCAGGGGATTGCACAGGGCCTGGGGAAGGTCCCCAGAATTCAGGGGATTGCACAGGGACTGGGAAAGGTCCCCAGAATTCAGGGGATTGCACAGGGACTGGGGAAGGTCCCCAGAATTCCGGGGATTGCACAGGGACTGGGAAAGGTCCCCAGAATTCAGGGGATTGCACAGGGACTGGGGAAGGTCCCAGGGGAGCTTTGCCCTCCTTAGTGCACAAGGAAATCACAAATGGGAGCAAACCATTGCTCCTTTGTCATTTCTCAGTGCATGAGGGAGAATAGCTTGGGAAGAACTGAGGGAATGTGAAGTGGTTCACAGTGCTGAGTGCAGTCACTGATCACCAGGCCGCTTCCCTCTTGCCTGGGAGTAGAATAACAAAACCAAAGCAAATTAGGGACACTCCTGCCGCTGAAACTGCTACTGAAGGGTGCTCTGGTGCCATGGATGAGGGCAGTGTGGGAGTAGAGGCTGGTTCAGCTCTTCAGTGTCTCCCTTCAAGAGTTTTCAAGGAGGTGAGGCACCTGTTTCTCCCTGCACTGCTGGATTTCTGTTTCAAACATCTTTCTTTGAAGGTGTCAAGTGATTTGCACTGTGTGGGGTGTGATCCAGAGCCTGTGAGAACCTTGAACTGAGCCATTTCTCACCCTGTGGGGCTGGGTTCTCCCCTCAATTCACCAGAGCTGGAAGTGTCTTGGTTGTGCTTCAGTTCTTGGTGATTCTTCTCCTGGTCAATGCTCTCTGTGCACACTCCCAAGCAAACCATGTAAGCACAAATTCTTCATTTCCTTGGTTTTACTTCTGCCTGGCCCTGCAGATGATGTCTGCCTGTGTTGTTGATTAGCTTCTCTTGTAGAAATGTTAAGGTTGGAAAAGGCCTCTGAGATCATGGACTCCAAGCAAACAGACCCTCCAGAGGCTCTGCTGCTGCAGTACAAGTGTTCAATGCCCAGGGCTGCAGCTTTTGTTCTTGGCCATTGCCTCCCTTCCCTCAGAACTCCCATTTGCTCCTGTGACAAGCCTGGCTGTAGATACCTCCAGTAAGGTGGATATGTGGAATCTGTATAAACATGCACTATTCCTCTGCATCCATTTAGTTTGGTGGAGTTCCGCCTTCATATTGACTCCTAAACCTGCCTGGCTTTCAGTTTTAGTTGCTCTAGCTGTTCCTTAAGTATTTCCCATCTTTTTTGGTGATTAATTTCCAAGACATGCTATAAGAGTTCTCATTGATGCTCTCCAGGGCATTTTCAATCTATTGCTCAAAGGGAGAAAAATCTGTACATTCCTTTCTCGAGTCCTTACAGTCTCCTCAAGAGCTCCTCAGATCTGCTGATAAGATCAGAATGCTCCTAAACATCTGATGGATGTAATTATGGCCAGCAATATTCTGAATTGTGAAGATTAGGAACACCACAGTGCTTGATAGTGTTGGCTGCTCAACAAATCACACTGGGGAGTTCCTCCTCTCCTGACACATGTTCACCCCTGCCTTGCTGTGCCTTAGTGTCATCTCAACCAGGGTCTGAGTAATTGGAATTTTGGAGTGATTGGACTCCTGGCTTCTGCCTCAGGGTTTGGTTTTTTTCCCTTTTTTTAAAGATGTGTAGCAACATCCCTAATCCATAGCCCAAATTTAGTATCCTGAATCTCTGCCCAAAAAATCGTCAGATGAAAAGTTTTAAGCTGTTTCCTTTCCTCTCTGGGATCTGTTTTCCCATCTGTCTCTCCAGCAAGAGCCATTTGCTCTCCCTCCTCCTCCAAAGAGTCTCTGCAATGCTAAGGTGGGACTGAGGAGGGAATGCTGTGTTGTTGCCACTTTAGAGGATGGATCCAGGCACCTGGGCAGGCTGGTGCTTCTCACCTGCCATCTCAGGCTGCAAACATTGATTTTCCATTAAAAATTCCACAAGACATTTAATTGCTTGGATTGAAAGTGCTGTCAAGGAGCGAATGAAGTGTAACCAGTGCAGAAGAATGCTCTTGTCTCTGCAGGGAGGTGGGAGCAGGTGCTGGGGTGGGAGGCCAGGCTGCTCTGTGCTGCTGGAACCACAAACCACTGCAGTCTGGGAGGGTTTCCAGGTCAAGTATTGCTTTGTGCTGGTCCTGTACACTTCCACACACTGCAGCTATTGGCTGTATGGAAGTTGGGATCCCAGGGAACCTGGGACATGGCTCTGACTGAATTCCTGAAGTGGTATTTTATGTGTTAAGTTCTTTGTGTGGAAGAGACAAAGCATTCTGTTATTTACTGAGACTGGCACCTTGTGTAGCAGGTTACAATTTGAACTGTTGCCTCTTCCCTGCCATCCCCTCAGTCCATCTAAGCAGCCTCAGCACAGCTCCTGGGCTTTATCTGAACCCCTCCTTCTTCCTTCATGAGGTAAACCAGACCTAACTAAGGGGGTTGCTGGTCCCCAGTGCCTTTCTGAGTATAGATTTCAAAAACTTTTCAGGCAGGACTTCTTTGTGTGTGATGCTTTGACAGCATTTGCCTCCTCTATATAATTTTAACTCTTTCTCTTCCCTATGAAAAAGTTTCTTTAGTCCATTATAAGAAGATTCTTATGTAGAAGGAAATTTGTGTGACCTTAGGTAACCCAAAGTCCTACATTTTGGGCCTTACCAAGTGTTACTTACATATTTTTGAGCAAAAGAGTGCTGGCTTAGGTGTTGTATGACAAAAGAGAGCAACACTGTGCTGGAGGAGCCATTGAGTGGCAGCTACTTGATGGAAATGTCACAATTCCTGAGTGTCCTCATTGTGATTTGAGGTAGACCCAGAGAAGTACCCTCAATCACAAGGATATTCAAATCTTAATCCAGCAGGTGTAGTTCAGGTATATGTTGTGCACCAGACATAGAGCAGGGTGGATTTTTTCCATGCCATAATTTTCCCCTTCTATCACATTGGATTGAATCAATGGTTGTTCTTTTTTAGCACCTTTCTTTTCAAACTGTCCTTGCCCTGTGTCTAAACATACATCCCACAAGCCCACATGCCTGAAACAAATACAGCCCATGTGGAAGCTGCTCAGGAGCTGTTCTGCCTGTTCCCTCTGCTTGTCCAAGGACAAGGAAATCCCCTGTGCAGGTCTGGCCCTTCTATGGCTCCTTTCTCTTACTTCAGTTTGACTCAGCAGGTTTCAGAGGAAGCTTAGATTTTCATCTGGCATGGAAGGAAAAGCAGTTACCTTCTCATCACAGCTCTTTGTAGGAAGGCTCTAAATTACCATCACAGCTGTGTGCAATGTCTGCAGAAGAACAGGATCCATCCTGCCCCGTGCCAGCTCCCTCATTCCCACACAGATGGATCGGAAGCCATCTGGGAAGTGACAGCCTGGTGCACCCCTCCACAGCCTCTGGGAGCAGCTGGAAGTGCAACACACCATGGAACTGCCTTGCATGGAAGAACAGCCATCATTTATTCCCTCCTGGATCATCTGCTTGGGTTGCATGGAAGAACAGCCATCATTTATTCCCTCCTGGATCATCTGCCTGGATTGCTCTTGGATGTGCAGTTCCTCTTTCTTCTGAGACTTGGCAGGCGCTGCTTTCCTGCTTCATTGAGCTCTTTTTCAGAGAGAGACAAAGATTTTACTTTTTTTTTTCTTAAGGGGGGTGTGGAGGAGAAGTAATTTGCAATCCATAATTTGGTCCCAAATTGAGAGCAGCAGAACTTTCCAGGAAAGGATGAGTCCCCCTTTGGCATGGAATTCAGTGGTTTTCATTGTTTCTGGTTCTTTGCCTGACTTTTCAGAGATTGCTGAGCATATGCAGCTCTGCCCAAATTCACTGGGATACAGAGACAGAGGACTCCTGGAAGTCACACCTTCCTCGTTTAACTTAAGCTCATCTTACTGGATCACTGGAGGAATTAAACTTTAATAAGTGGCAGATTTATGTCATCCTTTAAATGACTCGCACCTCACACTGCATTTTCTTTTGATTAATATCAGGCAATGATTTAATCAACACTTTTAGTTACAAGCACATTTCATTCCTGGCTGGAAGTTATAAATCAGCAAACTCTTCGAAAGGATGTAAATAGAAACCTACAGAATTAATTTGTCAGCCAAGAGGTTCTAGTTTGTCACAACTGTTACTCTAACCATGAGAACGTGTTTTTACAATTAGAAAGAAATGTTCACTTCAAATAGTATATTAAATAGGAAAAATATGCTGTCAGATGGGAACTCAAGCTGGGGTTATGGTGCAAGCAACTGAATAAACCAATGAAGAGAAACTGAAATACCTGTAAACCCATCCAGTGAGTTACCCAAAATATATTGTGTGTGTAATTGAATATAATCCAAATACAAGGTCAACCAAATAAAAGCAAAACAAAGCCATAATCAAAGTGGCAAGGAATAACATTAAAATAACTGGCCAAATATTAAGAATTTAGGGAACAAAACCTAGCTGGTGAAAAGTACATTCTACAGGGTGCTTAGAACTTCTGACATGGTGGGTCTAGAAGTGCTTCCCATAATTCCAGTTGCTGTGTTTGTTTTAATTATATGCTCTCTATATTTTGACCAAATACGTGAAACAACAAAAATTATATGCTTCAAAGGAAATTGATTAAATTTAATTACATTTTGACAGAAAGAAAGTTTGAGTTAGATGTAGAAACAGCAGACAATAATAAATAGTTGGGAGAAAAATGGCTAAACCCTTATACTAGTGTAGCTCTCTTTAAAGAAATGAGAGCTTTAGCAGCTCCAGCCTGAGCTGGGAGAGTCCAGAATACCCAAGGCTCTGGAGATGGGAAAGGAGAGGCGCTGATCCATGGGGAACTGAACCACAGGGATCAAAAAAAACATACAAGAAGTAAAGGAAGTCATTGCCTTGTCAATGACCTGATTGATAACTGGAAATCCTGGAAAGCAATCAAAAAAATCCTGCAAGAAGTAAAGGAAGTGACTGCCTTGTCAATGACCTGATTGATAACTGGAAGTCCTGGAAAACCAGCTGACGAACCATGCAGATAAAGGAATTACATGTTTAAGGACCTGGTTCAATGGATGTATGCATTCCAGTGCAAAGCAAGCAGATGGAATATTTGCAGGATCCCAGCTCAAACTGCAGACTATAATTTATGTTCCCAGTGTGGTAAAAATGTGAACATTTCTGTGGAATGAGATAAAACCTTCAGGGAAGGTTGGTACCCCCCCACAGTGGCGGTCCTCCTCAGCAGAAGGGAAAATTGCTGTTTAATTGTGGCTTTGGATCACTACCCTAAAGGTGCTTTCAATAACTCTGTGTATCTGCCTGCTCTGCAGACGTCTCAGGGTGCTTGGGCTGGTTTGTTGGTTTGCAGCAGTGGCTGCAAGTGCTTGTGCATTCCTGGGATGTGCTGGGAATGCTGCTGGGACAGGAGTGTAGGCGGTGGGCACTCGTGGCCATGTGCTCTCCAATCTTTCAACATTAGCATGCATGTTTCAAACGTTGTTTTTGGACCTAAGTGAGCAAAATTAAATGTAGCATTCAATTTGAGATGAGCTGCTGATTTATATAAAACACACACAAGATTGCCCGAAGTGGTTGTGGAGCCTCCAGTGTTGGAAATCTTTAAGAACCACTTAAGCAAACATGTCAGGAATGATAAGAGCTGAGCTGATCCTGCTTTGGGATGAGAGGCTGGGCAGATGGCCTCCAGAGGTCCTGGCCCCACGGCTGGAGGTCAGAGAGGCATTTCAGAACGAAATAAAACACAAAAATCAGACCTCTGCGGATCAGCTCTGGCCAAGAAACACGCCCATTGTTAGCAAGTACAAAAGGAGAATTTGAGCCACTTGCACTTCATGAGCCTTAAAAAAAAAAAAAACTCCTGAAATAGCATCCAGTTGTTTAAGTGACTCAGATTTTTTTGCTTTGACAGCGTGCTTGGTAAGCTACATTGTTTTGAATGATTTGCTGCTCAGTTCTGTGACATTTACTGCTTTTTGGATGAAAAGGAGAAAACTCCCCTAGGTCTGTTTAGAATTTGTTCATCTGTAATTTCCACGTATGTTTCCTTATTTAGCGGTTGGAGTTGGAAGTGTGTGTTGGCATTCCCTCCCTTCAAATTTATTGAGTTACACTCAGAAGAGCCTCTATTCCTCTCTGTTGGGCAACGTGTACAGAACAGCTTATTCAGCAGTTGCTAAATAGGTGATAGGTATGTGTGGTTTCTTTCCCTTTGCTCCTCTGCCTTGTTCCCAGCCTTGCCTACAATTGCTTTTAGGGTTGGGAGTGGGGAGCTTGCTCTGAGAGCTGCCCCAGCAGGACGTGCCTGGTGCCCAGGTGCAGCCTACTCGTGGTGTCCCAGCCACGCATGTCCCAGATGTGTCCCAAACACCATGGCAGTGGCTGGTGGGGCCGTGGGACTGGCAGTGGGGTGTGCTGGGACGGAGCTGCTGGCCAGCCCCAGCTCCAGCTGCAGGGAACGGGGCCAGCAGGGGCTGGGGAAGAAGTTGATGTCATTGGGTTGACCCTGGGACCCACCCACACACGTGCCCAGCCTCACGGTGGACATGAGGGAGATGACTGTCATCTCCCACCTCCTTCCTTCTGCTCTCACAGGGGCTGCTGACCTGCTGCTCCAGCCATGGGAAGGGGTTGGGATTGGGCTGTGGCTTCTGACTTGCTGCTTCCAGTCGTGGGAAGGGCTTGGGATGGGGCTGTGGCTTCAGGAGGGTCGCTGTCTTCTGGTGGGGTGATCCCAGACCTGCTACTCTTTTTCCTCAGGGCTTTTTTGTCCAGACAATCCCTCTTCTCTCTAACACATGTGTCTCATATGTGTCCCATGGCACCTGGACTGCAGGTAGGACAAGCAGCACATCTGCTGTGGATGCTGGGGGTGTTGGGAGTGACCTCCTTCACTGCAGGGCTTTGCTGCAGTATTTTCAGTCCATCCTGAGTTACAGCTCTGGCTATGGATGTCCTGCATCACTGTCATGCTGAAAAAGGAAGGCTACGTTTGGCTTCTCAGACATGGAGGTTGAATATTCTTTTTAATAAAAAAATTTTTTTTTCTTCATACTTAAAGACCTTTGAAGAGTTCAGAAGTCAGATCAGCATTAACACAGAAGGGAAGTTGGTTAGATCTTAGTTCAGCTACCAGTGTTCATGAAGAGCCTGGTTTATTGATAAGGAACAAGAGTAGCAGGAGCTGTACAAATGCCTCTAACAAGACTTGCTCTTGCAGAGAGAGAAAATTAGGCAAATATTTCGCCAGTAAGGTAAAGTCACTTCAGATTAAGAGAGTGGGTGGATGTGCCCACCTTCCAGCTGGCTCCTGCCTGAGGAAATGTCAGGCAACAGAAGCAATAAGCTCCAGATAGAGCCTGTGGGCTCCAAAAACCTCTACCAGAATCGTGAGCAGAGGTAGAAAAGTGCCAACATTCAAAGTAATTCTTTCCAAAATGCTGCCAGAAATTATTTAATAATGTTCCACTCCTAGCAGTTCTTCCCTCTTGCCTTTCATTTCTGGAGGAAGTCCTAGTGGCATTTTCTGGACTAGTCGTATCCTGACTGAGATCAGGCTTGAATTTCATCTCTTCCCCTGTGTTGTTCCAGTCCTGTTCCAGTTGTGAACCCTCATTCCCAGCCCTCTGCAGGCTCATGAAAATTTCCGTTCTGGCCACAGTGGTGTGAGCAACCTGGGGGATGGTTACTCATTTAAGCTCTTTTAATTTCCTCTGACCACTGTCTGGCAGAGCTGAAGGCTGCAGCACAGACTGTGGCCCTTTTTCCATGCAATTTGCAGTGTTTTTTCTCCTAGGTAAGGCTACTGAATGGGTCAGCCAGGAGAATCCAGTATTGCTGGAAGCTGTGTGAGATTTTAAGCTGCTTTTTATGCCTGTGGGCTTGTAGTTTGTAAGTCATCACTTCTGACTCTGCAGAGGTTACCTGAACGAATCCACTGTATGGTCCAACCTTTTGGGTTAAGCTGGTAGATGGTGACTCAGAAGAGGCAGTGGTTGGTGTCAGGCTGTGCCTTGTGCCTCCTAAAAGATCCTCTGCAACATTTGCTGGTCTGTGATGATGAAGATGGGAGAGATCCCTCATCTCACATGGTTGTGGAAAATCTCTGCTCTGTTCAGACACAGAGTTCCCAATTGTGTGTCTGACATTATTTAGCCATTTTCACATGGCAACTTTGGAACCAGCTGTTGAGTGAGTGGAAGACACAATAATTTAACAGAAAAATATGTAAGTGAAAATACACAGTTGTTGTTTGGGAGTTCATCTTCCCTGTGTTGGTTTGAAGACACTAATTCAGTTATCCTTGAGATCCTGCACTGATCATGGTAGGCCACCTGCAAGCTTTGAAAGAGAAGCTGGTTCCAGTGTGTGTGTCTGGGGACAATCCCATTGTTTACACACAGGTTTAGGTTCCTACCTTTCCTTTTAGTGTAGGTGATAAAATGAGACAAACAGTGGCTTTAGTTTACAGGAATTCACACCCTAAAACCCTACTGCAAACAAGAAAGAAATGCTTTGAATTCCCAATGTGAAGTGCACAGGACATTGTATGGCATCCAGGAATGATCCTTGTTTGTGGGTTAACAGTGGGGATCTGTGTTTTCAGGGAGTGTTGCTATTGTGGAAGGATCCAGGAGCTCAGATCTGATCTGTGTTTCTAGGGATGTGTTACCCTTGTGGAAGGATCCAGAAGCTCAGATCTGATCTGTGTTTTCAGGGAGTGTTGCTATTGTGGAAGGATTCAGGAGCTCACATCTGATCTGGGTTTTCAGGGGAGTGTTGCCTTGTGGAAGGACCCAGGAGCTCAGATCTGAGCAGTCTCTTGTGCTGAAGCCTAGAAAAGATGGATGTTGGTGCTGAGTGAGCACTGCCATTGCCACTCAGTGATTGCCACCTTTGGGTCCCCTTGCTGCCCCTCTGGGCTCCTCAGCCTGGAGAGTGAGCTCCAACCCCAGCAGCTCAAGCCCCTGTGTGCCCTGCTGGGAGCTGTGGGGTGGCTGTCCCAGCGTTTCAGCCCCTGCAGGGGCACTCCTGGCCCCTCTCCCCAGGATTCCTGAGAGCCCAGCCTTGTCTAGCAAGGCTCCCCCTCTCATCAGAGCTGGAGAAAAGGACTCCTCAGGGGTCTGTTCAGAACAGGAGCTGATAAAGATCCAGAAGGTGATTTCACTCCTCTGTCCATTGATCACAGGCAACCCAGGGAGACCAGACCAAACATAGACATGTCGGCTGTGTCCCAGGGTTATGTGATACAAATGCTCTTGCTTAAGAGGTGGGGTGTTTTAAACTCCTCTTGATTATGTGGTCAGTGTGTTTAATTCCTTTCTCTGCTACATTATGATGTGGGATAAAATCTCAGCCTCTCTTGCTTTCAAGAGTATTTCCTGTGTCTCCCTTCCTCCCAAATGCCCATCTCTTCTTGCCTAATGGCTGGAATCTGTTGGAATAGGCCTGGAGCAGTGTGTGAAACCACTAATACACAGCAACTTTTAGGAGGATCAAGCATCCGTGGTCCAGAATGCAAATACATGCTTTAAAATCGTTCCACTGAGCAGGAAGGGAGAGAGGATTAAAGTTTCACTTCCTTTTCATTTTTATGGGTTGAAGTTATTTGTCAGTTGGAAACATGATAAATTAGACAAACATTATCCTTTCCCTCCTCCAGGTTGCATGTTCTGCTTTGCATTTCACAGTGCAATGAATAACTAAGCTTCATTATCACCAGGCTGTCAGCACTGAAAAGCTATTGCAGAGCTCTTTGCCTTTAATTGAACCGAGTGTGCTGTGCACCTCATTCATGGCTTGGTGCATTTGTCATTCAGAGTGTGAATGGCAACAAAAGATGACTTTAGTTGGAGCATTGCTGCTGCCTGGTGTTCACAGGTCACTTTTCAAAGCTCCACCAGCATCAGGTATTTACATTGTGCAGTCATGATAATGGTATCATGAAATAAGTACAGCAGGGACCATTTCATCATTTCAATTATGTGATTGAAAGATGTGGGGAGCTGCAAAGCCACTGAGGTTAAGAATGCCATGATGTATAAATAGCCTTGGATAAGTGTAAGCATCAAATTGGATGCAGATGGGTTTGTGGACTTTGCAAGTGGCTTGCTTAAGAATGTCTGCACCACACACCCAACCATGCATCCATCATGGTAAAAGTGCAGTCTTTGTCAGCAGGTCTGAATTATGCTAAAAATACCTAATTTGTACCTAATATTTTGTGAGAAGTGCTTTACTGCAAAGGATGGCATTGTTCTTCCTGTCCTGCATTTACAGAAATGGTGGCACAGAAAGCCCTGGTGGCAGAGCAGGTCAGATGGGAGCTGAGGAGAAAACCTGCTTTTGGGGCAGCCCTCTTGCTGTGCCTGGGCAGGAAGGAAGGTGTTCAGGAGGAATGTGGTGTGGAGTTTTCCTCATGGAGCTTCTTCCTACAGCAGCCAGCCCTAGAAGTGAGCTTTGAACGGAGGCAGTGAAAGGACTCAACTGGGGAACTGTTGAAGGGTCCTTTCCTACTGCCTCCCTCTCTGGAGTGCATTCCAGCACTGGGTTCTCTGGGATTTGGGTCTGCCAGTGAGGGATTTGGGTCTGAAAGCAAGGCAGAGCTTGGGCCCCTGCCTGGCACATGCAGAATTTCCTGCCCAAACCAGGGAAATGTTCTGTTAGCCACACCAGGGGCAAACGGGCTGGGGCGGAGACAACTTCTCCTCATGAGTCTGGGTCACTGACTGGTGCCTTGCAGAGGTTTCATTTCCCACCTCAAGATTAAATCTGAGATTTAATCTTTATTTTTGCAGTGACTTAGTCTTCCCAATGCTTTTGGCAAACTGGTCAGCTTTGATGTTGGACTTAGCCAGATGTTCTCTTGACATGAAATGCTGCCTATCCCAAACTTCCCCCACAGTTCCATTTAGCAAAGGAATTTTTGAGAAGGATCCTAGAGTTGGCACTTTCAAGTGCTGAGTGTAACCCTGAATTTATAAACTTTTAAGTCTCCACCAGTCACAAGTTCTTTTAGTGTGTGACCTCCTGTTCCCAGCCTGGAGAAACAAAATGAGGCAGGATGGAGCCAGAATCTGAAAGCTCTATAAAAGGGCCATGGCCACCTCCAGCTTAGATTTGGGAGAGGGTCAGAGCTGTGGAGGGGTGGGTTTGGGTGAGACTTTACTGAGAGATGACACTTTGAGACTAAAGCCTGCAAATGTTTTCCTTCTCAGTCTTGTTTTCAAAGATGTTGTGGCAACACAGCAAGAGGAAGGTCTTTGCACAAGGCTTCAACCATCTGACCAGCATTAAAATTGCTCTTGTTGGGGTTTTAATTTGGCTTGTGAAGAAAGGGGTGTGCTCCAGCAGCTGGTGTTGAATATAGAAGCAGCTGAATTTTGGAGTTGCAACTCTGAAGTAATAGTTTTGGTGCTTCTCTAAAATGTGCTATTTTTAAGTGTCACTGCAGATGATCTGTACTAAAGGAACTTGGTGATCTATAGGCAGTACAGGCTGCACAGCCAGGACATGTTATGTGAAAGGAGACGGGGAAAACGTAAAATTGAAAAAGGGAATTATAGGAAACCAGTACAGGAGCACTTGGTGAGCAGTTCTTTAATAATTTAGGGAAGGTTATACCTGGTCTAACTCAGCATTAAAATAGAAATCATGGGGTAAGACTTGAGTTATAACATTCCCCTGTGGTTAGTATCAAAGTTTATTCCAACAAGCTAATGGGGTTTTTTAGAGATATCTTTGGTCTCCTAAAATCAAACTCGTGGCTAGTTCAAAGTTTTACGGCTGTCTAAGGTACCAATTTTCATTTTCTGTATGTTTCCATACTGTGCAGTTTTTATGGCTACACTAGAATTACTGATGTTTGTGCATACTTACCAAGTTATTTAAATATCCTGGTGACTCTTAGCCCAAAACACACACTCAGGCTCTCCAGGGAAGTGCCTGCTACTCCACACAGTTGACTCATGTGGTATACATTGCTGAACAGATTTGAAGTACAAGCTGAGAACAGAGGCCCTATGCTGAGTGACTAAGATAAATTACAAAAATCGTGTTATTTTCAGCCTACATGCAGGAAACTCTGAAGTCAATGAACCTTAGGAAAGATCAACAAATGCAAGATGCTCTTTGTAAATTTTTTAATTGTTCTCAGTGTTTTGTTTGTTTATTTATTTTAGTTTTGGATTTTTTGCTTTGTGTCCTCACCCTGTACTCACCCCAGCCCACTGCTGAGCTACCTTGGTGAGAGCCAGTGGGAGAAGATAAAATCTTGGGACACTTCTTTTCCTTCATCTTTGTCTCACTGTCGGGATGCAGGAGACCTCCCTCTAAACCCAGGGAGGAGCCACCTGTGGTGGAGGAGGAAGAGTGAAACTGTCAGCTCAGGCATGGGCACCACAGGAGGAGGCCCAGGGGTGCATAAATCCGTGGTTCTCTGGGCTTTATATGAGTCCAACTCCGGCCAGCAAGAACCCAAAGCCCACCACAGACTTTGCATAGACAAGGACAAAAGACGAGAAGCGCTCTTTCCCCACGTGGGTGCAGGTATCCGTTTATTTGAGACAGACACTTCTGTGATGGACCAGCCAGGTAGAAAAAGAGGCCGGGGCCTCCTGGCAGGGCAGTTTTATACTCCAGGGAAACAGGGGCAGGGATCAAGGATCACGGCCAATGGGACACCAGTGGGGAGGGGCGAGGGGGGGAGCCACCCATGGGACAGACCACCAGGGGAAGGGATGCATGGGGAGTGGCCAGGTGCCATGGAGGGGGGACAGACAATGCATGTGACCTGACATACCCAGTACATTTAAAGACAACTAAATAAACTATTTAGTGCAATACAACACCAGGGAGAAGTTGTCCATCTGGAAATGGACTGCAGGTGTGGGACGTGGATGCTCCACAGAGCCAGCTCTCACCTGGAGAGCTGGGATGGGCTGTGGATGCAGGGATGGAGCTGTGGATGCAGGGATGGAGATTTGGATCCAGGGATGGGGCTATGGATGCAGAGATGGAGCTGTGGATGCAGGGATGGAGCTGTGGATGCAGGGATGGAGCTGTGGATGCAGGGATGGAGCTGTTGGTGCAGGGATGGAGCTGTGGATGCAGGGATGAGCTGTGGATGCAGGGATGGAGGTGTGGATGCAGGGATGAGCTGTGGATGCAGGGATGGAGCTGAGGATGCAGGGATGAGCTGTGCATGCAGGGATGGAGGTGTGGATGCAGGGATGAGCTGTGGATGCAGGGATGGAGGTGTGGATGCAGGGATGAGCTGTGGATGCAGGGATGAGCTGTGGATGCAGGGATGGAGCTGTGGATGCAGGGATGGAGCTGTGGATGCAGGGATGGAGCTGTGGATGCAGGGATGGAGCTGTGGATGCAGGGATGGAGCTGTGGATGCAGGGATGGAGCTGTGGATGCAGGGATGGAGCTGTGGATGCAGGAATGGAGCTGTGGATGCAGGGATGGAGCTGTGGATGCAGGGATGGGCTCTGAATCCTCCTGCAAAGAGAGATGGTCACTGAGCTCCAGGTTGGAGTATTATGGTTATCTGAGTGTTCCTGTCAAATAGATTATTACAGTGAATGTGGCATGGGAATCCTTGTTTAGTTGATTGTTGTGTTAAACCCCCCCTAAAAATCCAAATTTGTCTTGCAATGCTAATTCAAAACCAGGATAAATTTGCATGCTGGCATTCATGAAAAAAAAAAAAAAAGGTGTCTCCTGTACAGATTTCTGAATCTGGAATTTAAAAAAAAAAATACAGCTGTTAATATCTGAAAGAAATGAGCTGATGTCTAACTAATGATCTTTCAATGCTGCTGGGAACATGGTTTATATTTTTCATTTTATATGATGTCAGCAACCACTTCTGGGGGCTGGCACGTACCGTGGGCGAGTCCAGAACATTTCAGAGACAAGCCAGCGTTTTCAAAGCAGCTGTAAGAGTTTTGACTCCTGGGCACTAAGGAAAAAAATGTTCTTTATGAGCTAAGCCCATCCACAGTGCTTGTTTCCCAGGCTGCCTCGTTTATTCAATAATTTGAGACAGTGTTGGATTAAATTTCATCTTCCAAGCCCTGTCTGCTGAAGCTGCTCACCAGCTCTGTCATTTATCAAGGACACTACATGTGAGCCTTGATTTGATTGCTGCTTCTCTGGAAACCACTAACAGAGGGTGAGAGTATAAAGAAACAGAGAGGGGGGGAAAAAAAAAGGAAGGAAAAAAGAAATCTGTGTTTCTTGGAGGCAAGGAGTCGCTGGCTAATCTGCTGAGCCCTGCAGTCCCCAGAAGCCAACTCCTCAACCAGAGTCCTGTTAAGAATGAGTCCTTCCCTAATGTAATACTGAAGGAATAATAAATTTACAGCTTGCTCAGGGAGGACAAGAAGCCTTTCTGAGACGTCTGTGCTGGACCCACCCTATCTGGTTCTGATTTTTTTGTTTTGAATGCATCTCCAAACAATCACTGAAGATAAACAACATGAGCAGGGAAACTTAGCCAAGTGGCTGAAATTACTGAACCTTTGAAGACTAAACACATGCAGGATCAATCTTCCCTGTAGCCTTTCCTACTGAAACTGGATCATTACTTGCTGCTACAGGAAAACTTGTCTGGAAATCCCACAAGGCCTCCCAGAAGGACTGGTAATCCCTTACCTGCAGCAAACTCTAACGTGTTTTCCCTCAAACAAACTTTCAAGCCTTCCTTGCTGGGCTGCTTTTCTTTTTCTTACCAGTTTAGGAAAGAGTATGGATTAGCCTAATAACTCCTGGGGTCATCCAGAAGTTGTTAAAGCTACTGATGTCTTTGAAAGCCTCGTTCTCTGTAGCAGCCAGAGCTTGTGCTTGGCTGGAAGTTGGCTCCACTGTTACAATCCCTAACTTTAGTAACTGAACAAGGAACCTTCCTGTAGCAACCTTCATGTGCATTTGCCCAGATCATTTTCAAATTCATAAGCAGGCTGTTTCCAGCCAGGTCACAGAGCTGTGTGCCAGACTGTGTGTGCTGATTTGGGCAGTGCTGGCATGGGGAGAGCTGAGTGTTTGTTTCCAGCTCTGGCTTTGTGCAAAGGAACTGCTGCCATGCCCTGCAGTGTCTCCTGAGGTACCATGCAGTGAAGCTCATTAATCAATGTGTCACTAATGACTGGAACCCAGCTGGGCTGGATGCTGCTGCTGCATGCTGAGCAGGGCTGGAGCAGGGATAGCAGACCTGGGAGGTGGGAACAGTGAGTGTGAGCAACCCGAGGCAGATCCTTCTGCTTCACTTCCCCTCGTGGCCTCTTCTAAGTGGAGGGTGCCACCAGTGTCCAAAATAATTGTGACTGCAGCCACAGTCAGCAAAGTCCTCGGCTGTGTCTCATTGGGAATGCTGTTGCTGCTCCACTTTCCTTTCCTGAGGCAATCTGGGAAGCAGCAAGGCTCCACAACAGTGCTGTGGTGCAGCCCAGAAACGACCAGAGGTTTGTTAGTGGTGTCTTCCTTTAAGTGCCACATGTGTTCAAACTCATGTTAAAAGCCATATTTATATATTAGGTGAACCACACATCTTGGTTCATCCCAAGTCTGGAGTTGGTGATGTACCCATGCTGTATTAGGAGTTCTTGCAGCAAATGTGTATTTATTTGTGGGCACTTTTGGCCATCCACAAACTGTTCTATTCAGCTGTGATGCAGTTTCCTTACACAGCACTATTTAGCATTAGAGTGCCTCAGCCCGACTCTGTGCAGCAGCTAAAAGATTCCAGCAGCAGTGTCTGACCTACACTGCTCAGCCAGGGCTTGGTCTGACCCTTTTCCCTGCAGCTGTCCTCCCTTTGCTCAGGAGAAGCTGTCCTTGTTCACTGAGTGCAGCCTCTGCCTCTCCAGGCACTGTTCTTCCTTCAGGAACTCATGTCTGCAGTGTTTCCACATTTCCTTCCTGAGCAGGTTCATCCCTCAGTCTTACAGCAAGTTTTTGATTTTTTTTTTTTTTTTTTTTTTTTTTTTTTTTTGCTGGATGCTAAACCCTGGGTGTCTCCCCCTCATCTGAATCCCTGCAGGATGTGTGTATAAATTCTGGGATTGGGTCACTTTGTGCACAGGCAGAGAGAGGTCTGTTCCAGCATCATCTGCTGTCTAGAAAGCACTGTCTAAACACATCAAAGGGAGCACTGTGATGTTAAGGCTTGGCCACAGTCCCAAGCCCTTATGGTCTTCAAGCCCATCCTTCTGGAGCAGCTGCTTGTGGAGCTTCCACCAGGTGCCTACAATGAGGATTTGACATGGTGCCACTTGGCACTCAGCCCCCAGCATTGTGGGCTAGAAAAAGCAGCAGAGGCTTAGTCCTGCTAGAGCAGACACTTTACAGGTACTCTTGCCTTAATCCCTCTGTCTGTCTTCTTTATCCCAAAGAGCAGGAAAATCATGATAGAATTAAAATGGGATTTGCCTGCTGCAAAATCCTGAGCAGCTGTCTCCTCAAAAGCTGCATATTTTAGCAACTCTTCTGTGATGGTCCAAGAGGTTGGTGGTGAGATGCAACTGCTGCTTTTTGATGGGATAAGGACCCATCATATCCCTCTCTCTTTGTGCTGTCAGCTTCCAGGCTCTGATTTCCATAAGAGAGAATCCTAGGTGGGTTAAACAAGAACCATGTCATAGATTTCTGTTCTTCAAAAGTCTGAGATAAAGAAAAGAAATTCCTTATCAACTCCCCTGATCTTTGAAGCTGAGGAAAGCAGATGGAGATTGAAGGCACAGGGATCATATTGGTCACGTTGGATCAGATCAAATATCCATCCACCCCCTGGTCTTGTCTCTGACAGTGGCCTGGAGCTGATGGCTGGGGAAAAGTGGAAAAAGTGTGAGCAGAAAGGTAAGTGTGTAGTAATGCTTCTGACTACCCTGCAAGCCTGAATCCAGCAAGCTATGGCTTAGGCATGTCCTTAGCTGTGAGCTGATTTTATTCCTCTTTTTAGCCCTCAATAGATTTTTCTGTAGCTTCCTCCAATCCTTTTGTGAACCTGTGAAAAATCTGGTCAAGGGCAGTGTCCTTGGGATGATGTTACAGTGCAAGGCTCATGGCAGTTTCCCAGCTTCACTGCCTGCAGTGTGGAAGGGCAGTTTTCTGCCATAAACTCTGTGATCTTGGGCAAGGCATTTTGATTCTTGTGTAAAATGGGGATTATGTATTTATGTTTCACCGGGAATTGGGAGGATAATATTTAGAGGTTTTTCAGATACAAGGGCTGAGAGATTTATAGAAACATAAATACTAAATTAAGCAATTTGGTCTTAATCTGATTCCTTTCTGACATCCAACAGCCCAAGCCATAAAACCAGGCTGTCTTTCTTTTAATTCTTTTAAATTTGTTTTCTCTCTTTCTTAAGAAAATAGCAAAGGTGTATCTTTGCTGTCTTTAATATGCCTAATATTTGTGCTGGACATGCTCTTAATGTGGGTTTTCCAGTGTTAAACTCCAAGATACAGGATGCTATTGTACCTTGA
>VZSU01001445.1:546411-570744 GCA_013398715.1 Nesospiza acunhae | reverse complement strand
CCTGCTGCCTTTAATGAAGAGCCAGTGCCAGAATCTAAAACAACTTTTCCTGCTCTCCCATAGACAGCATTGCTTGTTCCATCCCACAAAAAGCTGCTATTCTCTTATCCATTTTTCCCTTTCTCTGACTGCAAAAAGTATAAATTATTTTAGTGCAAAAATTTTGGAAGCTTTTCTCCCTCTTCCCCATTTCCTGAAAAGCTTGCATACAGAGTGAGACACTCATAAGCTTTTCCGAGATAAGAATTTAATTTATTTATGCTTCACTGTTCCAGGCATGGCTACAGACTGGTTTGGAAATTTGCTGTTCCAACTTTAACAGGTCACTGCATGGAAAGGAGCAGCTGGATTTTCCTCCAGAGCAGCCGTCAGCTATTGGAAATCTCTTGATACTCCCCTGGCTTCTCCAGATTCAGCATTAACTTCTCCTTCCTGTAACAGGAATTATGTTACGTGCTGTAGACTCTTTAGCTTGAAAAAGGAGGAAAGCACAGGAGGGGAATACAGCAGATGCTGGTGGGGCTGGCAGAGGCCGCACCATTGCTCTGACTCCTTTTCACCTCCATAAGGTCAAAGTGTAGGAGAAAAACCCCTCTCTAAATCCAACATGTCACAATCTGTCTGAAGTGACTCCTGTAGCTCAGGCAAGTGAGCAATGAGTCTAAACTCCAGAAATGTGAACTACTCCATGCTTTTACACTGCTTTTCCCTCTCACCTCTTCCCCTCTTAGGAAGTGCCTCCTGTAAGAGCCTAAATGAGGGATGTGGGACTCCAGGCAGTCTCCAAAATGCAGTTTATTCCATCCAAGAGGTTACAGCAGTCCGTGGGTGACAGAGCTGTGCCCACAGCTGTCAGCTCCAGCTGCAGGCAGGCCTGGAGACCCTGAGTTTAGGTTACAATGCATTATAGACGTTTCTTTTGGTTACAATGCATTTTATACTTTACTTTGCTGAGCATCTTCATACAGTAGAACCAATCTATACCTTAACTGTTATCTATAGCCTATCATAACTCCTGTAATTACCATATTCATGTTACTATTCCCCAATCACTAAAAGTTAGTACATTACAGTTTAAGCTAGAAGTTGTTTCTCAATTTTCTTTGCAGTGGAAAATTCTGAGACCTTTTTCCTACTTGCAGCATTTGCTGACTTGTTTGCCTGTGCTATCTTCCTGCTTGGTAAAAACATCTTCTTGTTTGGGATGGGTTTTCCTTTGCTCTAAGTCATAAAAACCCCTTCAAACTAACACACCCTTTGCCTTCTTGGTTATCCAGTGAGACTGGCTCAGCATTTCTTTTCTTCTATATCAAAACTTGCTTCCATCTCTATTCCTTCATCAGACTCCACATTTAAAAAAATGTTGCTGCTAAGCATCTGTGAGACTTTCTTGTCAAACTTTCATCCTTCCCAACAGCCTCCTCCACTGCACATTGCAGAGCTCCAGGACAGCTGAGGGATGGAGGCAGCAGCCCCATTTCTCATTTCACATGTCTGCATGGCAGCAGGATTGTGCTGACTCCACTGAGCTGCTCCTGATTTGTGCAGATAGAATGACCCACATGTGAAATCTGTGTGATGACATCTGCAGGAGATGTAATGCAGCCAAGTAACTTTGCCATGAGAGCAGTTCCAGTGTTGCTTGACTTTCTTTTAGAATACAATGACGAAAACATCATATTGCATTAAGTAGTACTTAATTAATGTAAGCCATGAGAGAGAGAAATTCAAGCAACTTGCTCCTTTGAGCTGGATGTTTTACTGAGAACTGAGCCAGAGTGACATAACTGGTGACTTTTTTCAGAAGTTGAGCTGTTGGTTACCTCTCATCTCAACTTTACTGAGATTTGTCCTTCAACACCAGCTAAAAAAATTTGAAAGCAGGTTTTCTGCTTGATCTTTCACATTCTTTGTATCAGAGCCCTCATCAGAGTGCTCCTTGCTCTGAACTTGGTTGTGTGATTTGTCAGTCCTGAATGTCTCCAAAGGTTGTGGGACACAAACTGCACGTGCAAGAGTGTCCCAAGGCAGACAGAGCTGCAGGCACTGGCAGCTTACAGTACTTAACCTCTGCAGGGAGTTGATTGATAGACATTTTGCATACAGTGACAATCAATAGAACATTTTCATGTAACTAAAACTGATTATGGAAAGAGAATAAAGTGAGAGAGGGAAAGGACAGGGGAAAATGCCACACAGTTACCACTGCTGGTTATCAGAACTTGCACTTTATGTCCTGTGAAAAACATGGGGAAATAACTGAAAGTCAGAAGGGAAGAGTTACTGGCCGTGACATCGTTAGCTCAGTTAATATAAAACATTAAATGCTCACAAATGGGAGACTAGTTTGTTGAGCTGCTGGTAAAAGGGGTGGGTTCTGCCTGGTATAAAATGACAGGGTTCCAATTTGACATGTCAGATTTGCTGGCCTTTAGTGTGGTTCTGTCCAGACCAGGAGATCCTCAATTCTCTGTGAGTAGTGTGACCTTTTCCCCTTAGCCTTTCTGGTTAAGGTATAAGAGAGAGGATATAAATTTGGCTGTAGGATGCAAGGAGCCTGAAGACACTCAAGATGAAGTTTCCAGATCCTTTTGATGCACTGTTGACCATTTTCAGGCACTTTTCCTCTTCCCTATGTTCTGAATTCTGAGCCATTCATTAAAAGGGAAGAAAGAAAAAGCAGTTCCCTCTAGCTGAGGCACTTAATCATGTTTGGGAGATCCAGATGCAGCCCCTGAATGAGCCCAGTCTGAGGCTGGGCTCTCCCCAGGGGATATTTGCGGCTCATCGTTTGCACATCCAGCTCCTGTAATGACGAGTGGGATTATCAGAGAAAATCCCCCCTGCACCAGCGAATCTGAACTCCAATTCACAAAATAAAACAGCTGGATTAGCACAGGCAAGGCCGAGTTATCTGGGGGAGGGGTACATCACGTCCTGTGAGCAGAGCAGGCATGGCCTGAGCAGCATTCCATGGTTTGTCTGACCATGAAACGATCTGAGGTTCTCCTGGTTTGTGTGGGGGAAGGTCTTCACAAAACCCTCCTGAAGAATGGCTGTTTTTAGAGTTCCTGTTGTTGGTCCTGTATGTGAGAAACAACTGCTCACTTTGAAAATTTAAAGAGGTTTATTAAACCCTGACAAAAACACAATGAAAGGACTATATAAAGAAAAATTCGCAGCGCTGGGAACTGCCCCTCATGGATACCACGTGGCTGGTTCATCTTCAAGATGGATGCTCAGTCTTTTATACCCCTGGGGGTTTGTGATAGATGAGTAATGTGATGATTGACTCACAATTAATAGACAAATATAATGTATATAGGTTAAGAAAAGTTTTATAGATTTATAGTTATGTTGTACCTCCCCACGTGGTTATCAAGGGACAGCTGGAGTTGGGACATCTGGGAGGGCTGGATTGTCACTATGGAACACCTGAGCTGCAGTCAGGATTTGAGGAAGAGATCTCCACCACTGGACAGTGAAGAAGGGGTTGATGGACAGAACTTTGGGAGTGGTTAAAGGGTTAAAAAGGGAAAACCTCCATTGTGAGGGGGCTGAGCACATGGCAGAGAAAATATTTTGCTCCCAGCGCTGTAACTTTTTTTCTTTATTCAGTCTTCTGTTATATTTTTGATAAGGTTTAATAAACCTTCCTAAACTATGAAAAATGAGCAGCTATTTCTCACAGATTGCATCCGCCAGCCCTGGCTACTCCCAAAGTCTGTCAGTCAGCCCTTCTTTGCCATTTATCAGTGGAAGCTGCTTTCTTGTAACTCGACTGGAGCTCAGGTGTTGCCATGCCCACCCCCTGAGCACCCCCAAGCTTTTCCATTCCCACCTGCCCCATGCAAGGGACACCTGTGCAGCTCCTTTGTACCTGTCCTGGACAGCCCAGGCTGTCTGATGGCAACAATACAGGGGGGAAAGGGAACTGTGGGGAGAACAGAGGACATCTAAACTACAATAACATAACCGTACATCACTAAAGCTTTTCTTAATATTCACACAATAGTCATCCCTTAATTGTGAGGGCCAATCATCTCATTATCCATCTATAACATGTATGAGTGTGACTTTATGGTAGAACCCTCCTTCTGACATTCAGTGATCTCACACCCCCCCATGTCTTGGCCTGTGCTAATCATGATTGCTCGTTAATTGGAAAACGGTGAGGGAAATTGGTAGCCTGCTATAGAATGAAATATTCCATGGACATCTGGAGTTAGATGCATATATCCAAGGGGTGTGAAATAAGAAAGCAATTGTTTGTGTCTCCAGGGAGCTGTAACCCTGTCAGTAATATTTTTTTTGTCCAGAGAATGTAGCAGGAAGGATGCCTCCTCCTTGGAAAGGTATGGACAGCATTGCTATTGTCAGGAAAATTAATCCACAAACATCAGAGGTTTATGTCCAAAAAGGAGACAGAGGAGTCCTTTTACTTTATTCCAATAAAGGGAGAGGCCATGGGGCATTCCCCTGGGGTCTCAAATTTTTGGAGGACGCAGCCTCCTTTTTATCCCAATTTCCCTGCTGCATTTCCCTTCTCTCTTCCCCATTTCTGAGGTACTTGAGAGGTTCAGACTTCCAAAACACCTGATACCAGAGATTTCCCTCTAATGTATAACCCTCCCTTTTAATTTTTAATTCTTATGGAATTTAGGGTTTTTCCAATTTGTTTCTTTGATCTTTCAATATCCAATTTCATTTATCAGCAAACCTACAGTTTGTTTCTAAAGGCAAATATCTTTTTCCATTCATCCTGTGGAATCCTTTCCATTGTTTCTTTTATCTCTCAGTGCTGGTTTTATCTACCAGCAGACCACAGCTTGTTTGTAAAGACAAATCCCTCATTTCTCTCAGTATTGAGGTAAGGGATCCTCCTTCCTGCCCTGTGGAAGCCAAGGACACCGTGTCTCACTCAAGGCTGATGTGAGTGGAACCCACCAAACATGGGCAGGAGGTGGCTGGGCAGGTATTTCACTACCTGAAATATCAACCAAGCTTCAGAGTTTAAAAACATCTCATCTACCCTCCACAATGAGAATTCCAGATGCATTTCCATCCCATGATTTTCAGTTAATCTTCCACTGGTTTGTGATTTCTGAGGAGCTATAGATTGAATCCAGGCATGCTAGCTCAGCTGAATTTCTGAGTGGTAGGGGTTTTTAATGTTTGTTTATTTGTTCTAAAATAATTTTTTCCTTTGAAAATCCTTCAATACCAAAGGGTAAATGGATTCTTGGGCACTAATTTAAGATATTGCTACTAATAATAACCTAATGCTTGCTGTTTGTCAAAAGCTGAGAATCAGCAGTGATGAAAGATGAAACTGCCCCAAGTTTCTTGGCAAAAGTGATGGAGGCAAATATTTCAGAGGTCATTTCAATTTTGAAATTTGCTTCCTCAGAGATTGTGCTGTGGTAACATTTGCCTTCTAGATGTTATCAGAGAAGCACTGGAATTCCATAGTAACTGAAATGAAAGAATTTTAGGATGTAGAGTCTGGCTGTTGGAGATACCCCTGTCCTGCTGTTCTCATTAACCTTGCTGGAGTTGCAGGCAGTCTCTGTGCAGTCCAGGTCCAGCCTTTGTCAGTCAACATCTTACATCTCAAGCTCAAAATGATTTGGTTGTCCTTATTCACTGATAACATGCTTGACTCTTGTCCTATTTGTTATCTGTTGGCTCTTCAATAAGGTTATGTGTATTTTTCTGTCTCTTTTTTTTTTTTTTTTAACCAAGCATAACCCCAGACTTGCTTGTGCATGAATGGACTTTGCAAGTTAAACAGTGCTCTCTCATTTAACAGCAATGCTTCAGGAGAACCAAGAGACCACTCAGAGCAGAGCCCTCTGAGGGCATGGAACAAACTCACAGCTGCAGCAGGACCTGCCAGCTGGCAGCTTCTGCAGCCCCAAACATTCCCTTTTTTTGCATGGGAATAATGGAGACTCTGAAGAAATGCTGCATTGGTAGATGCTACAGCTCAAGGACAGCAATGTAGGAAATCAAAATACCTTTTAGCTTTTCTGAGCACCTTTTGGTACTATCCTGATTTTGATATTGTGTAATTATTGCACAGCATAAAATTCCTGTTGCTTTTGATTCTTAGATGAGTTCAGCTGCTCCAAATTTACCCCCTGTTCCTAGTCTGGAATTCTGACCTGTATCTTACTGGGGGAGCAGGGAGGCTGTACCCAGACATTGGTAGGAAATTTATTTGTGGTTTTTTTTTCATCTAAACTGAATCTGGCAGCATCTTGAGAGCAGCTGTTGATGTGTTGTGCTCTTGCAGTTGGTGCCTCTCCTTGGGGTATCTTGGACCTCAGGGAGAAGGAATTGAAATGTCTTTTTTATTGGGAAAAGAGGGCTTGTGTGGGAGCTTGAAGTGGGAGAATGTCCTTTTAAAAGCAGAGGCTGTGAAAGCAGGTGGCCTGTTCTCCTAGAAGTCATCAAGTGGCTGCTCTGATCTCAGATCAGAAATGAAGCGCCTGTTTCTGTGAGCAGGTGAAAATACCCCAGGATATGGTCAGGTTTCTAAGAAGTTTCAACACCTACTTACTCTGTTTCTTTCCTTATCTCCCTCCAGCAATCATAAGTCATGTGGAGCACCTTTTTTCATGGAATTGAGCTGCAGGTTGAAAACCCCTCTGCAGTAGATGGTGAGCAGGTTGCTGCTTTGACTTTTCAATTTATATCACTGAAGACAAATTTTATTAGTAAAATCTTGGGCAACTCAGCAGTGGATTTTTAGGCTCTGACTGGGTGCCTGGAGCTGCATTTCTTTGAACTGTCTTCTAGAGGAACTGCAGCTGTATAAATGGATGAAGACTGTGGAAAGAAACTATAAATATGGCTTTATTAAGGTGGGTTTTTAAATCAAAGTGACTTTTTGAAATATTTTAATGAACCCTAAAAACTATTTTGCAGTTCTTTCCAACAGTTATGTTACATTTTAGCAGTGGAAGAGGAGGGGGGTGTTAGTGAGGGAAATGTGGCCATTGCATCTGTGGCAGTGCCTTTTCCATGGACTTGGCTGGACAGAAAACTTCAAATGTCCAGGGGCTAGAATGCCTCTTCTGCTACTAATTTTCATGGTGTAAAGTGTAGCCAGGTTTCACAGGGATACCACTCTGTGGAGTGAGGAATTTGGGGGCATTTGAGACATTTCCTGTTGCCCTGCAGCTTTTTCAACGGGCAGTGGTGGATTGTGCTTTACCAGGAATGTGACAAACCTACTCAATATATGTTTTCCTTGCTGGAAGTAAACTAAAAACAACAATTTAGCATATTAAAAAATGTGCAAGCATTGCTTGCTGATGGTTTAGTGCCTACTTTTCCCCTCGTGTTCTTGTCCCAGAGAGTTTAGGATCTGTGCTTAAGCACACCTGGCAGGTTTCAGAATTCCACAAGCCAGCTGGTCCTTGGTGTTGGCTGTGCTGGGAGTTACTGGTGGGCTCAGTAAGCACCACTGAACTGTGCTTCCTCAGCAGCCGGAGCTGGGAAACTCCATGGTGGGGCTTTCCATCAGAAAAGGCACATCCATTCCAGCTTAAACACACATCTCCACGTCCCCGTGACTCCAAACCTGGCTTCAGTGAGCTCCAGAGGGACTTAGAGTGAAACAGGCAGAGAGTGGAGCAAGGCAGAGGTGGAGGGAGATGGGTGGTCAGTGGAAAGTCAGAGCTAAACCTCTGGCAGTTCTGTCTTGCTCATTCTCCACCATAACACAACTGGGCAAGGTTCCTCGCTGAAGGCCATAGCATGAAGGAAATCATTCAGAAAGCTGCTCAGTAGTATTGCAGAGTGTAGAAATTGCTGTGATGGAAGCAGTTTTTCCTCTGGGTGTGTGCACATGGACATGTCTGTGTAAATGAATGTGTAAAAGGCACTGGAGTGCATCATCCAGAGGTGGTCTGAGCTGGGATTTCCACTCAGCAGAGCCTGATGTGGGGAGGCTTTGTAGCAACTGCAGTGTTCTGTTTGGGGAGGTGTTCCAGATACACAGTACCATCATGGTAAAAATGATTTTGGCACAGAGGTAAGCACCTCTCTTTTAATTCAAGTGTCACATTTTACCCGCTTGCAGTTTCCTGCTTGTATGTTTTGGCTTTTGCCCAGCACCTCGGGCTATGTGTGCTCATCTGGTTTTGATAAAACATTGAACTTAGACAATACATCTTCTTGGACATTTCTTCCTGTTAGATTCAAGTGTGATACAAAGCAACCAGCACTTGATCAGTAGCAGACACTGTTTTTATCAAGCATTGTTGGATGTTCATTAGCCATGAAAGGACTGTAGAGAAAACTTGCCACAGGACAGGTTGGTGCTTCTCCTTCCTTAGCCACCTCAGTGGCTTCCTGTTGGGTGCTCTTTTGAAGCCCATGTTCACATACCAGGCTACAATATCCAAGTTATTTGGCTGGTGTTTATCTTGCCTCTTTTATGGTCTTGCTAGTCTGCTAAGAGAGATAAAAATGCCCCTGAGATTTTGAACAGTGGCAGATGAATGGGAGTAGTAACCTCATTCAAAATCATCTCCTCATCCTGACATTTAGGTAGCATTTGAGAATGCAGTGTATTAAAATGTTGGGTGAAAAGATGAATAAAAATTGCATTTCTCATGGTGTGCCTAAGGAGCACGAGTGACCTCTGATATGACTGTGAGTCACTCAGGCTCTGTAACACCCTTCATATCCCCGATATATGCAAGGAGAGGATGCACCCCATCCGTGTTAGACAGTGAGCTAAAACATGAAAAAAGGCATTTATTTCACTGAAATTCATCTATCTGCCTGTCTCCTTTTCACCCGGGCTCCCCTTGGAGGAGGGAAAGGAGGGATATCTCCAGGGGCTGAGCATCCCTGCCTGATTTGCATCCAGAGGTTGCCATGTCACCACTGATTGTGGTGCTCAAGGTGCTTGGGATGGCTGCCCTGTCCCTGTGTCAGCACCATCCCTCGTGGAGAAATTGCCTAAATTCCAGTCCCAGGGGAGCTCTGCCTTGCAGCAGGGCACTGTCCCTGGCCTGTCCTGCTCCTGGGGATCCTGGTGCTGTGCCAGGACAGCAGCTCCCACAGCCCTTGCTGTGGTGCTGATTTCAGTGCTGGCACCCAGTGTCCAGCTCAGAGCTCTTCCAGCAGGAGGGAAATGGGTGACACTCCATGAAAACCTTCTGGATAAGCTGGTCCTGGTGTGTTGGGAAGCCTGAGTTGCACAGAGAGATAAAAGACACTCGGGCTTGCAGAGCAGCGTTGTCAGAGGCTTTGGCCTGACCTCAGGCTCTGACAGACGTGTTTATCCAGCATGAGGGAGGCTGGAGGCACTGCAAGGACCTCTTTGTTCTCAGCTTTTTTATCTCTTCATGTCTCATCTCCCTTCCTTCCCCTGGTGGACTGAGATGAAAGTTGTGTGCACCCCTGTGCAAGCTTCCTCAGAGATCCAACTGAAATACCTCATCCTTGGAGCACATGGGAGGGTTGAGCCATTGAACCTATTCCACTGGAGGCTTTACAGCCCCAGAGCTTTTTTTTTTTTTGTCTTGTTTCTGGGATTATGGATATTCAAAACTGAGATTGAACACTTAAACTTTTATGGGAAAGGCTGGTAGAACTTAATGTGCTCTTTGGTTTTCAGCAGAGTTTTTGCTCAATGTGGAACTCAGTTTTGCCATCTTGCTGCAATACTATACTCCAATAAATAAATGCAGTAGAATCCCATTTAATTTGTATGAGTTGCACCCCCTAAAATCCTCTAGGCTATTTGAACAGATTACAAACCAAACCCCAGAGTTTTTCCCTAATTTTCCAGCTGTGCAAATCCATCATTGGATATTAAAAAAACTAAGTCTCATTATATATTTTCTGTCTCCTCTATCATGACCAATTTGCTAGAAAATTCAAAGATCTAGTTCTTGGAATGTTGTAACTAACAAGTGTTTTTTTAATCATATCTTAATCCTTAAAGGCAGGAGATAACTCTCAGAGTAAAAGCTGCCTGCAGGTTTCCCAGTGACACTGAAATACCTGATAGACCCTCCCTAAATCTATCTCCAGGTCCAGGGATTAGAAGGCAGCTGACAATTTTCATTAATGATACGTAGGATGAGGGGGAAATCCAGCTTACACTCCCTGTATTAGTTGTTGTGATGATTGAAATGTGGTTTTATTTTTGCCTTTATCACATGTACATGGAAAAGAAGAAATACGTAGCAGAGGTTCCTTTTTTTTTTTGAAGTGTCACTCATCTGAGCCATCTCTGGTGTAAAAAATGAAGTTGCTTTTACAGAAACCATACAAAACCATTGTCAGGGCTTATATGAATACTGTTGTGTCCTAATAATAACTTCTAGCTGAAAAATCTTGGCATCCTGCAGCTTAGGAAAGGGTTTTAAAATTCACCTTCAGTTTTTGGGCAACAGGCAAAACATGTGGCTCTGTTTAGGAGCTATTTTCGTTAAAGCTTGACAATACAGGATGATAAAATACAGCTGCATTGTTTAAACTTTCAATTTAATTTCTGGTTTGGGTCCAAGCTGTTTCATCAATATGGCGCCATTCATTTCAAAACAAAGCCCTTGGAAGGGTCTCCATTACCCCACCATTGATCAAGAGGGTGTTAAAATGTACAGCCTAATTATGTTCCTGGCCTGTTTGGAATTCCAGAATTGGATTTTTATAACTGTCAAATTTGCAATCAGGGTAACTTTCCATGACAATTAGTCAGAATTATTAGTGCTTTCCTTGCCAGGGAGTTATAACTAATGGTGGTGGCTCACTTTTCAAGGCTCAGTAAGAGTCAAAGGCAACATGTATCTTACAGAAGAGTCATTTGACTGCAAAATTGTCTGCACTGAACTGCACCCGAGCCTCTACTACTGTTACAGTCATTTTTATCAGTCCTGTAGGGCTGAGTTGTGGCTACAACCTTCACTGCAAGCTCTGCACATAGAATTAACCACTGGGTCCTGCCTTGTTGCAGGATGGGACTCAAGAAATTGTGACATGAGAAAGTTCATCCTTGAGTATTTCACTCAAGCTTACCTTGGTGAAGGCTGGTACTCAAAAGGTTGCTGATTTTAGTCAATTATTGCTTTGAATCTTTAAAATGAGCCAAGAAGAAACATCTGTACATCGTGTCTGAGGAAGGCTAAATCAGCCTGATACCTGACTCCTGTCTGTGTGTAAGGCTGAGTTTGTGCTACACCAGAGATGCTTGCCCAGGTGGCAATTCCTTCTTGATACAGCTCTGGAAACGTTATACAAAATATTCAAGGGAAAAAATAAAGAAGAAAACAGTGACAACAACAAGCAAAGCCAAACCCAAAGGCATTAAAGACATTATCCACCCCATGCTGTCTAATGCAGTACTTTGCAGATGTGGTTCCTCAGCCCAAATGCTGGTGCATGGGGGTATTTGCTCACAGGAGAACAAACACTGGCAGAAAAGAGCAAACACTGAGCCTTGCCTCCTGTGCTACATCAATTTTGGAGGCATCTGTTTGAGATGCAGGTGACCTTGTGCTGATATGGACAGATTTTTGATGAGCTGCCTGGCCATGGCAGGCAATGACCATGTCCTCATCCCTGCAGGAGTTCAATGAGCCCCTTCCCAGGTCTGCTCCATGACCCCTCCATGTGCCTGCTCCTCCTCTCACCCTGCTCTGCCCTTTCTGTCCCACTGCCACAGTGGAACAGCCACATGGTTTAAGGAACTGATCTCCTCGAAAAATTATCTCCTCGAAAAATTATCAATTACTATCTCCAGATTGAGTTATTTTTCATCTTTCTCCTTCTTATCTGGCAGTGTCCCTCCATGAGCTGCAGACATTCATTCTAAAAGGAAAGGTGGCAACTCCAACCAGTTAAACTTAAGCACAAGTGCTGGTGTCAAACTATCACCTCTGGTTTTCCCCAGGCAGCCAGAGCCTGCCTTTTTCTCTTAGGACATCTCTTTTTCTCTTAGAACATTTTTATTTTTTTCCTTAGAACCTCTTTTTCTCTTAGAACACCTGGAACGTCTCTGTGTCCTCTGCCGTGTATTTACCTGGACATTCGTGTGATTGTTTTCGACAAAAAGATCTGGAATTTAGCTTTATTGATACAGGTTCCAAGTTGCTCATACCCCTAATCCTCCAGAACATTTGCCCTGGAAGAAAGAGGGATTGTACTCAATTTTGCTTAATTAAATCAACCTAAACTAATTGTCAGCTAATAAAATAGTGTTGGTCAGCTCATAAAACAGAAATGAAGATTAAAAGAGCAGTTGCCATGAACAGGTGGTAACTCTGTTTCCAAGTTAGACCACATTACTCTCTGGCACAGAATCTCTGAGAATACCTCATATTCCAGGTTTAAAAAAAAAAAAAAAAAGTTTATGAAACTTATAAAATATAGAGTTCATTTTATAACCAATTTTCTATCTCACCTGCCAAGAGCAGTGGGGGTTGAGCCAGCACAAGGCGGATGCAGAGTTTTAGGCAGATGTCCAGAAATGGATTCTCTGCACAGGGCTGTGGAATACATTTCTACCTTTGACTGGCCTTTCTGTTACAATTGTTGAGGTTTAGTTTTTTCTTTCTTGTTGCTGTTACAGAAAAGACCTAGTAAACATTTTTTTTAATGTCATTGATCTTGACCTGACACTGTTGTGCAAAGGGAGAAACTCTGTTCTCACTGTGGATGCTGTTTAACTCTAGATGGATCTTGAGTTAGTTAACAGGATCCCTCTGGATTTGGCCTTTAGTATTTTTGTTGACTCTGCAGATCTTGCAGAAGGCATTAAACATTTATCTAATTTCATCTGGAAAAGACTAAACTGGAATCTTTCTCTGCTTCTCAAAGTAGAAGCAGAACTCGGTGGTTTGAAGTTGCTGGTTTAATGGTTGAATGATGAAAGAAAATTTATTGCATAGTGATTATTCTATTATTTGGATAAGAGTGCAAAACCATATGGTTTTGAGCATTTTGTTATGGCTTGCAGGTAATGTGGATGCTCTGTAGTGGTGCAAGGCTTCCAGCACCAAAAAAACTTGCCATTTTCTGTGACCACCCATTCCCAAAATTCTCATGCAGGATGTGCTTGGTTGATCTTATGTGAAGTCCTCAAACGTGAAAGACAAGATTAATTTTCCTCCTCTTCACTCAGGATCAAAGTGGTGCCTTGATGCAGCTCCTCAGGCTGCACTGACAGTGTCAGAGCACAGGGGAGGCTTCTGCCAGAAATGTGTGTGGGCTTTAGTGACTCTGTGAGAGTCCTAAGGGGCTCCAGACATTGTCCAGACTTGCACTGGTGTAAGTGCACCAGTACCTCCTGGTCCTGCCAGTGAGGATGAGTCGGAGGACTGTGAGCAAGTTGGCTGCTCATCTTCCCAGGCCTTTGCACAAAACCATCCAGGACCCCAAACTAACAAAAACCACATTCAAAGCAATTATCTGATCTTGTTTGGTTGGTTTTAATGCGATGTTTCTAGACACTGGTACAACAAACACACTCTTGTAAACTCTTGTAACAGTTGTTTGCAGTTAGTATCTTCAAGATGGTTTTATGTGTGTGATCATGACTAATATCCATCACTTCAGTGGGACTGTCACCCTCTGCTGCTGGGGGAAGTTTTTCCTACTAAAACAATTATTTTCTCAGCTTGTTTAGCATTTTTCTTTTTCCTTTTATTACCCTTTTAGTCACAAAACACAGATACAGATTTGCTCATATATTTCCAGATGAAAGTGCTTTGTGATTCACAGACCTAAATAATTAGGTCTTCACAGACCTCAGACTGGTTGTAAAGGCAGTTGGAGTCGTCATCTCTGGCTTTACCATTGGAAACAGAAAAAGTCTGTAGAGGGAAGGTGACCAAACCAGCTGAGAAGCAGAGCTGGGGCCAGACACCCCCTCTGAAGTGTATTCTAAGCATTAGGAGATGCTGCTGTGCCCATACTGCTCAAGGCCTTCCCCTCTCATTGATTCCATCTCTTCTTGTCACAAACATCATTTTTAGCACATGGATCAGCAGCTGGAAAGGTGCTGGATTCTTCTCCCCATGGCTCACCCAAAACAACAGCAGCTGCTCTCCCTCCTTGCATCTGGGACCATTTTTTCCCCATCGTGTGTGATTGAAGCAGCAACTGCTGTTACCCTCAAAAAACCACCCCAGCCCCAAACCCTGGCGCTTTTACACTGAGCCAGGGTGGGTGCTGCAGCCTGTTCCCTCCAGGAGGTTTGTCTGAGGCTGTATTTCCTGGAATTTTATTTTCTGGAACTGTCACCATTGAGTCAGAGACAACACAGAGTCATATCAGAAGGCAAATGGCAAAAGCCCTATTTATTTGATCCTCTCTTCTTTTTAGAACTTAGTTTGTTACAAGTGGACCTCACTGGTCATTTAATCAATGCATTTCACATGCTTGGCTAATTAACAAGACATTGTAAATGTCTTTTTGTAAACATTTGTAAACAACCTCATGAGAAAACCAGCAAAACATTGTTAAAAAAACACCACCTGCAGATGATTTTAATATTTGACAATCACTGTTTATCTCCAGCTCCCTAAAGCTTCCCAGGCCAATTCATGGCAAAACCTATCCTGCTCACTCTCTCTCTGACCAGGCTGTCCCATCCTCACTGGAAGCACCATCTCCAGAGGAGTTTTGGGGCTGGTGCAGCCTCAGTTTTGGGGCAGTTTTGGGAGGGCAGTGTGTGCTGTGCATGCCAGGGCTGCTGCTGGCCCAGGAGCAATGGAGGTGCTCCTGTTCCTCACCCAGGCTTGCTTTGCTCCCGCAGCTGAGGGAGCTTTCACCTGCTGAGGCAGGGCTATGCAGGGAGAGGCTTTGCCACGAGCAGTGCTCACTCCTTGCCTCAGTGCTGGTTCCCTGTCTCGGTGCTCATTCCCTTGTCTCAGTGTCAATCCCTATCTCAGTGCTCATTCATTCCCTTGTCTCAATGCTCATTCCCTGTTTTGGTGCTGGTTCCCTGTCTCAGTGCTCACTCCCTGTCTCAGTGCTCACTCCCTGTCCCAGTGCTCACTCCCTGTCCCAGTGCTCATTCCCTGTGTCAGAGCTCATTCCTTGTCTCCCCCGCAGGTTCCTCTGGCCCCCAGCACGGCTCCTCTCCCAGCCAGGACCGTAAGTGGCACCAGGGGCAGAGCCCCAGCAGCCTGGGGGAGGGGGGCTGTGCCAGCCAGGGGTGCCCTTTGCTTCTGGGAGGGGGGGCTGTGAGTCTCTGCCTGCTCTCTGCCTCAGTTTCCCTCGAGGATCTGGAAAAGGAATGTCCTGATTCTCTCTGGGAACTGCCCTGATGAGCACCTGGCAAGAACCACCCTGATTTCACTTTCCTCCTCCTTGCTTGGTTCACTGTCTGAGAGAGGACACCAGGCTCCTGGGGCTGTCTCAGGGGAACCTGTTGTGCTGTCCTTGCCATTAAAACTCATGGCTCTGTTTTCCCCAACCTGTTTCTCATCAGTCTTTTGGGGTAAGATGTGAGAAGAGCCAGGAATGGGTTTATGTGGGGTGAGTCCTCAGAGGGAGGGTGGTTGTGGCCTCATTTGCAGTTGCAGACTCTCCCTTGAGGTTCCTCAGCCATTGGCATCCAGCAGCCTGGTGTCTCCTCGTGTCTGAGTGTGTTGGAACAGCCTCCCTGAGAAAACCAAACTGGTTTTAAAGGTTGAAAGTGAATGAAAGCTAATTTGTTGCTTGCTGGTGCATGAGCTGTGTGTGGTAAATCTCCAAAACTATGTTAAAAAATTGCTTCAAAGTTCTCTGGCGCAGATTTGATTTTAGTTATTCAACTTCCAAATGACACTCTGATTTTAGGATGTGGGCTAAACCCTTTGGAAGTGTGGGGCCAGACAGCAAGGCAGAGACAGTATTGCTTGAATGTGATTATGGGCTTTTTCTACACCCTGGACATCTGCATCCCCACATTTTGGGATTGTCACTTCAGGCAAGGTGGGCGGGTAATAACAGTGTTATATTTACCACTGGGAGGCTTTCAGAAGTGTGAGGAGCTGCTGCTGTGTTTCTCAAAGGTGCAGGAAGGTCTGTGTGTTTTCTTTCACACTGCAGTGTTCCTCGTGGGCTCCTGAGCACTGCAGTACAGAGAGATCTGCAGATGCTTCTGGCTGCACTCAGGCACTTCCAGCCCTTCCCAAGGTGGGTGTCTCTGCCTGGCCTTTGCTATTGGCTGTTTCTGAGGCTTCAGCCCATTAGAAACTTTACTTTCAGGGAGTGAAGTGGAATTTAAACTATCTGAATACAGTCCTTTGTGTCAAATCAAATGATTTGTTAAAGTGAGGCCAGATTTGTGGGGAGAATCAATCTTTTTTATTAGATCAACTGATGTGGAAAAAGCAGACAAACTTGCAGGCATATTAACCCCTCTGCTTGCCTGTGTTTGTATTGCAAGAATGAAGAGACCTGTGTGCCAGGGGAGGCTGTGCTTTAGGCTGTTCCTCAACAGTCTTGGTCTGATCACAGGCATGGATGGTATTTTTGGGTGTGCTTGTACACTTTTTGGGGAGAAAGACTTTTCTCCCTCTGTATTTGGACACTAGATGTTACTACAGAACAAATAATGGGCTCTGCTCTGCAGCTGACTCATTGTGCAAGTCTGGGGCTAATTACTGAATCCCTGTGTGCCTCCATTTCCATCTGTAAAATGTCACAGATGCCCACCATTCATAAATCCCTTTCAGATTTCCAGATGAGGTGCTGTGTAAGTGTAGACCAGCATTAGTTTATGCATATTGTGCTGGAGGATAATACAAACCACATGCAGCAGAGGAGCCTCACAGATGTGTCTCCTTCCCCTGCAAAAGGCAAGGCCCAGGCTGATGATTTAGCACAGCGCTAATTGGACTAAAATAGGAGATTGCTTTTGTACTGATGCAATTGTCACCATTCAAGTCCTCATTTGCCAATGGTTCTTGGAGGTAGCCCAGTGCTTCCCTTTGAGTTGAGGAGAGCTGCAGTGCCTTGCCTTTGGCAGCACAGCAATTTACAGCAAACACCCCCTGTGCCCTCATTCCCCACCTCTGCAAAGGGACTGGGCCGTGCTTTGGTGGGAATGTGCATCCTGCTTGGCCTCCAGCTGCACTTAGCACTTTTTGCTGGCATTTCCTAATCTCCAAGCAGAGGCATTTGTTTGCAGTGCCATTCCTGGGTGTTGCACACCCAGGAATCCCCATTTATTGATAAGAAAAGCTGTTCTCATGGCTGCAGGCGAGTGAGGGCCTGGCAGCTGTTCAGCATTAAGTCAGTTCTCAAAGTTTAAAGGATTTGTGGGCTGTGATGGTTTGGGTTCAGGCAATTAACTCTGGTGAAGTGCCTGAGAGTGTCTTGCAGACACATTTCATGGAGAAAGATGAACTTAAACAGTTAAGAGCTTTGATTTGATGAAGTGCCCTCAAGTTTCTGTATTGTGCTGTTGGGGCTAAACTCAGTGGGTACAAAACCTAGGAGCTCCCTGACTGCAGGAGAATTATGGTTGTTGCTTCCCATTGGAATCTGGCCCTGTGCTTGTTTTAAAGTGCCAAAATCACCCCTGTTGGCAGCAGCATTACATGGCAGCAGGCACCAGTGATTGTGCATTGGCCTCTAAAGCTTGAGCTGTGTCATTTTAAAGCCCTGCTTGGAGCTTATTTGCCAGTGTATTGTTGCCTGGTGCTCAGAAGTGACTGTTGATGGTTTGGGGTTGGAGGGATGGAGGTGTCTCTGGAGGTATCCAGTTCCTTCTTGGTGTATTGCAGGAAAATTGCACCATTCTGGGTTTGTCCATTTTGGACTCTTCTCCCCGTTCCTCATCAGTGCTCAGAGGGAGGGTCAAAATTCATTGTCAGAACCTCCACAGCTGTAAAAGTAACATAATATTGAGGCAGAGTGTGTGGGGTGACAGGCTGGGAGAGAAGATTGGCTGACACCCAGCCTTACCCAATGCTTACCATGTTCCAGGAGAAATCTCCCCATATGCTAGGCCTTCATTCATGTGTCTAAACTTGCCCTTTAAAGCATTTTTAAGGAGAGTTTCAGGGTGGAATCATCTCGAACCTCAAAATGAGGCTCCTCAAACTGCCACCAGCATGAGGGCTCTTAGGGGACATGCTGTGCTGTTTGTCACAAAACAGAGAAAGGAACAGATGATAATTAAAGGCTTGGTCCCATCAGAAAGTGAATAGATCCCCTCGTTTGGGAAGTGTTTAGTGAGATTTGATGAAAACAACAGAATGCAGAAATCCTGGAAAACATTTTGATTATGAATATCCTTTGATTTTTTTTTTCAATCTAAAAGGATTTGGAGGTGTAGCTTCTTTAGAAGAGTTAAAAACCTGAAGCTGAAACTGAAATGTGCCTGGCTAAGCCCAATCAGATATTTCCTCTACTAATTTTTCTTCACCCAGAAGTTAACAAGGCAACAACAGAAAACAAACCCAAACAAAAAGTTTGTTGCACAGCTCTGTGCTCCCCAGTAATGGGATGCAAAGGTTATTACCTTGTTCTTCACATTATGGAGAGCAGAGGATGTGAGGGATTTGCTGGCTCCCCTGAAACCCCAGTGTCCCTGGGTGTCCTGGAGAACAAAATCACAGCTGCAGAGAAATGTGGGATGGATTGCTCTTGCTGCTGCTCAGATCTGCAAGGACCACTGCAGAGCTCAGGGGGGTTTAGATAAAGGGTAACCAGCAGCATGAGGCAGAGTGAGGGTCCTTGAGGGATGTCCTGGAGCTGTGAGCCCTTCCAGCCCCGCTCCAAGTGCTCACTGGTGCTCACTGGCCTTGTGCAGGGCAGGGGTGTTGGGTGAGGGCTGTGGGGGCCCTTCAGAGCCCCAGGAAGGGAGGGAGGGAGTGGGGAAGAATGGACAAACCATGGTGTGGTGACACTGAGGCTGAAATGCTGACATGGGAAATCAAACCTTTCCAAAGTGCCCCTGGCAATAGTAATAATAACAATCATCATCATCATTGGGCACTTGCTGGAGAAAGAATGTGGAAACTGTATTTTGATGTTCAGGGAGCCAAATTCTTCTGAATTCTGACCATCCTTTTCAGTGGCTTAAAGAGTTATTTTCCTTATTGGTCTTTCAGCTGATTATTTTGTCTTGGCTAAAGGAAGCCAGTGCTAAATGTTCTGGATGAGGAACAACTAGAGCTTGACTGAGCATCCTGAATGTCACAGGTTTGTGGGTTACAGGGACTTTGAGCAGAGAGGAGGTGTCCAACCCTAGAGCTGCCCTGCATCTCTGCAGGCCCAAGTAATAAAACTCAAAGCAGGGGTGGAATTTGAGGTCAGAAATCCCAACTGGAAACAAGATGCTTATTTTCTCTCTATCTAATGGTTAACTTTGGATGCAGTTCACTAAGGAAACCTTGCTTGTCTGGCTCTGGAGTGTCTTTATGAAACACAAAGCCCAGCTCAGCACACGTTGTTTGGCTCCAGACTGTGAGAGATTCCCTGTCCTGTGTTACACAGGTGCAGAACCAATATTGTGAGAGTCCCTGCAGACTTCACTGTGAGCCTGATTCAGATGTTTCCTTTTGTCCTGTCTGCTTCCTTATTTCATGTTACACTGCACCATATTTTGACTGCATTTTCCCTCTGATTGCTTCTCCCAGCAGGGAGAAACAGCCTGCTTTGTGAGGGATGTGAAGCCATCTCAATGTGAGATGAAGTTTTGGGTGTAGCGGAGTTTCTGTGTGTTCTTCACTGGGTCCCATGAAGTTTCTCCCCATATCATAGAGCAGGGGTTGAGGGAGAAATGAGTTTAACTCAGTGATGGTGGGATCAGAAATGGGATTTTGGCATAGTGAGGACTGGACTCACTGCAGTGTTTTCCCCTGGAAGGAGCCCCAGGCCCTGTGGCCATCATCCCCCCAACTTCCTTTGCACTGCACCTCATTTTCTCCCAGAACACTTTCTTGTAGTCACTAAAACCCCTGATTTTCTTTTTGATTTTCCTTCAATTGCATTTCATTTGATGATACCTCCTTTTCAGAGTGTTTGTAAGACCTTCTTTTCTCTTTGTGGGATTTGAATGGATCAATTTTGGGCAAGCTTTGGTCCATGTCCCTGAGCTTGCAGTCTGCTTTGTGAGGGATGTGAAGCCATCTCAATGTCAGATGAAGTTTTGGGTGTAGTGGAGTTTCTGTGTGTTCTTCACTGGGTCCCATGAAGTTTCTCCCCATATCATAGAGCAGGGGTTGAGGGAGAAATGAGTTTAACCCAGTGATGGTGGGATCAGAAATGGGATTTTGGCATAGTGAGGACTGGACTCACTGCAGTGTTTTCCCCTGGAAGGAGCCCCAGGCCCTGTGGCCATCATGCCCCCAACTTCCTTGGCTGGAAAGCCTGTGGAATCCCTCTTTAAATTTGGGAACTTTTAATCTAGTTTAGATTTGTCTTGCTGTGAGAGGTTTCTAGATGCATATCATTCCTCCTACCTGTGTTTCTTTATTTTCTGTCCTTTTATTTGCTTTGTCTGCTTTGCTGCCAATCCCTGTGAACCAGGGGAGGGTTTGTTTGGTGCAATATCAAAATTATTGAGTAGCCCCAGTGCCACCAGCATCACTTGGAGCTTCAGGATCAGCAGCTCCAGTCAGCAAGGCTTTAGCAAACATACTGGACAGGTAAAATTTTTGTTTTCAGGGTAACTTCAGTCAGGTTGTGTTAGTGAAATGTCCTTGGTGCTTGTAAAAATAAAGAGGATGCATTTCTATCCAAAAATGTTGCATCAAATCTCAGCCATTCCCTGCTAAACCTTCCTCTGGCAGATAGAGATGGGTTGGACATGAATTATCCTGATCAAATTCCAAATGCTGGCAGAGCACCAGCCTCACCAGCAGGATGGGGAAGAGCACAAATCCCCAGGCTGAGAGGAATTGTGGATAAAATTAGTGACTGGGGTGGGAGTGTGCATGTGTGAAATCTTCAATAAAACAAGGTGGGTGATGTGAGCTGTTTAAGAATAGACCTGGGTACAATGGAGGGGTTTTGGCTTGATTTGCCAAAAAAAAAAAAAAAAAAATTGGAAAGCAAAATTATTTGGGAGAATCTGAAATGGAAAATTTTAAGGTTTTGGCACAGTGTAATAACTAAAATATGGGTTTGGGTCAACCAGAATTGTTTCTTTTGACCCAAACCAAACCATTTACTTTCACTTAAGACTATTTAATATGTTAATTTATTTTTAAGTGAGATTTGAAAAAATGCTATTCAAAACTTAAGGCTGAAACATTTAATTCAGAAGCTATGAAAAAATCATTTAATAAAAACCTCTAGAGACAACATTGCAAAACTTTTTAAAATTGCATCCATTTTTTTTCTCTTGAAATAATGTACCACATTTTGTGTAGCTTCTTGAATAGTAGTTTTTACTCCAACAACTTGGAGTAACTTGCATTTTGTGATAAACTTTCTTTTCACTCAGTTTTGCTGAGGTTTTTCTTACAGTCATTTCAAAATCACTGAATGTCATGATAATGAAAAAACATTTATGGTTTGTTTATGGGGGGGAAAAAAAAGCCTTTTCCTCTTTAAGAAGGAAAAAAAGAAAGAAGAATGAAAATTAAGTATGAACACTTTACAAGAGGAAAAGGATCAGATAGCAGTTCTCATAAGAAAGGAAATCTGAGCTGCTTTTTAAAGATAGCCAGTAAAGTTAAGGGTAAGGGTTGTTATAATAGAGATATGAGAGACATTGCAAATGGGGGGATTTTGGCAGTGATTGGGGTCTCGTAGCAGAGATGGTGAATTATCTGGAATGAAGGTAAAAAGGCAAAAATATTCTGGAGGTGTTCTGTTTCATATTGATAGGCAACCTAATAACTCACAATTTCCAGGTGAAGATAAAACATTCCAGCCTGCAAAATCCTGATGTGAAAACTGTGGGAAAGAACAAACCCTCTTTGATCAAAGAGACCATCTTTAAGTTGCTCTGAGCTCCAGGTTCCTGATGTGGGAGATGTTTTAATTGTGCTGATGACCAGGATGAGGGAGATGTTGTGGGGCTCTGCCAGTCCCAGAGTGGAACCTGGATCACAGAATGGTCTGAGCAGGAAGGACCCCAAAGGATCAGAGTCCCACTCTTGAGTGAACAGAAGTGTAAATGCAGGGTGGAAGGTGAGGCTGTGACCAGGCTGGAGCCTGCAATGTTTGCCAGAACAGAGATTTGGTGCAGCTGGACATGGGAAGTGTTGGGGAGAAGAGGCACTGAGTGCCCAGCTCCTCCTGGCCAGGGTGATTTGTCCAGAAGAGGCACTGAGGGCACAGCTCCCCCTGGCCTGGGTGATTTGGCCTCTCTGCCCCAGCACCAGGGCTCTGCCAGCCCCTGCCCAGTGGGGCCCTTCCCCTGCCACTGCTTTTGTCAAAAGGGGGAGAGGAGGGGCAGGCACTGACCTCTCCTCTCTGCTGACCACTGACAGGATCTGAGGGAATGGCCTGGAGCTGTGTCAGGATATCAGGAGAACTTTCTTCCCCCAGAGAGTGCTGGGCGCTGCCAGGGAATGGGCACAGGCCTGAGGCTGCCCGAGCTCCAGGAGAGTTTGGACAACACTCCAGGGATGCCCAGGGTGGGATTGTTGGGGTGTCTGTGCAGGGCCAGGGGGTTGAACTGGATGATCTTTGAGTCCCTTCCAGCTGAGGATATTCTGTGGTTTACAATGCACACAGCAAATAAATATCAGGGCAGTAAAAACAGAGCAGTGGAGTCTTAATGATCCTACACTAAACAAAACTCAGAGAGCTTCCCCTTGCAGAAACAGCTCCTGCTCTGGCTTTACTGGGACTGGAGCTGTGGCCAGGGTCAGAGCCCTTCCCTCCCTTTGATTCCTGAGCCTTTGCTCCTCAGGCCAGAGACTACTGGGTGACAGAGGTGTCCATCCCCTCCCTGCCTGCTGTCAGCCCTCTGCCTTTCACGTGCTCAAACCCGGTCACACACGGCCTGTTCTAAACAAGCACAATTAATAAAGCCTATCTAGCCAACATCTGACTCTCATTAGAGGAAATGTGTTGAAAAAACAGATCCCAGGTTGGCTGTGATTTATGGCTTGGGCCTGCTATCCTTCACAGGCACTGGCGAAAGCTTTTGCAAGGGGCCAGAACATAAACTACTTAAGGAAACTCAGTAACCATGTAAAAAGGCTGGAAGGGTCAAATCAGACAAATTAAAAGAGAGGTGGAGATGCCGGCCCAGGCTGGCTGTCCCCCAGCTGAGGGCCACCTAGACAGGCACAGAAGATCCGTGTTCATATTTCTGCTGTGGAATTTGACTTGAAATTCCTCCTGTGGCAGCATCAGAAAGTGTCACTGTTATTCTTCTGGCTAAAGTATCCATATGTGTGGCTTGTAAGGGGATGGAGGGGTCAGTGGTCTGGTGGTTTCTCTCAAGAGTGTCAAATAAAACATCAGTGCGTGAGATCCTGGGTGCTCACTGAGTTCATGGTGCTTCCTATTTCCCTTGGGAGTTTTGAGTTCATCTCTTTGCAAGGAAACATGGTGCACTGGGTGAATTTAGCTGAGTTCTTCCAGATTCACTCAGAGGCTGCTCCAGACTTGTCCTGGGGGAAGGTGTCTGCTGAGAAAAGCTGCTCTCCTGCTTATATTGACAGACAAAATGTTCTTCCAGCTGGACCTTCTCGAGCTGTGTGTCACTGATTGTCAGGGCAGAGCCGTGGCTGTGGTGCTGCAGGAGCTGATGCTGCAGTTGCTGCACACTCAGAGCTGTTGTGTTCAGTGCTGTGGAGCTGCTGTTGCCTTCCCAGTGCTCCAGCATGGGCTGTTGGCAGCTCTGGTTTGCTGCCCTGCCCTGGGTATCACCCAGCCTGTCCTCTTTGTGCATGGCCATGCAATGGAAGTGCTGGACTAGATCAGATGGAGAGGGAAGAGCTGCCAGGCAAGTTGTGGCACAAAAATCAAGTATTTTGTTTGTTCCTCTGCATGTATGTTACATTTGGTCCTTTTTCATCCTCTGACCTTGGATCCTTTACAGGTCCTTTACATTAAGCTAACGATGGATGAAAGGAAAGTGATCCTGGGAGGAGGGAAGTGTGTTGTTTGGAGTCTGAGCAGGTTGAAGCATGAGCTGCAGATGTGATTCTCAGTCCCCGAGCCTGCCTGTGTGCTATGCCCCATTGCATTGCAAGGTTGAAGTTTCTTGTAATAGCAAAATATGGCCTTGAAAAAAAAGTGGCTGCAAAGACTCTATTTGTTTAAACAAAGGCTTTGTGATTCCAGTATTCTCCCCCCTTTCATATGCTATAAACCACCTCCTCTGCCTCCCCTCTGAAACACAAATTTTGGAGCAATCCATCAAGAAAAAGAGAGAGCCTCGATCCCTTGACTTCA
>VZSU01001445.1:530942-541578 GCA_013398715.1 Nesospiza acunhae | reverse complement strand
TCCTGCTCTGGATTTTGGAGGAACACCCCTGTTTTGCTGGATGATCTGGATGTGAAGTTGTCTCTCAGCTGTCCATACTGCCTTCTTGTAATGTCCCATTTCACCACAACAACCTGAAGCTGTTTTGAGGAGCACAGGAAGGGTGGGATGGCCACACACATCTCTGCCAGTGCCAGAGGCTGTTTCCCACTGGATTTTTACAGGTTTTTTTTTTTTGCAAAAGCAGATGTGGAATTTCATCTTCCCCACAAGCAGAGCTGGATTTTCCTGCCACAGTGCTGCTCCCTCTGGAGGGAGCTGAATTTGAGGCACTTTGCTGCTTTTGCCCTTTTGAATTTCAGCCCAGAATGACCAAGGTGAGCTCAGGGGATGGCAAGGGGAAAAACAGCCTGAGGTTTCTTCTTTCCCAATTCCTCTTCAGCTTTCGTAGCAGCCCCCCTAAAAATGGGGATAAACCCAGCAATGGTCTCATCTTTCCTATTACAAGGGTGAGCTGGTTCATCCAAATTGTAAGATCAGTGTCCAAATGAGGTAATAAAAGTAACCCTCTGATTTTAGTAATATGAGAGTTGGATCAGAAGGTGAGAAGCAAAAATAAACACAGAGCAAATGGAATGAAAAATGATTCATTAGGGACCAGTGCTTTTATTGCCCTTGGGGAGGAGAGAGGCTGAGCCATGGCTCAGCTGCAGCACAACCAACTCTTCAGGTGCCTCACAGCTTCCTGTGCTGCCCCAGGATGTCCTTGTGCCTGCAGGAGGGGTTTCTGCAGGGAGGGAGCTGAAAGAAGATGGAATCAGGCTCCATCCTCATCTCCTGTTTCCAGCTACCACATTGTCCCCCCAGGATGGAGCTCATGTGCTCACCAGCCCCACTGAGTGCCAGAGTTCTGAGCTCTATTGATGGCGCTGAGCTGGAAATGTACAGGGCACAGACCTGTGCCAGGGAGGATGGTGACCACCCCGGGCTCCAGGAAAGGAAATGGTGTGACCTGGAACAAAAGTACCCTCTCCCCAAGCCCCAACACGCCAACCCTTTTTTCTCTGCTGTGACATCTTAGTTTACACCCCCACAATACCCCTGACCCCATGAGAGCCTCATTGGTGGGACAGCAGAGCAAACCCTGCTTTTATTTGATGGCAAAGTTTTCACAAAGAGCAAACCCTGCTTTTATTTCATAACAAATGCTCCCCAAAGAGCAAACCCTGCAAAGGCTTCACAAAGAGCAAACCCTGCTTCTATTTCATAGCAAAGTTTCACTTAAGCCAGCACAGCCCCTTAGTGGGAAGTGTGTTCAGCCCTTCCTGAATTTCCTGAGCCTGGTGCTGCCCTCCTGTGTCACAGGACTGAGCCCAGACAAACCTGGGGAGTGCAGACAGCACTGCCCATGGCAGAAAGGGCTGGAAGGGAGCAGGGCTGCAGGCAGGGCTGGAAGGGCTGGGAAGGGAGCAGGGCTGCAGGAAGGGCTGGGAAGGGAGCAGGGCTGCAGGAAGGGCTGCCAGTGGGGCTGGCAGATTTGCAGGCAGGGCTGCAGGCATCTGCACACAAATTCCTGCTCATTTTTCTCTCCCATTTTCTCTAAATAAGCACCACCACAGAGCTCTGGGCAGTATTAATCCCAGGTTTGGGCTGGAGTTGGAGTGCAGTGCTTGATCTGAGCTGATCCAAGCCAGCCTTATCTCCTGACACAGCTCTTGTGAAGCTTGTGGCATTTCACTTCCAGCTTTAATGCCTGGAGATAGCATTACATATCCAGTGTCTGATTGATTCATTGTGTGATTGATAAATGACATGCATAGTTTTTGCATGAAAACAGCTCCTGTAATGTGATTCCCCACAAAGAAGATTCTGAAAGGTTTTAAAGAAAATCTTTGTACAGTGCAAAGAATTTGATTCTTTGCTATTTTTCTGAAATTCATTGCTATTTTTCTGAAATCAGCCCATTTATTTAAGAGAGATCACCAACAGCACCTTCACTACCTTGTCTTTGAATGGTAAAAGATCATAACTTGGATCATTGTATGAAATATTTCTGTATTTCTCTTCTCCCAGGCAGTTACATTAAATACTGGCAGCTGTCTGGGATGTTTTATGGGGTTTGTCTTTCCTTTCTCTGATAGACAATAAAACAATTCCCTGCTGTAGGGGAGAAATATTTGGAAGATAGCAAATGTTTCACGGTGCTGTGACATGGCAGAGAGATTGGGAGGGGAACCAGAACTGCCTGGCTGAGAGGCTGCTGCTGGCTCTGCAGGGTGGACATGAGCAGTTGCCTGATACTTCAAGGACTTCCATGGATTTTCCATGTTCTGTATGTGATAGCTAGGAGCAGGTATTTCCTTTCCTTTCTGAACAGGAAGTTATTATTATTATTATTATTATCATCATCATCATCATCATCATCATCATCATCATCATTATCGTTTTCATTATTATTATTCCCTAAGTTTTCCTAATGGCTCTGTGCAAAATCTGTTTCTCCAGCTCCAGCAGTACACTGAATTTAAGAAGAATTTGGGTTGTTTCACAGGTTGCTATAATAACTGGCTGGTTTTTGGTAGCAGTAACAACGTGGAATCAATCCCTGAAAAGTTTCTAATTTAATGCTGAGTTTCTGTAGGTCAGTTAATGACTCAAATGTGCCTAAGAATAAAATGCAACGTCCTAAGTGATTCTTACGAGGAGGAACCATGAATCAAAACTGCGTGGGCAGACTGAATTTTGTGTAACTTTGCATCCATCTCTTGCTTTTTAGCTGCTCTGCAATAATCTTGATGATGAGGCAGTTTGGGTACTGACCCTTCTCTCATTTGGGCATCCTGCTGTCTTTCAGAATGATGGTTAAAATCCTTTCCTCCTAAAGTCTAGTGATTTTTGGACCTTATTTCTTATCACTGTTGGATTGAAGGAGCAGTCTGTCCCCTAAGACTGTTCCATGTGTTTGGCCAATGCTGTAAATTGTTTGCCAGAACAAAAAGGCTGCAAAGACCTCCTCATCCACCATTCCCTCCCACAAAGTCTTTTAGTTACAAGTTTGGCATTTTTAGTCAAATGGATTTAATATTTTCATAAAATAACTTCGCAAAATTCTCTTTTCCTGACATGCAACTGAAGATTGCCAAGGAAATTCTATGTCTGCATTAGGAGACACTTTTGATGTGTTTAATACCTGGGAACACTGTTTACAAGCTTGGATTTTTTAAAATAATACATTTGTGGACAAACAGTAGGTTTTGTCAAGGGAGGTGTGTGAGGAGCCCGAGGGATGTGCTCAGATACTTTTGTAATTTGGTGTCCAAACGTTTGAATTTCCATTTGATTCTAAGCAGAAATTCTATGTGAACTTCATAAGTGAAGTACCACTGTGAGATAAAAACAACTTTGGGTCCTTTTTCTTTGAACTTGCACTGAGGTGAGCCAGGAAAGGCCCAATGTCCTCATCTTTTCCCTCATTCTGCTCTCTCCCAGCACCTTTTAGAGCTCTGTGGAGGAGAAGAGCACTGGAGACAGCTGAGCCTGCTTGAGGTGAATCCTTGAGCTGATCCCTCCTCACCTGGGGGAAGCAGAGCTGATCCCAAAGGCATTGCTGGGCACAGGAGGCACTTGGTCAAGCCTAAATTCACCTCAGGCTGGGCTAGTTCCACATCCCTGGCACTTCTACATCCCCAGGAGGCCTCAGCAACACCTGGGGCAGAGGAATTGTGTGATTTTGAGGGTGGAAGGTTATTGCTCCCATGTATCTTTATATGGTGTTTTAAAGGCACAATGGTGAATCTGATTTCACTCTGAGCTCCCTTGTGTGCTTTGTGTACAGAATTGCTGGATCCTCTCCACATCTGGCTCCTGTGGTAGGCTGGGGGTCTCAGCAGCAGAGTAAATCCCACTGGGGAGCACGTTCAGAGGAGCTCCCCACTGCCCTGCAGGAGCACAGCCAATCCTTCCCTTCAGCTGTTCTCTCAAGCAAAGCCTCCAGGGTCTGAGGAGCTGCTGAACAGTGCCTGTGTTTTGTCTGAACTGGGAGGGTAGCTGGGGTTTTGTGTCTTCTCTGCCCTGATTCCCCTCCAGAAGGTATCTGCTGAGGAAAGAGTTGCATTTTCCATCCTGATTTTGGAAATCTGGTAGCTCACTTTGTAGAAAGAACAGGAACTGTGCTACCTGATAGAATTCATTATCCATGTTTCTGTCTTCCATGCAATATCTGATGACACAAACCTCACCTTTTGCTCTGCACTGAGTCACTACAATGACATCAGCTAGTGCTCCCCCCATAATTTATCAATGCAACAACTTCTCCATGCACTAATTATCTTGTCCCTTTGGCCAAAGCCTCTAAGATGTTGTAAGTTTGAAGTCACCCAGATTCTCTGGGCACCCAGTTCCTCAGATGTTGGTGGACACTTACTGGGTGTCTTTTGGCTTTTGAAACCAAGCACTTGTGTCAGTGCTGGAGCCTTGTGTTCACAGGTCCCACACTCCTTTGAGAGAGAGACCTTCCCCATCACATTTTGTCAAACTCCCTGTTTAGTTCTGTCTTGTTGAATGATTAAAAAACTCTTATATTGCCAAATAATTTGCTATGAAGAAAGATCTGTCCAACAATTTATGTAATTTACCATTATTAATCAGCTTGTGTCTCCACAAGATCAAGTGAATTTTACTTTACACTGGAATTTTTAGCTGATGAGTTGGATTCATGCAATTTTTTTCCTCTTTAGAGAGGGATGGAAGGGAGTTAATTCCACCAATGCTTCAAGAGACCAAATATCCCCTGTTTATCAATTAATAATATCCATCTGGATTTTTATCCAAAGAAAAAGCATTCTGAGCCCTGTCATATCAACTTTTAAATCTTTGGAAGCCTAGCTGCTCTTCCCTTGTTTCTAACACCTACCTAGTTACAGGACATCAGGAATGTGAGCAGAGGACCGATGATGGGAGGAGGCTGCCTTTGTGAAATCTTTTTTTGATGAGTGGGAACAACAAAAACAGGGTTCTGGAAAGCCACTACAAGCAAAAAAATGTCCTCTGACACCGAACATCTCCAGAAGATGAAAACTGTCCTCCCATTTCCATTGTCCCGGGCCTGAGCTTTTGATCTGATGCAAGAAATATGGTATTTGTCTGAAGTTGAGAGAGTTTATGCTGGCAAATGGAGAAGGAGGAGGTGGGTTGAGTAAGCTGGGACTGAGCTCCAGGCACACAACGCTCGTGTCCCCGCAGAGGGCCACGAGCAGAGCGGGATCCACAGCCAGGCTTTGAGCCCTGGGCGTGGAGCAGGAGCCAGAGCCTGCCCTGGGAGCCTCGTGGGTCTGGGAGCCCCATGGTGACCCCACAGCCCCTGGAGCTGGCCCTGAGCCTTGCTCGCTTATGCTTCTTTCTCATAAAGAGATGTTAGTAATGCAATTACATAGCCTTGTCAAGACTAAATTGCAGGTGAAAGCCCAGCACATCTCTACCTAAACACGGCCAACCACTCACAGCTTAACTTCCAAGACAATTCCTCGCCTATCACAGAAGAACTGATAGGATTCCACAACCACGCCCTAATGGTTGCACTGGCAATCTGCAGCCTAGCCCTCTACCTATTAACCCACATACTTACAGAAAAACTGTCATCAAGTACAGTTTATGCACAAGAAATGGTCCCCATCATGGTCCCCGCGTTGTGAGCGGCTCCTGCGGCTGGCGCGGCTCCCGCACGCTGTTGGCAGCAGAGGTGGCCCCGTCTCAGTCCCTTCCAGCCTCCTGACCCAGCTCAGCTGGGTCTGACCTGGGTCTGAGCCAGAGACAAACCCTCTCTTGCCAGAGGCTCCAGTTCAGCACAGCCATTTAGGCTGATTTGAGTTTTTCCTTCCATACATGCAGAAAGACAAAAGTTTGAGTTTTTTGCTGAGTTGAGGCCGTCCTTCGACTCGGAGTGCGCATTGCAAGGTAGGGAGGAAAGGGATTTTTGTGTCCTGCAGGGATCTGTGGTCCTGGCACCACAGGCAGCAACATTGTCCTTCTCTCTGCCTTTCCTGGTTGGCTGGGGAGTGACATCATCCAGGGCTGCAAGACATATTGCATTTATCTGGTGGCATGATGATGTTTTCTGCCTCCATTCTTCATGGAGGCAGAACTTTTGTGTTGGAAGTTGTAGCAGCAACACAGGTGGGCACTGCTTGCAGTAAGGATTCCCTGTGAAAACCCCACATTCCTCCCTTGATGTTATCCCTCTCTCTACCTCAACCCTATTGACTAGGAAATACCAAGATTTTAGTACTGAGACTTTAATACACTGCACATTTTGCTAATTTTCTTTCTGGCTGTGAGCCTCTGTGGTATCATTTTCCAGCAGTTTACTCAGAGGGTTCAAAACTTTCTTTTTTTTTTTTTTTTTTTTTTTTGTTTAATGAAAGTGGGAATTCTCCTTGAGTCCCCTGACTACAGCAATGGCAGCCTTAGGAAAAACAGAACGTGACAGAAAGTGGATGAATGGCTCCAGTGCTATTGCAATAATGTGTAAGGAGCCCGTTTGTGCTCTGTGCTGTGTGAGCTGTGAGAGGACACTCCTTGTTGAAAGAGCTGTGTGTAGTTTGAGATTTTTGAATGTGACTAAATCCCTTGTGCTTTTCCCTCTTTAGCTTGGCTCTGTGGATCTCGCGGATGTGAGAGCTCTCCTCTTTCTGCTTTATTTCTTTTGGGCATTTTTCAGTCCTAATCATAAAAACTAGAATTTCTCAACAATTTCAAGTCTGGAGACTTCCTGACCTGTATCATTTCGTGCCCAGGGAAAATAAACTTGTTCCTATGGTTTGAGCCTTAATGACTGCAAAGTATATATAGTCAATTTATAACAGTGCATGCTGGATTATCCTGTGCATGGCTTTACAGCTTTTACAGCATTTATCAGCAGAGTGCTCATTTCAACCATATTGTTTTAATGAAAAGGATACCGTTGCCACTGTTTTGTGTTGATTATGTGGTAACACATTTTTATTATCACCCATAAAAATGATTTGGAGCTGTTCCACTCCAGATGCGACCTTGGGCAGAGCCACAAGGGCCACGGGCCCCTGTGCTTTGCTGGGCCCTGACCATGGCTGCAGGGATTTAACATCCCTGTTCCCACAGCTCTGCAGAACACTGGCCAAGACAGCCCCTGGGTGCCCCTTCCTCACAGCAGCAGCATCCCAGCCCTGCCCTGGCTGCAGCCCCTCTAATTTGCCACCTCCAGGGTTACTCTGCCTCTCCACCCGAGCACATTTTGGCAACATCCAGATGTTTGCTGGGGAAGTGAAAGGATGATATAATAAATATTATAAAGTGATGCAGAAAAGGTCTTCAGCTCACACTTGAGTCCCATGGCAGTGGAAGTTAAGCACAGTTATGGTAAGGCACATGCTTAAGTGTTTGTTGAACTGATAACACATTTCCTGGAAAGTCTGAGGAATAAATCATTGGGTATGAGCAAAGAGTGCAAGAGGCAGATGGAACTGATTCCTTCCTGCCTGACATCAGTCAAACCTGGTCAAGAAAAGCATTATGACCTTACTCCATTTTGCTGTACTCAGAAAGCAGGACTCTGGATCTGTAAATAAAGATCCTTGCAATAAAGGAAGAATTTTGCTTGTTTGCAAGAGTGAGGTTCAGTTCCCTTGCACTTAACCCAGCTCCCAGTTTAATTAGTTTCTAATTCACCCCCATCAGGCCAGTACATTCTGCAGGAAGTTCATCATTCCTGGCGCTGCTGCAGTGCTGGCTCTCACCAGGCCTTGCAATAAAGAAGTGATAAACCTTGTAATAATTGCAAGTTAAAAACAAACAAGTGGAGCCAAGTCACTCTCATTTATAATTGCAGTGTGACTTCATTATGTAAAGACAACACAGCGTGTAAAGGCTGAAACTTCTAGGGATTTAATGGAAAGTTTGAGCCATATTCCCTTTTATTTCCCTTATCCCTAAATTAGTATTGCTTAGGTGGTTTTCAATCAGGAAAAGATGATGCTGTAACAAACCTCAGTGCTGCATGCCTGGAAAAATGTTCCTGTATTAGAGACCAACTCCCAGTTTCACAGAGGCTACCAGTGGGCAGGGAGCAGAGCCTGATGGACAGCCTGGACCATATGGGGAACATGGGGTCACTTTGCCAAGGAGAGAAGGTTGTAAATGGCCCAAACACCTCAGGGATGCCTGTTGGGATGTGGATTTGTTTGGAGGTTGTGTGTTTGCAAGGCCTAGAAACAGCTGTGAGCTTTAATAATATCCTATTGCTTCTAAGCAGAGCTCCTTGAGTAAATAGACTGCTCCTTTTTTAAATTCTGTTTTTTATTTTTAAATTTGCTTCAATGTTTAAATACTTCAGCTCTCTTAAAGCTTCATCTTCTCCATCATCTTTAATTCAGTTGATTTTTTTACAGCCAGTGCTTGTCCTCTGTTTGCTACCCTGGGCTTTCAGATACAGCCCTTCACCTCATCCCAGCTGTCAGTAATTTCTGATTTTCTGGCTCTGGTTTGAACACCAGGGAAATGCTGTGTCCCTGACAGCAGCCTCAGTCTCTGGTCTCATGTTTCTCACCAGGGACACAGTCCCACGTGAGGCTGAGTCCTTCTGGAGGCAGTGAAGTCCTCTCCAAGGAGGGTGTGTGTGGGACATACAATTAACACAGCAGCTTCCTAATTGATGCTGGTTTCCTAAAACCAATAAAGCTTTTATGCCAAAATCCTGTGGTCTGTGAGCAGAGTTATTCCCAGCCCTGTCTGGGAAGAAGAGGAGTTTAGGAATTGAGACCATGTCTGAAACCATCCAGGTCACAGATCATGGAATATTCTGAGTTGGAAGGGACCCACAAGGACCATCCAGTCCAACTCTTAAGGGAAGGGCCCATGTGGGGGCTGAACCCATGTCCTGGTTTGAAAAGCCAGGTGTCTGTTAAGGAAGGCAGGAGCCTCCCTTGAAATGGAAAATGTAAACCCCCTCTTTCTGAATTATTATAATTTTGAAATTAAGGGGCTCTCAGGCAAAGATATGGGAGTTGGAATAACAGTGCTTTACTAGGAATAAAAATAAAAATAAAAATGCAGTAATAGAAAACAGCCCTGTTTTCCCAGTCAGACCATGCCCTGCCCCCTGTGTGTCAGGGTGGTGGCACAGCCCCATCCCATGGGGGCTCAGCCCTCCTGCAGTGCCAGCTGTGGTTCTGCTGCAGCAGGGATCCTGCACAAGGGGGGAGTTTTCCTCTGCAGCTCCAGGGCTGCTGGAGATGGGCCTGGGCTCCCTCTGGGAATGCAGGGCAGCAGAAAGCTGCTCCTCTGGGAATGCAGTGGGCAAAGGCTGCGTGTGTTCCAAACTTCAGATTATATCCAGGTAGGAATGCTTGGCTCTGTGGTAATTGAAACTGAGTCAACACAAAGCAACTCTCCATTTTCAGAAGGCTTCAAACTGGCTTTATTATAGCATGCATGCCTTTTATACATTCTTACAAAACTCCTAAGTTTACACTTTACTCATTGGTCAGGAAAGACAAACAAAGTGCTATTGGAATAGGCAGTTGCAGGTTTCTCTTATTTATCCTTCTCTCTTTCTTGGTTTCTGTGTCAATGACCTTGGTAGAAAATTCTTTCAGGGGCAAACAAGGATCCTCTGATCAAATTTCTCTCTTGCTCACAGAAGTCACTGTAAAACCTCTTCCACATGGCTCCTCCCCTGGGCAGAGCATCTCCCAGTGGGATTATGGAATTTTATCAGCCATGCAGGGACACTCAGCAGAGATCTCCTGGAGGGAGGATTGGTTGTGGAAGAGATAAAGAAAACTGCCCAATGAACCGTAGATAACTGCCTTGTCGGAATTCAGGACATCCCTCTGGCTGTCCAGGACAGCCAAGAGCCCGCCAGGGGGCTCAGAGACCCTGGCACAGAGCCCAGGATGCCCCTGTGGTTTTGATTATGACCCGTGGAGCAAATTACCAACCTTAGATGAAGATCTGCAAGCCATGACAGTTTAAGTAAAATAATAGTGAAGTTATCATGGGGTGAAACATAGATTTTTAGGGTTTTTAGAATGGGGGTTCAGGAGGCAAGATGGAAGAATCTGGCCATGTCCAGCCTTTCTCCTTCTTCTTCTTGGCCTCCATCTTCTGCTGTGATGGTGGCACTTTTAGATTGGTTTAGAGCAGAAGCTCACTGTCTAACATAGGTGATAGGTATTGGGAAGGAATTGTAAATATTGTACACATAGTTTTTAGTATAAAAAGATAACACTGCCCAGGGGTCAGGTAGAGTGCCTGGGACTGTCTTGCTGAGCAGACGTCAGCTGGGCAGGAGAAAAAATATTATCAATAAGATACAATAAACAACCTTGAGACCGAGAAATGAAAAGCTCTGACTCCTTCTTCGAGCACCAAGCTGAGAAAAAAGACTTTCTAATGTATCTCAAAGTCACTCTAACCAGCCAGAAATCCCGAGACTGCCCCAGCTCTGACAGATGGCAATAAAATACACACCCCCCCATTTCCAACCTTACACAACTCTGGGCTTGTGAGCCTCTTGCTGTGAGAGCCAGCTGACCTGTGTGTGTTGGTTGCCCTGTGCAGATCCTGCTGCTGGAGGCTGCAGAGAGGAGCCCAGCCCTGGAGAACAACCTGCCCATCACGGGCA